>CM045447.1:19708658-20117868 GCA_024666655.1 Dascyllus trimaculatus | reverse complement strand
GGCTATTCAGATTGTACAAATTTCTCTGAATGTCGAAATAAAAATACTGCACATATAAAAAGTTGGAAGGCCATACTTGCAGCCATGCAACCATGAAGATCGGTAACCCCAGTAACCAATGTAGTCCAAGTTGAAACACTTCACTCAAACTGCACATACAAAAACACAATTTCGCATTCCAAACAACACACCCATAATTTATGGGTGTTACCTACACAGAAAAGCTAACATTTAGTTAACTTTTGTATGTTCAGCATTGTTTTTTAAGTTGCACTAATCTTTTCTTTGTCTTACCGATGCTGGGGTATGTGGTCACCTGCGGCTCTGGTCTCATGGCTGGCTTAAGGCAAAAAATGGCGTTTGAGGAGCACCGGGTTTTCATAGCAGAGCCACAATCAGACCATACCAAGTGGCTGCCAATTCAAGGGGTGGACAGAGTTGACTTGATTAAAACATTACTTTATTCATTTGATTTTTGTTGTGTAATTAAACATATTTGGGGTTTGTTTACTGTTATTCTTTTGACTAAGTTGACCAATTGTACTATTTTGTGCTTTTTGTTGTTAGTTTAGCTGTAGGTGTTTTATGAGTCCCCTATTGTGTGTGATTGGGCTGGTCAGCCAGTATATATATCCCTTTTGCGCAGTCTGATCAGTGTAGTTAGTGCAGGGTTATGTTGTTGCTTAGTTAAGTGTTGTTTTTTGACATCTTTTTACAGGCCTGCATTTGGCATTGGTTGTTGTAACTGTGTCATTTTTTTGGTGAAATAAAAGCCTTGTTTTGAATTCACTTGCGAGTTTCTTCACAAATGATATTGCACAGATTCTTGCATATGTTGAAAATTTGCTGTTGCATTGTTTATAAATGAACAAAATATTCATAATGCACATAGTATACATGCTGGAAACAGTACTGTAATGTTGCCTATAATCACACTGAACAACTGCAAACATTCTTTGGTCACAGTCACCAGGTTCGATTCGGATCTAGGCAGCTGTGTATAATCTGGGAAAAACAGCTGTTAAGGCACCTGAACTCACCACAGTGGAACAACCTACTCTACTAACCCATGTAAACTACGTATTATCTCACCAAACCATGCAGTCTGTGTGCCAACCCTTTTTTTAATGGGTAGTTTGCGCTGGTTTGAGACTGTGGACTCTTAAAGAGACAGGCTGAGGGCTGAGTCCTCTGCAGCTGCGCACAGGCGGCCTGTCACTTTAAAAACCGCATGACAGTTCAGTGGCGGTGGTGAAAGTGGGGTATGTATGTGAGTGAGTGTGCAGTGCTGTGCTGTGCGGGGCTTTAGCATTCTCATACCCCGCTGTCGACCTTTGGATCTCAGGCCCCTGGGGCGGGTAGGCAGCTCCGACGTCCACAGAGGCAATTGGCTGCGCTCTTCTTCTCTGCCTGTAGCTTCTTCCTTCACCAAACACAGCAGCCAGAGCGCGCGCACACACATACACGGCCTTTTACACGCACTTCATGTGGCACGCGTGCGCGCAATGCTGCTGGAGCCCAAAGTCCCCGGTCCGTGGCGCACTCCCTTATCGGCATGTTTGAAGATTAACGAGGCTCTCGGTGTCCTGTAGACCACGAGCTGCTGCCAGCGGGCCGGTGAAAGCTGCCAACGGAAAAACAGGTCGTCGAGGACGGAAGTCACCCCTCAAGTGGAGCTGCATCGTACGACGGCTGGTGACCATGACCGAGAAACGGATGTCCCGGTGGTATTTCGGTGGGCTGGCGTCCTGTGGAGCCGCCTGCTGCACGCATCCTCTGGATCTCATCAAGGTGAGGGGCTGTTGGGGGGGTCCACAGGCCTGCACGCCAGCTGTTTCCAGTAGAGAGAGTAGTAATCTCACAATTATCCGCCTCCGAAGGGCTCATTGTGTCATTGTGTGGCATCAGATGTCACCCTTTGCTTTCTAAAGCAGCTGTGAGGGTGTCACATGTCACCCCTGGCATCACTGTAATGTCTGCAGCTAAAAGAAGCTGATGGGATATAGGACACAGTTGAGGCCAGATAACGGCATGTGCCCACAAACTGAGGAAAACAATAGAAAGTTATTGTTGGATTGACTGTAATTTAAGAGAGCAGCTTGTCATCACCTGACAGCAGGTTGACTGTGCTGCAGAGGAGTAAAACCAGCACATCTACACCACATGCCAGAATACTCGGTGGCACATGACTCTGATTGAACTAACTGGTCCTCAGGAAGTCATGTGGTGCCTAATGTGGTCAAGGCTGCTAATCATCACCTTGCAGTGAAATAGGCCTCTGGAATGCTTCATGTCTGGCCCAACATGCTTATTGGGCCAGACATGCAATAGAAAGTACAACACACCAAACATTTAAACAGTCAGATGTGTTTCTGTCCATTATGGCTGCTGCCGATGCTTATTTTTTTTATTGTAGATTAAGCTGCCAGTCATTTTCTTGATTAATCAGCCAGTAGTTGGGTCAGTAAATGTAAAAAAGAAATGGTAAAAATGTTGATCAACTTTCCCCAAAAGCCCAACATGACATCAAGATGTTCAGTTTAGGGCAGGAAAGAAACTAGAAAATGACCAAATTTAAGAAGCTAGAATGAGAGGACTTTGTCTTTTTTTTCTGTTTTGATGAATCGTTTATCAAAAAAGTTATAAGTTAAAGCTGAAAACAAAATGATGAATTGTTTCAGACTGTGTGCCTGATACTGAGAGAAGAAGAGGGAGCATTGTCGTAGCTGTTCAGAATATTAATTTCCCCCAGATTATAGTTAAGTGTGACAATAAAAACTTCTAAATTATCAGTGAGTATTAATAAAACCTACAAAGGATATAGTCACAGTTTTTCTTCAAGGAACCAGGAAGGATTTTTTGGCAGCTCAAACAAAAAAATCCTTCCTGGTAACCTCCCAGGTTATGAACAAATAACTCATTGATAAAAAAAAAAAAAAAGCAGTCAAAGGTGTTTTTACAGGTGTGGAGCTGTGCAGCTTTTGTCAAGGCCTGTGTTGGGACTTAGTGTCCAGACCGAGCGCCTGTAATACTGATGAGTTTTAGTTGTGAGTCTTCATTCATCACAAAATTTGATACTTTCTCTGTTGGATTCTCGGCCGCAGACACAATGCTGCGAGTGTGCTTTGCAGATTTGATAAGATCTACTGGAATGAATCCAGCAAAAAGTAATGCTAGTGTTGGAGGCCAGAATGAGTAAAACCACAGAACAAACCTGTCGACATTTCTGTGGCATTTCAACACCATGTTTGAAATGAGACAACTCACTGAGATCCACTGTGAGTGAAATTTTGGTAACATTTGCATAACCTGCAGTTTGTGAATTGTAAGTGCTGCTACACTATTTCCTCACACTGTAGGTTTGGTTTGCATTGTGAGTTCTCCTGTCTGCATAAATCTCATGTAATGACTCTCAAAGTAATGAGGTGGGTTCCGCTGCAGCTTTAATGGCTACTTTTTACTCCTGTGCCACTTAACTTTGGATCGAACACGGCATTCGTAAGAATAAGGCAAGATCTGTTGTATTCTCTGTGATCTGACACTGAGGGCAGATTGCGACTTTGCAATGCTTTGTTCTATAATACCGTATACTCACCACATTCCTGTAAAAAAGCTACAGCAGGGCATCTAAATTTAGAAGGTCTGAACTGCAATTTAGAGAAATGAATGTAATTTTCAGCAGAGAAGTATGGACTGACCAAACACACGCACCGCTTGAGAAAGACTGCCTAATCATGGTGTATTAATTTCCTCGTCTGTGTCAACCCACATGTGCCTTCACACCCTCAGAGAAGCTGCGCTGGTGTTGTCTTGGAGTTACATTGCAGAGTTGCCAAACCAAATTTGGTTTGACCTCACCTTAAGAAAAAGAAAACAATATTTTAGCCTCATCAGCTTGCCTTGGTGTAATATTTCACAGTGAGTGTGCACAAACATTTCTGAGCAAACACACTTTAGTTTGCTGATAGCGTAACGACGGCAACCCCCTGAGGACTGAGCACACACGGCAGCGAAAGCACAAACATCAAAGTAACACTCTCCAAATATGAAAAGGCAACGTGCAACTAAACGCACACAAGTGTAAAGAAATGCAAAAACTGCATACAAGCTGGGAACATGCATGAAATAACAACTGAGAAGGGCCAGGAAGATTATCTCAGTGCTCTGAAACACTTTGCATAAGCACCAGAAAGGCAGGTTAAAAGCTGGTAAAAGTCTTTTTTTCCTCCTGTTGTTATGTGACTTCATGAAGAGAGCAACCTACATTTCAAATATGTGGATCCAAATGAAACTGATTTTGAAATTGGCTGCAGATGTGAGGAGCTCCTAAAATGACGAACCAGTTCATGTCTGTCATCATCCCAGTAAGAACAGTTTGAGTGATTATTGCTGTTAGTTAAAACTTTGCCTCAAAGTTAGAATGTAATATTTGTTGCTTCCACTTTGTCTTCGGGAAAAGTTTTACTTCATTGAGCAGTTTGCTGTCTTTGTGGACTGGGTTTCTGAATTGTTAAAACCTGTAAATAACAAATAATTTTTATATACACTGATCAGCCACAACATCATGACCACTGACAGGTGAAGTGAATAACATTGATCATATTGGTACTTTGTGGTGTTCTGCTGGAAAACCTTGGATTTTAACATCCATGTTGATGAGACTTAGACACCCAAATAAACATTGTTCCACAACAAGCACACTCCCTCATGCAAATGGAAATCCCAAATGCCACTGGTCTACCCCTGCAGGAAAATGCACCCCACCACATGGAAAAACATCAAACAATCAGGAACATGTTGAGGAACATGACAATGGCCCAACATGTTGATTAGACCTCCAAACTTCCTACACCCCATTCTGATCAAATATCAACAGGAAGCAGTGGAACAAGTTTGATTGACAGAGGCCCCACTGCACAAGCCAGAGTACCCAAAGGATCCACTGCTTTTTTATGCAACCGTTGGAGGCAGGATGCCCCTAAATATGAGATTCTGAAGCTGAAATTTGCTGCAACTGGCTCTTCAGTTCTTGTTTTTGCATCATTTAAGTGCATTTTGTTGTTGTTTTTGGTCTTTTAATGGGAAAATCACCAAAGATATCCTTTAGTTGCCTTTGTGTTTTCACTCTTTCATGTGTTTTGCCAGCAGGGCCCACTGCACTTAATGCATTCCCTTCAATGGTGAATCATGAAAAACACCATTGTTGCAACAGTTACACTCAAATTACACACAATTGTAGATCATTTCCAGGCAGCATTGCCCAATAATTTTACCTCTCACTCCTCCAGAAGCTTGAAGTTTTCAGCCCATCTAGCTTCAACATTCACATTTACGCTCAAGATGAACGTTATTTGGTGATTCTGTAACTTTTCATTCAACGGCATCAGCAGGTCAAGATTTAAACTTGACCAAAATTTGGATCTTTTTAAAATACTTGCAAATGTAATGACGATCCTGCCATCCTCAGCTGTGCTTTCTTTTTAGTACTGATTTGCAGATGTTGGTGTGATGGTGAACCTGCTTAACATTACCTGCTAAAAATTTGCAAGTTAGCATCCTCTTTGCCTTTGCCATCCTAAGACTCACTGTTATTTATTTTTAACTGTTGGAATTAGTTGTCACTGTTTGCTTTATGCTTTGGATGTTTATCTATTTTAATACTAAAGCACTTTACTTTTTAAAAGGCATTGTATTGATAAAGTTATTATTATTTGTGATTTTAGCACAGTAGCATCAATTAGCATTAAGCTCAATGCACCATAGTGCCTAAATCCAACCTCACAGAGCTGCTAGCTGTTGTGTTTTTGTATTTTTTTCTTCTAAAAGTCATTTGATATCGGCTCTGTGTGTAACCCTGAAATTACATGAAGGAGAGTTTAGGAGAAAGTCAGTAAAAAAAATTCTTTTGAATAAGTTTTTTAGTACACAGAGACATTGTTTTAAGCTTGGTTTCAAACTTGAAAAGTTGTACGTTAAAAGGTAATTGTTCTTGTGTTAGTTTGTGGAGTCGCTGCCGATGCTTTGAAATGTAGTGAGGTGAGACCAAGTTTTGGATTTTGGAAATTATTGAGCACTTGAACCAAACTGTGGACTAAATGTTTAACTTGCTGTCTGAGTTGGTTTGTGCTGGAATCGGTCTGTCGGTGAAGACCAACCAAGTTGGCAGCGAGTGAACTGAAATGACTTTTGAACTGTGTTTCCCCTCAGTAAAGACATTATGTGTTAGTGGACTCTGGCCTTCATACTAAAATCATGATCAGAACAAAGGACTGAAGCCACACTGAGGAGCTGCTGACCTCCTCTGACAAGGACAACACACGCACACACGCCACACACACACACACACACACACACACACACACACACACGTTAAAACCTTTGGAAGCCTCATGCACGGTATTATAAATGCTTGAATCTTCCTCTTTTTCTTTCTCTGTTAAAAGAAGACATGGGTTTGCATTATGGGAAATGTAGGAACCAGTGTTTTTTTGGGTTTGACCAATACTACAGTCTCAAATGTAGGATATCTGAGCTTCTGCTTAATGTTATTCACAAGTCCCCCGACATCATCAGTACTAAATGGCTAGAGAACCCTACTGAGAGGTGGCACATTTAGCTACATGACAGACTGCTTAAATATGTAAACTAATGAAGTTACTCCACAAAAAAGTTTCTTTCAAATTGCCCCTGTCTGTAGATTTGTTGTCTGCATCCCTCATCATGTCCCTTGGTGTCATGCGTGGCTTTAAAAATGACTTGAATCCTAATACGTGACTGTTTTTGCAGGTGCACCTGCAGACGCAGCAGGAGGTGAAGAAGAGGATGTTGGGGATGGCCATCCATGTGATGAAGAATGACGGCGTGTTGGCTCTTTACAATGGTCTCTCCGCTTCCCTGTGTAGACAGGTATGTTGATCTGAGTGCTGTCTGATCATGAACGTGAGTGTGTTCTTTGTGTTCCTTTGTTTTACATGTAGGGCCGGGTTGTGTAGCTGAAAAATAAAACACAATAATTTTTTTTTTAACCAGATAGTATTGGTCATTATTGATCATTTCCAATGACCTATTTGTAATAAAGATCAGGAGTAGAAAGTTTAGCCTATGTGTCAAGGTGCACAGGTAATAGTTTTAGCACATTCCTGAAAAACACACACATACAAATAAGAAGGAAAAAAGAATGAGCTCCCCTTGAAACGCATTAAATAAGAAAAGTAAAATATGGAGGTGCATAGTTTGTTTATCAGTATAACGCTGTAGTTTCATCAAAAAAGCCTATTAAAGCTTATGATTTACAGATAAGAGTTTGACATTAACTTGTATAGATATGCTACTACTACTACCAATGATAAAAATTTCTTTTCCCAACTATTTATTTTAAGGACTAACTTCAGAATAGAACCAGTTTGCTGGTTTTACAGGCAAATTCAGTCTAACAGGTGCACAATTACAAGATTTAAGGTTTGCTCTTTAAACATGACATATTGTAATTCTGACCTCACCTTAAGTTACTATTTTTACCTGAGCACATGTTGGTTTATGGCAGCAGGACACTAACTATAAGACAGTATTCTAAAGTGTGCGAGAACAACAGTGTGTTCTGCTGTTTTGTAAAACCTGCAGGAGACAAAATGTGACTTCAGCAGGGGAAAAAAAGTTTCATTACAGCCACTGGATGTTGAGGAAGAGTTGGATAAGTTTGAGCTTGTTCTTGCAACAACATTGTGTTAGATTGATAGTTTTGCCCAAGGTTCCTCCTAGTGGCTGAAAAAGTAAGTGTATGTACTTTTTCTTTCCTTTCTTTTCTCTTTTTTTCTTTTCTCAGATGTCCTATTCGCTCACCAGATTCGCCATCTATGAGACAGTTAGGGACATGATGGGCAGCACAAACAAGGGCCCGATGCCCTTTTACCAGAAGGTCCTGCTGGGAGCCTTCGGAGGTGACAACACAGACACATATTCTGCTTCTCCCTCCTTTTCCCCCCTCTTCTTCTCTCTCAGTCTCATTCACCCATATCAGGCTTCCATGCATGTGCCAACAAGGTTTTTCTGCCAACAGGTTTCACTGGTGGGTTCGTTGGCACGCCGGCGGACATGGTGAACGTCAGGTAACATACCATGACAATCTTGTTTCAAAATCAGCCAACAAACAAAAGAATTTAAAAGATCTCATTTTGTATTTCTTCTTCTAGGATGCAGAATGACATGAAGCTACCACCAGAACTGAGGAGAAAGTGAGCGTTGTAATTGCATATCTAAAAAAAATCAGTTTAAGTGTAAATTTCTAAGTAAATGAACACTTAATTTGTGGCTTTCTTGCAGTTACAAACATGCCTTTGATGGACTCTTCAGAGTCTTCAGAGAAGGTAAATCCAAAGCAGAACATTGTCAGTTGTGGTACTTCATCTTCAGGAATAAATGGTGTCATGTCTGACAACTGGTCTCCATCCTGTCATTGCAGAGGGTTTAAGGAAACTGTTCTCAGGAGCCTCCATGGCCTCCAGCAGAGGAGCGATGGTCACTGTAGGGCAGGCAAGTCACACTTACTCAAAATGTGGAATCTTTGTAAGTTTTTTGGTTCAAATATAATAAAGTTAAAAGTCCTTCTAAATGCTCAGCTGTAAAACCAATAAATACCTACATAGATTTATAATTGTATAAGCTTCGGAAATTATTTAATTTTCATACTACAATAGAATAACACTGTTAATATTTGACTGAACAGTCTCACTTTTGATGTCAACATTTATTTAAAAAAAAACAAGAGATAACATAACTTTTAAGCCTGCTTGCAGGTTTTTGGGTTCATACGATTAAAGAAACACAAAAAGAACTTTATTCTTCTCAGGATAATACATTCGCAATTTAAAACCAGTTTCCTCTCTCCATTTGTGATATTTTTATGTTATGTGTGTGTTATTTTTCATTTTATTGTGTTAAACTGTGCCAGTATATGAATTAATCATTGTGGAATCTGTTTCCAAGCTGAGTAAACTATTGGTTCAAATGATCCATTCAAACACTAAATACTGCACCATGCAAAGTTCATATAACCTCAGTGTCATTTAACGCTTTGATGTGTTGGTAACTAAATTTACTGTAGACTGTAGCACTCATGAAACTCTTTACATCCAGTATGTCTGAAAAATGTCTTTTTATTTTTACGGACAGACTATAGACCAGACAATAGGGTACAGTTCAGAATGCAATGTGAGTTAGCAGAAAACTGGGTGTCTCTAAAATGTTGCTACAAAGAATTATTGAAGGCTCCCTGCACCAATACATTTAACATTGTACAGAGACGTTAAGGATAATATGAATAAGTAAAATATGAAAATATTTGTGACCGCCCGGTACACCAGATACCTTCCATCCTAAAACCTGGTCAATGTGATCATTGTGTAATTGTTACAGTCGGCTTATCTTTTTAATTGTTTGTGAAAACAACAATATTGTTATTCAGTGTCTCTTTGAAAGGGTTTTTGTTCTACCACTAGAGGGAGCCAAATACCGAAATGTTCACATTGCTGCACTTTGACTTGTTCATGTTCTTGCTTTATTTTTGACTGGCTGATCATAACGATGAGCAGTTGGTGTACTTGACAGTTTTCATTCCAGCACATTAGCGCAATGTTCACAAAGTTTTTTAAAAGAATCCAAGCTGATGTATCTAAAAGCAAAGACAGGCAGTAAAATGTCACCAATTTTTCGTGTCTGCCCTTTTTTTTTCCCATCTTCAGTTGGCCTGCTACGACCAGGCCAAGCAGCTGGTGTTGGGAACCGGCATGATGGGAGACAACATCCTCACACACTTTCTTTCCAGCTTCATTGCTGTGAGTACCCGCTTTTATTAGTGTGCACTGGAAGCCCGGGTCAGTCAGTGTAAAGTTTACAGGGCTTCTTTGTTGACTGAACTGTTCCCCTGCAGGGGGGCTGCGCTACGTTCCTATGTCAACCTTTGGATGTAATGAAGACGAGGTTGATGAACTCAAAAGGGGAATACACAGTGAGTGCATCCTTCTTCATCCTGTTTCCTAATTCTCTCACTCCACTCTGTTTTTGCATCTGTATCCGAATTTTCATTTAACCCAGCATGTCTCTCTGTTCAGGGGGTGACACATTGCTTACGAGAAACTGCCAAGCTTGGTCCAATGGCATTTTATAAGGTAAAAACGGCCCTGCATGCTACCTATTTGTCACGAAATGTGTTAATTTGACTCATGTCAGGAATATTGCACAATGATTTGATTCTTCCTGAGCAGCTTGAATTGTTCCCTGGCTGCCGTCAAACAAAGAAAGATGTTTTATATAAACCAATCAGTCTTCCGTAGCAGTGGATGCTCGAACAGTGTGCTTCTTAACTCACCCGTAGTGCAATTAACAGAAGTGTACATGCTCTTCTTTCTTTGTGACAATGCGTGTGTAGGCCTATGTGTTTTCCTAATAATATCATTTTAAATTAATCAGATTTTTCTACAAAAAAGAAAGCCTGAGAGAAGGAAAAATGGAAAATGGGGCAGGTACTAGAATAAACAATTTGTGAAATCCCACGCAGAAGTTTTTGGCATGATGTTTTTGAAGATACTTGCATGACTCTTATTTGTTATTAATTAGCATCATACAAGGGCCAGTTAATGGGGGAAAAAATGTCAAAAAACGTGTGCTTCTGAGTCCAAACAGCTCTACATAAGCACATTTATGTTTTCATCCATTTGACCAGCATGTCATCATCAATTAATGCCTGTCACCTTCTTGAAACTACTGTGGAAAAGATGTAAAAGAATGAAAGAATTGTTTGCTATATTGGCTGAGCAAGTGGTAATCTAACGCTACATTTTGTCACAGGGTCTTGTTCCTGCAGGGATCCGCTTGGTTCCCCAAACAGTGCTCACCTTCATCTTCCTCGAGCAGCTCAAGAAACACTTCGGCATTCGCATCATCTCCTGAGCGCGCTCGGTTACCGGCTCGCTCATCCGCCCCGCCCACTCAAATGCCGTCACTGCCGCTCACAACCCACCCGTCGTCATCACTCTACTCTGCAAGAAAAGAAGGGGAGAAAGGAAGACGAGTGCAACTTATTAGTGGCTTGCGCACGTTTTCTTTCTCCTTTGCTCTACCTCTTTCTCACAACTGAAAGTTAAACATTTTTCATCATCAGGAGCATCGACTTTCGAAAGGGATTTAATTCTCTGTCAATAAAGGCTTTTAATATGATGCTAAAAAAAGCAACTACAAATGTAAAGGTGCTGTAACGGGATTATTAGATGTCCATTGTAATTTCAGGTACAGATTGGTACATGGCAGAATGAGATGGACTGAGATTAGTTATTAATTTTGAGTTAATGAGAACCCAGCAGTTCATTTTCCATGCTGATGACTGACTAAATGCTGACTTTAATTCATTCCAAATGTGATTTATGTTTTAATCTTACTTAAAGCTTAATCCACAAGTGGTGCGTTCAGAGCACACACCAGTCCAAAAACAAATGCAGATTGTAGCTTAAATATGTTTTCTGTCGTCCTCTACAAGACTTTATTGTTGTGATATTAGGCCAGGACAGTGTTTATGATTTAGCAGAAGTAGAAATGTAATGTAATGGTAAACACACACAGCTTAACCTCATCATTAGTGCCATTCTGACCAACCTGTACTATTTCCCAAAAGCAGTTACTGTAAACATGACTGAACAAGTTGTAATGTAATTACATAGAAATCATTCCCACTAGTAGCGACCAAACGCATTACAATGGTAGCGTTGATTTATTTGTTTGCTTTATTGTTGCTTAATTAGTCCTTTAGAACTGGAAATCAACTACTAACAGGTTAGAATTTCATTAATTTGTACCTGATGCTCCTTTATTTTATTCCACTCGCATCATTTCACTCTCAAATTTGGAGAAGAAGAGGACCAAGTTTGTGTTTGTGGTGTCTTTTTAAAAGGAGAGAGTTAAGAGGCGAAACTGTGAAACTGAGAAAAAGGGGGTTGTTGAAATCCTGAAGAAGGCAAAGGCTTCTTCCAAAAACAAATCTACATGACCGTCTCATCTCTTAAAGTTTGTTTTTATACGTAGAGATGTGAAACCTGTGGAGAACTGCTGCACAGTGTGCATGTCGCGTTTCCATCTGTAACATCACGGTTTAGTTTAACTGAATGCATGTCAGACTTGATGACTCAGGATGCTCCTCTGTTTTATAAGGCACTTTATTTTAAAACCCCTTGATTCATACTGACTAACCTGCTGCTTAGAAACACATGCTGTATGTTAAAACGTGTTCTAAAAGGAACGGCGTTTTTGTTTTCAGTGGTTCCAGTTAGTTGGATGGTTTGTGGCTGTTGCCAGCTGTTGTCCTATATGATAAGTCTGGCTTTGATTCAGTGAAATTAAGGATTATCTGTGCTGTGCCTGCTCTGTTTACAGAGATCTTGTAAAATATTGTTGCCTTACAGTGTCTGTCCTGCAGAGGGCAGGGTAGTAATGTGTGAGGTATCCTGTGTTATGCATCATAATAAGCCCTGCACCTTCATCCCAGGAGGATAATAGTGAAAAAAATGAAACTGGAGGGACAGTTATATGTTAGTGAAACTGCATTTTGTAGATCCTTAACTAATGACTTTGGAATTAAAATACTAATTGAAAATAACCGTTTGCTTGTTTTTTTTCATCAAAGCATAGCACTTTTAAGATTAACTTTATATAAGTAAAATCAATCTAATTAAACCACATTTTTATAATAATTACTATGCTGCAGACTCTCTGGGTTAAATGTGATCTCTGTGTCTGCGCTGTTTGCCGACACAAACTCACACAGTACAAACCTGTACTGTAGTTGCGACACAAGCTTCACTCTCAGGGACCTGCCTCATCAGAACAAGGGCACAATTTAATGTTTTCACCACCAGTTGTTCCCACCTGCCCACTGACTTGAGATGCATACTTACTTTTGCAGAATTATGGCCTCCCAACCCACACCGTGCAGTTAAGTGGTGGTATTCAGGCGTGATGATGAATGGCAGCAGTGTAACTCCTGCTCTTCTGCCTAGATGAACATTGCTGCCCAGTCCTTCATTAGCACCTTCCATCACATTAGTGATGGTGACTGTTCACCTCTACCATCACATATATGTGAAAACTTGCCTCTGCATGCACCCTGCTTCTTAATAGCACTGCTATTTTTGGACAGCTGTAATATATTCTACTTGTGTGTCCAGTGATTTGAATATTCAGGTTGTAGGGCCCAAGTATTTCCCTCAGAAATGTCATTTATCCCATTTCAGAAGGAGCAACAGCCATCAAACATTCCTATTTGGAATGAACACTAAGCTGCAGCCTGTAACAAATGTGCAAGAAGAAAGAAAGTCAGTTGTTGATTTCGTTCAGTTAATTTTTTTGCTGGTGTAATAAATACTTTGTGCAGGACAATTAGTACTGTCAGCAACATTCAGGGATTGGGTCCAGCTTCTGATAAACAACAACTTTCCCCAAACCTGTCAGGAGGCTCTAGGTGCTTTAAGACAAGAAAAGCAAATTCCTTTGTTTTAGCATCAATGCCATATTTGATTAATCTTCTGAATGATTTTACATTTTGAAAATGCCACAGCAGATTTATATTCTGTCTTTTCTGACTTGGCAATTTGTACAATTTGTTACATTGCTGCCATGATATGCGTCAACCTACTCAAAACATTCTCTGACAGGATGGTATAAAATACAAAATGTCTTCATAGAACAACAAGAGAAATGGGGCTGGAGCTAAAATTTGATTAATGTGAATGAATCTGCCAAATAGATTAAATCCAATACCTGCAAAGATAGCTGGAAACAAATTCCTCTTCCTTCTCCACGTCAGGGCTGCATTTGTGCACTCTGAAGTTGACAGGCCATAGAATAATATCTGACTTTATCATTTCTAAAAATATAGCCTCTGATTCCGTCTCTAATTCTTTTATTAAAGGTTCTCTGGGCAACATTCAGAACTCCTATATGTTGCATTAGAGCACTGGCATCCCAGACACTCATCAGACGCACTGGCTCCTGCGTCTGTATTTCATTTACAACCAGAAAGGTTGTGTACATGAGAACCAACAAAAAGAAATATATATATCATTTTGACTTTTAGCCCACACTAGCAAACAGTTGTTGTTAACCTAAGTAGCGTTGTCTTCACCTAAAATTCCCTCTGCTCGTGTTTGTTATGCTTAGTGAAAGTCCGTCACTTTTGTCTGTTGAACCCATGAACAGACTGGGACTTTTGGATGAACCACAGTCGACCCATGTGTTGAAATAGAGACACAACAAAGAAATTGAAACAGATATGATGCGAGAACAAGTAGCAGAAGAGAGCCTCAAAACAGCAGGTTAAACACTAGGTTGCACTTTTGCTCTTCCAGGGAAGTGTTGGAGGTCATTATCACTCTGTTTATAAGCGACAGTTTCAACGGGAGGGACTCACATGCACTAACTTGCATGACCAAACTGACTGTCAAAATGCAAAGCTGAGATTACAACACACACAGAGGGAGTGTAGTTAATGTCTCTGCTCAGTACGCCATCACTCCCACATATCTTTACAAAGCAGAGAGTTGTTTGCTGCTTTATTAATGTATTATTTATTCTGTTCTTCAGTATTTCATCGCACATCAGCCTTCACCCTCAAAAGTAGGGAAAAGACGGGATCAAAACAGAAGCAGTTGTTTGGGATCCAGTAAGTGACCTTTACAACAGCAGATCTTGCCACTGAAACTGGTGGGATTTGTTCATGCTGTAGAGGCACAAAGTTAAGAAGCATCATTAAATAATGGGGAGGAAAAGATAAGATTTAGATTTTTTCATGCTGTTGAACAGAGCTGGGCTGTGTAGTTTTTAAAGTGTTTCTAAGCTAAAAAAACCCCCACAAACCCCACAACCCCCCCCCCCCCCACACACCCCCCACACCCCCCACCACACACACACACAAACTCAGCCCCTAAAATCAATTATCTGTAGCACTAAGTTCACTAATATTTGAAAAAGATGAGCAAATTCACGTTTTCTGTAGGGAGTGTAAGAGATGTGATTCTTCTTCCCGCTCCACAAATCAATGTTTGTGCATCAACAATAATGCAGATCATTAATTGTAATGTGACAGAGGTCACTCCAGGTAAATTATCACTGACAGTGCTGCAGCCCTCTAACTTTACAGTTTTAATTACCCAACATTAATAATTTGGCACACACTGACTGTGCAGCACCAAACAGCAGACTCACTTAGCTACTACCCAACGCACCCAGCTTCAAATTTAACCATTCAAGAAATAAATAATACCCCACGGCGATACTCTCACTCAGGCGTCTCTGTTTATTTTACAGATGATCTGATTTTACTCCATCTGCTTATAAAGAGCATTGATAGTATTTGGAGGACTGTGATTATGGATAATAAAGTAATTCTTGGCTTCACTGACCAGTATGTGCCAGGGTAGCTGCTCAGCTCAGTTTAATCTCAGTAGGTCGAGAGCGCAGAGAAAAGTGATTTTGGGTTTTGGACTAAGGCTGGATGGAGAAACAGCAGAAAATAATATTAGCACGAAGGCCAGGAAGATGAAACTCTGGTGACAGCTAACTTAAAACATGTTATCCACCACATGGTGACTAGTTGATCAACATACTGTCCAGACCATGAATTTTTGGACTCCTTTTTTTTCCTTCAGGCTCTCTTCTGCAGAAAAAAGAAACATGTGAAAGATGCTGATCTTTTAACACAGAGAGTTTAGGCACTAAAAAATTCTTGAACAGACAGACAAGTTAAAGTGTTAAAAAATCCTTTGCAGTCAATGAGTACATGAAGCCTTCACAGCCTCACAGACTTTAGCAGATGCTTTTCTTAGTGATGCTCTCCCATCTTCACCAATCTGATCTTTAACTAAAGATCAGCTGATTAACTTGACCGGTTGATGATACCCTCCTTGTAGCCAGACATTTGGCTTTTCATTTAGGATCGTAAATGACGAGGTTACCCGCTGAGTTTTATTGCGTTTGCGTGAGTGCACAAGATGCTGATATACTTCTGCATTCATCTTGTTGCTTTCATCAGCAGGGAGGTCATCAATAAATGCCAGTGTGGCAGCTCCACTGGCAATCCAATAACCCAGTAACAGGAACACCAACACCGTTTGACAGATGTGGGGGTGGTTTGTTTCTTGAGCTGTTCATTTCTTCTCCCTTAAATTACTCTGGCAAGAAGTTTGCTTTTGTTTCATCAGTCCCTTGAACTTTCTTCACAACTTTTGTAGCTCTGCTTCTGGTAGAGCTTTGAGATTTTCTCCTCATCACTGACAACATGTCAGTCTTACTTCTGCAGAGCGTCCTCAACTTGTCATGCAGCCAACGTGATAATATTTCACTCCTTTACAAGATTTGCTCCTGATTATTGCAGGTCGTGTCAGGTACCATTTTTATGGGTTTTAGAATGAAACGTTACCTTTATTGTTTGTTTATTTCTATACATATATATGAATAATGTTATATTATGGAGAGATTTTTAGACATACAAGTCATTTTTGCACATTTTCTACACAAATATTTTGCAAATATTTTATAACCATGTTCTGAGTTTTCAGCGTGTTTTAATACTTCTGTGAATATATTTTGTGTTCAGTGTTAGATGTGAGCTCTTGACAGTGATTGTAGCTGCTGTGACAAAGTATTTTTTCTGCAAAGGATCGATAAAGTAGTTCAGCATCTATCTTTTATTATCTTTTTCACTTGCACGGTCACCTCTTTCAACTAAAATGTGAACAACTCAACATCAAGACATTTTTAATATCCAAGTATTCCAGTTACTGTGTGTGAGGTTAAAGAGCTAATTCTCACATATAGTTCTTTCAGCATTTTTACGTAAAGCTGCTCAAGTGAAAGTTGATATTTGGCGCTTTTTTGTAGTCTCAATTTCATTTTATTTATTTTAATTCCAAGTTAAATGTGTTGAAACACAGGGATAAAAAAAACAAAAAAAATATAACACTAATGGCTTAAAAGTCTATAATAAGTCTGAGAAAGGTTAAAAAAAAAGGTCAGGTGTGATAATAAGATGCAAAGAGGTAAAAACAAATGTAACAACTAAAAAGAAAATAATAAGAACAAGAGGATTAAGTATAAAAATCAGGACTAAAGAAGTGTAAATAAGAGATGTCTTCCAAATGGCAGCTTTTATGTTCAGTAGCAATGGATCAGATATTTGTACTTCTTTGACTCACACACTGAGACCCTCCTCACTGTTACTTTAATTCCCATCACAATTAGGGAAATCCATTTAAGTCTGCGAAGACTGTTCATCTAATGAATTCATGAGCCACTGGTGCCCACTAGATTATCTATCACACTCAGGTTAAGCTGAACCCTATTTTTCAATCAGTCTGTGACGACCAGATGTTAGTTTGAGGTGCTCTGACTGAAAGACTCCCTTCAGAATTATTTCTCAGTGTGTCTAGACGGAGTTTTCTTCAGTGGCTCTTTTTGTAATAATTTCACATAGAATAGTCCTCGCAAAAGTGAAAGCAGATCTTGTGGACTTTATAACCATACTGGATAGATGATAAATTATACTTCCTTGGAAATCACTCTTTTCTCTCTCACATTAGGTCTGGATTTGAGATGTTCTTCTTTATAGTACGCTTGAGAGGATTAAACACATTAAGGAAGTCCACACTGAAATTTTCCAATACATGGCAACACCTTGTTAACAACATACACACATTAAAGTTCCTCAGTAAAGGCCTCCTTTTCTCTTTATTTCCTTCTGCCTCATTTACTCATCTACTTATCCTATACTAATCACTTAGGCCTTGTCCACACGTATCCGGGTATCTCACAAAATGAAGATATTTTATTTTATACTGAATTGTAGCACTAATGTGACTTGTTCTAAAGTTGACATATACATCTGTAACAATTTTGCATACTGTCTCACTTAGTGTGTGTGTGTGTGTGTGTGTTTGTGTGCATTCATAGATGTGTATGTATAAATTCATACTTGTATACCTGGATGGCATTTTGTTTCCTTTTTATGTACACATATACAGTATATTTTATGTATAAAACCTTGGTCAGTTTCTGAAGGACATTGTTGGAAAAAAGTTAAAGTGAACTAAGAAACTGTGATCGACACATGACCCCAGTAAAAAGAGTTTGAAAGAGAAAAAAGTATTGATTCCCACTTAGTCCTGTTTGCTCAGCAACAGATAAAGTGAACTTGAGAGTAAAATGGAAATCAAAATAATAATTAAAAAATAGTCACTGTTTATTGGTAGCACTATCACAAACATGCCTTAATGTTTTTTGTCGCTCATGAGAAAGGTAAGAAAATATGATATTCTGCACGCATCAAAATTATTTATTTCAGTTTTTAGGTTTTTAATTACTTTTGAAGGGTTTAAATATAATTCACATTGCAGTGGTTTAGTGTGGCTCCAAATGTCAGCATTTTTTCACTGATATCGAACACGAGAAAAAGACACCAGACACATGATGTCTGCTCACATTCTGCCCACAAGGTCAAGATTTTACAACCACAGAGACTCCGCAGGACTAAGTGATCAATAGACTGAGTGGCAGAGATGTTACAGCTGTTTGCTCATATTTCCCTTTACAACAGCGAGAATGAACGTGTGGTTGAGCAGGCTGTGCAAACATCAGCCAAGAGGAAATCCTGTGCAGCCAGTTGGAGGGAACCTCAGGCAGCTCAGCATGAAACCCACAAACTAAAAAACAGAGCACATTAAAGAACACAATTTTTAATTTAACATGAATAGCAGTCTGCTAACGTTTTATTTCTGAGAGAAATAGATCAGCATGACATAAAATCATCCATTTAGAACTTGTGAAAACATAACTCAGAGCTGTTATCTAGAAGATAGCTCCTATCAAACTATAATACCATGTAAGATGAACTTCTTATGTTAGTAACTCACAAAAAACACTACAAGAACTACACTACAGGATCAAAAATAAAAACAAAACAAAACAGGTGAGCTGTGATATCTTGACCTGACCCTACTTTCATTATAAAAAAAGAAAACTGCGGCAGGCATCAGCTTAAAATCTGTCTGCATCTGAGTAAAAATGATGCCAACAACTGACTTTGAAAGATCAGCTGACAAAACTGCCTTGTGTCAAGATTCATTCAGTACATCATAAACACTGTATATATGTCATAACTTCCTCCGTAGTCATAAAAATGCAGGTGCATAATTTTTTTGAGTATTTAAAGCCACCAAATAATGAACCTGGAGAAAACATTAAATACTGAGTCTCCAGCTCCCCCTGGCTTTAAATAGTTGTATAGTGGGTTCAAACACATTCAAATTGAAATCAACAGTCAACATACACTAATCAGCCAAAACATTATGAACACTGACAGGTGAAGTGAATAACATTGATCATATTGGTACTATGTGGTGTTCTGCTGAAAAACCTTTGATTTGCCATCTGTCCTGATGAGACTTAGACATCCAAATAAACATTGTACCAGAACAAACACACTACCTCATGCAAATGGAAATCCCAAATGTCACTGGACTACCCCTGCAGGAAAATGCACCCCACCACATGGAAACAACATCAAACTATCAGGAACATGTTGAGGAACATGACAATGGCCCAACATGTTGATTTGACCTCCAAACTTCCTACACCCCATTCTGATCAAACATCAACAGGATGCAGTGGGACAAGTTTGATTGACAGAGGCCCCACTGCACAAGCCAGAGTACCCAAAGGATCCAGTGGCAACGTCCTGGTTCCAGACTCCATAGGACACCCTGAGAGGTCCTCTTGTCCATGCCCAATGGTTCAGAGCATTTTTGAGCACATAAGGGGGACCAACACAATATTAGGCAGGTGGTCATAATGTTATGCCTGATCGGTGTATATAATCACAGTCAAAATATAAAACAAGGCAAACGCTATGGAGCTGCTACAGCAAGGCTCGATCTCCCACCAGCCTTGATAGTGGAACAGTTAACAGCAGCTGTTCTGAGGATCTGAGAGGATTTAAGGTTGAGTAGGGGCAAAGAAGTTCAGAAATGTAAGCAGGTGCCAACCCCATGCATGGCTTTCAGAACAAAGAATTAACATTGTTTTGCCTACCAACTCAGAGCTTTACTGCTTTGTTTCACTCCCTCCACTCACACAATGCTTTCAGGTGTAGTGCGCAGCTTTTTTCCTGTACACTTTCTGCTTTGCACCAAACAGACATGGTGTGGGGAAGTTAGGTGCTGAAGAGGCAGATTTGTCCCCCCAGGAGCTGCTATAGATGAAAAACAGAATTCTAAACAAATGAACATTCGTTAGCACAACCTATAGGTCAGGCAGACAGAAACAAGGCTCTAAACTGAATTTGTAACCAAGCAACTGTTTGTTGCCAAGTTCATAAAATGTCAATGTCGATATTTTTAACCTTAAAAATGTGATTATCCCAGGTGTGAATACAGACAAACCAAGTAAATTCCATTTGCTAATGATGATGATTGTGTGATTCAAATCTCCAGAGCAGCAAATAAATGAAACTCAAGGTGACAGTGTTACAATACATGTTGTACAGTAATGAAATACTTGTATGAGGGTACTTGAAAAGCTTACAGAATATATATCTGTGTGGGTTTTATTTGTAAAATGTCACCATGTGAATTTCCTTGTTTATTTGCCTGCATTGAACCACTTTGGAAAAAGGATATTCAAGGCTTGACTTGTCAAAACAAAGACTCTTCACAGCGCTTTCTATACACTGTGCACACTGGATCAGCAAATAAATGTCAGCAATGGTAGTCTTAACAATGAACACTTTATTTTTCTTTTAAAACTTTTGCAAAACTCTACCTAAGTTGGTAGCATCTAGTGTTGCATGGCATATGGAGAACAAACCATTACACAGGCAAACAAATGTACTGGAAAAATAGGAAGCCATTTATTTGCACCTCTAAACAAACAGCAGGCTTCAAAAGTAATGAACAAAAAAGAATTTAAAAAATGACAGAAGGGAAACGTAGAGGACAAACTTTCAAGCAACTACTTCCAACACTTATGCAACACCAGCCAGGACAGCGCTCCATTGTAGAATAGAATTGTAGATTGAAGGTGTGGCTTCCGATTTCAAACCGGCCAATCAGGTCAGAGCTTTGAACAGAGCTGACAAACTAACAGCAACTACACGTAATTTTCTGAGGATTCTTTCAACCACAATGACTCAATTTGTAGTTCCAAAATCTGTCATCAGTATTGAACATCCAAAATGAACAAAACATTTGTGCTTCCTTCTGTATATTTACCTTTAATTACTTTGAATTTGATCTAATATCCAATCAAATTTGAGACCTCGCCCATTCATCTATCAATAAAAAAGCAGCTTTTGAGGCCTGCTTCCTCTTTGAGCTCCAGCACAAGATGGCTTTCACAAGGAACAAACTTCAACAGGTGATACTTCTAAAACATTTTTTTTTAAATAGGGTGTTTATTTTAACCCAACAATTAAACTTGACTTTAAGAAGAAGTGGAATTCTGCCTGCAGCCACTAGGATTATAAAATTCAATAAACAGAAAATAGCGATTTAGGTCCACCTTTCTACACAACAGCCCTCCATGTTGTCACATAGGGAGCTAGTGCTTCATAATACAAAGTACCACAATGCATGTGTGTACATTTATTTTTGTGCATTTTTACCTTTAGAGTGGAAAGAGATGAGAAAAAATGGGAAAAGAGAGCCAGGAAATGGTATGCACTATGCAGCAAGGGTTCAGGAATGGAACTGGAGATTCTCATGCCCATAATAATTAGCTATTGGGTTGCCTACTCAGAACACCACAAATATTGAGAGTGCAGGGCTGCACAGTGGCTCAGTGGTTAGCAGCGTCACCTCACAGATAGAAGATCGCAGGTTTGCATCCTGGTTAGGACGCCTGGGATCTTTCTGTGTGGAGTTTGCATGTTCTTCCTGTGCAGGGTGGATTCTCACCGGGTTCTCCGGCTTCCTCCCACAGTCCAAAAACATAAGTCTCTCTGTGACACAAGCATTGCATTTCTGCTCAGAGGAATATGTGAATGATCATAACTCTCCCTCTGACTGACTGACTGTGGGGCAAAATGCAGGGGTTTGCCAGCGTTGTGTGTTTGTGTAGGTGTGAGGTCAATAGTGTGGATCAGAATCTCAGATGTGTAGATATATGTGAGGTGAGGGGGTTTACAACCCAAATTAATCCCTCCTGACCCAGACTCGCATTGCACTCCTGTCGCCGCTTCAAAAACAGCTGTCAAGGGTTTCAAGATAAATTGTGTCTGTGTGGTGGAACTACTTGTCTCCTCGTCTGTGGCACAATTAACTCATATTGTGCGTGTGTGTGCATATAGAGGTGCTGGTGGTGAATTAGTGTAATGGAGGTGTGGGTTAGTGACAGGAACCACGAGAAAAGACGAAAAAGTGGATTTATGTCTTTGTGGGTGTGTTATATATGTGTATACGTGTCTGTAGTTGTTTGAAGGGGCATTGAAGTCTGCATGTAATGTGACTGCTATCAGGTTCAAGTGTAATTGAAGTGATCTGTGTCTGTAAAACGTCCATCACTAACTTCTTGATGGTGTTTCTCTGCTTTGCTTCCCCTTCCCCTGCACCTTTCTTTTATCTCTACATTTCCCTCTCATTTTTCAGGATTGTTTATTCAATGTAGTCAGTGTGACAGTCATGTGAGCTGCGTCAGGGGAAATGTGGAATTGCAAATTACCGGAAAGTTGTATTACAGGGCTTTAAAGCCATAAACCACATTACTTAGAGATGTGGGAGAATGTGCAGCAGCTGGAAAAGCAGATCATTTGCATATACACCGATCAGTCACAGCCCTAAAACGTCAGACAGGTGAAATGAGTAACACTGATCATGTTGTCACGATGCAATTTTCTGCTGGGAAACCTCGGGTCCTGGCATTCAAATGGATGCTACTGGGACATGTACGGCCCACCATAACAGTTTTGCAGACCAAGAACAACATCCCCTACCCACAAGGTGTCAACTAACTTGAGATTTAATGCCAACAATCTGGTAACATTATAGTCAGTGTCAAATGTGAACTAGAGTGCTTGAGTGATGAGTGTTAGGTTGTTATAAAATGATATATACACTGATCAGCCATTTGCTATGTGGTGAGGTGCATTTTCCTGCAGGGGTAGGCCAGTGACATTTGGGATTTCCATTTGCATGAAGGAGTGTGTTTGTTGTGGGACAATGTTTATTTGGGTGTCTATGTCTCATCAACACAGATGGCAAAATCCAACAGCACATAGTACTAATATGATCAATGTTGTTCACTTCACCTGTCAGTGTTCAGAATGTTGTGGCTGATCGGTGTAAATTATAAAATGTCATCAGGACACTGTCATTCCTGCACAGTTATTTGAAAGTTATTTTATTGCTGTGCATGATGCATTCTAAAAGACACCCCCAAGTTAAAGATTTCACTCCCACTAACACACATACATGCACATACAGAATACGGGAAATAATTAACTGACTGGAGCAGATGGTAGCAAAGACTGATTATTCTGAAGATCTGCCATCTGAACAATGCTTGCAAATCTTTTGCCCAGATTCATGTCTATGAACTCAAAACATCACTGCTGACTAATCTGTGATCAGAGCTTCAGATTCACAGCAGTGATCGCTTTAATTAATGAGTCACATTTATTATAGAAATCTTTTACTTGCAACATTTTTATTCATACTAATGTGCCATTCATCTGAGTTTGAAAAAACTGATTTGAAATTCTGGTCCAGTTAGTAACTCACACAAGCATAATGTGGAAACCTGAAGGCTGCATGTCACATATGCACTGAGGATAGATTTCAAGTGACACAGGAGACATTTTACATCCAGTTGTTAAACTTTTGAAAAGGAAACTATTTACATATTAATTGGATTTGTCATTGGGAGAATGCTTGGATGTCACTTAAAGAATCTGTAGACGGGTAATTTATTTTTGAATGGAAGAACCATATGAGACACAAATTATTATTCAAAGCAGAGTATGAGACACAGATCACCTTCGGACATGTCTGGAGACGTTTCAAATATTTAAATTGCATGCATAAGAGGGAGCGAAGGAGCGATGTTGTAAGTAAAAGAATTCTTTGTTTATTCGACAAAACACTCAGATGGCTGGAAAACATTTAAAGCCATTTCAAGAGCTTTCAACTTTCCGTGAACTAGAAGTATTTAATCCAGTTTCAGAGCCAAACACCGTGAATCTATCACAGCTTGGAAAGTTGAAAATACGTACTTCGTTAACAATCATATGTGCGCTTCACAATGTGTGTTTGTAAGCACAGTATGTTTGAGAATCCTCTTCTAACCGATCTGATCTTTGTTAAGCTCACGAAGCTGCAACAGCTCAAAGTCAGAGGCCACACGGATGCTGTATTGCATTTTTCATAAAGATCAGCTGCAATATGGGAGAGACGAGGCAAACTGAGCAAAGAGGCAGCCCAGAAAACAAAGACTGCCCAGAAATGAGACCATTTGGCATCTAACCTGAGATGAGAAAATGGGGAGTCAGACCTCAGATTAATGGATTCTCATTTGCATCTCCAGGTTCAGACTAAAATAAGACTCACCACTATTTGACAGAATCCTGAAGCTTTTTGTGATTCTCATTCAAAGGCTGCGTGAGTCATGACGACTCTGTCAGCTGAAGGTCCTGCTGTTTGCCACAAAGCCTCACTATTCACACCTGTTCCACAATGATGGTTACGGTGCCGTGGTAAACATCCATTGTTTCACGAGAGACAGAATTTCAGTTTACTCTTCAACTACTATCAGGGTCAGATAATTGTCTTCATGAGTTACACTGTTAAATCATCAAAAAGCTTTAAACCACTTATTTGGATGGTTGAACTGTAGGTACACTGTCAAAACAAAACAAATGCTGTATTTTTTAAATGTAAAAATGGTTAGAATAACAACAAATACCTGTAAAATACTGATATTTTTAGCTGCTAAAAGTGTAATTTTATTGTCACACATTGTAAATTAATGAGTTGCTATTTGTAAAAATACAGATAACATTATGTGTAGTTTTTGCCATTTTGTTTTACAGTTAACATGTACATTAATACATATTTTCTGCAATTTTACTAGACAATATTTGTAATTTAACAAAGCAGGAAAAATCGGTGACATAACGCTTTAAAACACTATTTATCATTTTTCAGTCCTTAACATATATTTGTTCTTTAAATTAGTGGCAGATGTCTGTAATAAAACAATATTTTTCCCCCGAAGTGAAATACAACAAAAAAGAAAAAAAAATGTCATTTTACAGTGAAATGTTGTAAAAGTAAGAATGACCTTTTTAAAAACAACAACAACAAAAAAAAAACAAACAACAGACTTTTAATGTGGATATAATGTACAGTTTTGACCATTTTTTCTCTTTTTGCTGTTACCATGTAAGTGAATATTCTGTTTTTTTGCTAGATATTATCTGTAAAAAAAACAAAACAACAAAATGGGGAAAGTCTAAAAAGCAAGTAAAATGATATTTACAAGTTTTTAGTCCTCAAGGTACATAATTTTTCTTTCATCTGATGTCATATATCTACAAAAACATAATTATTTCCCTTTAAATACAGTAAAAACATTGAATTTTACAGTCACTGTTAAAGAATTAACATTTTTTAAAAATGTGGACATTATTTACAGTTTTGAACTTTTTTTTAAACAATATGTAAACAAATGTTACTAGTTATCTATATTTATAGATATAAAAATAAAATATCAAAAAAAATGTTCAAATGAACAGTAAACTCTATAGTTAAAAAACTGTTTTGAAAGTTATTTTTTTAACGGTGTGAGCACAACCAAATCACTGTGCAAAAATGTTTTATATGCAGAACTAAACTTGCAAGACAAATCAGCAAAATGTAATAAACAATTAATGAAGGTGCAGTTTGCATAATAACTTCCAGATGCAGCATCATTATAACTCCCTCTTCATTTACTTCTATTAAAGCTGCTGTTAGTGAGATCTACAGGGGAAGCTCTTTAGCTGCTTTAGATTCCTCACTGCTCAGATTAATTTTCCTTTAAGATGTTGCTTTATTCTCTTTGTAGTATTCTTTCATTCATTACTTTGGTCCAGTCATGCCTCGTGACTCTATTCATAATTTTCCTCCACTATTATATCATTTTAAAATTCACAGAGCAGTTCCATCCTCCCCGACATCACTGATGGAGCCACAACCTTCTCCTTCCACCAGCGTTTAAGACTCCAGCTGGAATACTCATGATAAATAGAGTTATGTTGCTAATTATGAGACACTGACCCTGAATCAAAGCTGCCTGAGCAGTGATGCATCACACTGTGGCTTATTAACGCTAAGTTGTTGTATAGCAATGGAAACTCACAGGAGACAGAAATGCTTGCTAAATATTAATGGCAGAAAATGATGTATGGAAAGGCATTGTACAACACAGTTGCACTGTTTTTTTTTAAATTACGAGAGGAAAATATCGCCTACAACTTAATGCAAGGTTAACTCTGATGCTAATTATAAGCAATAAACAAGAGATCGGGCTCTTGTATGTTCTGTGTTTGTGTAAACCTCGGGCTGCCATCACTAAAATCTACATTAAATATAATTTTTATGAAAATCATCTGTGACAAAAATATGAAAAACTAAACTATATATATTTTTTCATCACACAAAAATGCTATTTAATTTTCATTTGTGCACCCTGGACTTCTGTATCCTTTAACCTTGCTTCCTTTACTGTCTATTGACTGAGCATCGTATTATTCTGAGGCATAAAGCTGATTTACAGAGCTGAAATCCATTGGACTGTAGTCGGAGAATAGACAACAAGCATTGTTTTCCTCATGAGTGTCATTACTTTATCAGCATGTGCGTTTACTTCCACTGTCCTCTCTTTGATTTCATGCTTCAGTGGTCTCATAAACCTACGAGTGTATTACATAACTTGGTACTGAAGCGCTACACGAGGAAACTGCTTTGTTTAAAATCTATGCTATAAAGTTGATGTTTTATCATTTCATGTCAGTGCATTTCTCTTTCACTAACTGCCATGACAGAGCTGCTTCCCAGACGTTCTCACATGTCAGAGCAGGAAAAGTGCAGGCCTAACTGGTATCATTAACAACCAGCAGCAGCATGCACATTAGCACATTACACACTGAAGACCTAAATAGAAAATCTTAATTAGCTTTATCTGTGCGTAGCAAGCACAGTCCTTTGGGTCTCGTGTTTGACTTCTTTTTTTGTGGTCTGCACGCAGAAAAATGGAACACATCTAGAGTGGTTCAAATGAAAAACAGATAATGAGAAACAGACCAAACAATAGTAGACATGTCAATGCAGTCCACAGACCAAAGCAGAGGAGTGGTGCTCGCCAGCCGACAATGACGACTTTATTCAAATGGAAAAAGGCAAAATTCTATTTTATATTCATTACATACAGTATGAGATAAAAGCTGATTCAAATTCAAATGTACTCATTTAGGTTTTAAAAGACATTTTATTTTCCTCATGCACAAGCAAAAGCCAAAGGAAGGTTTACAGAGACTTAGGAGTTTGGGGCCTCTGTACGGTACCTCCACTGTCGCAGCTGAATATTTTGTGCTTGCAGAACATTCACAGAATATCAGTGTGCTGTGTTCTAGTAATGTTTTCAGTGGGATGTTGTTTTTTTTAGTTCCCAGAATGATGTTCTTAAAAGTGGGCATTCTGTTAAAGCATTCTCAATTCTTACAACAATATGATCTAACATCATTAAAACATGTTAGGCAGGAAATTTTGATTTAGTTATTATAGAGTCAGTTAATGCTCTTAAATAGCAGTATACGTAACATCGTTAAAATGCTTTTGACGACATTGTTTGAAAATTATGCTGTTATGTTCCTCAGGTGTTTCTACCAAAAGGGTTTGTTCCTATTCTCAGAAGATGGTAGTTTTCCCTACTTAAAAAGTAGGGAAAATTCCAAAAATGTTTTAGTGATAACATTGTTAGAACGATATGCTTAAATATGCCATTATTAGAACCTTTCGTGATTGTTGGCCAATGTTGTGGGAATGCTCCCTGCTAGCTGTGGCTGCTATATCTGGACTCTTAATAATAATAATACTAATACATTTTATTCAGCAGCACCTTTCAAAACACTCAAGGACACTTTACAGATAGATAAAAACACAATGAAATAAATAAAGCAACAGCCAAAGAAAACAACATTAAAATGAAAGTGAAGTTAAAGACTGTATGCATTTTTGAACACATGCGTTTTGAGCTGTGGAGCGGAAAAACTGTCAGCTTTGGAAAGGGTGGCTTTGGTGCCAATGAGGAGGAGTTCAGTTTTATTGCAGTCCGAGGTGAACCAGGATTTGATTTCTGAGAGGCAGTGGGTGAGGGAGGAGGGTGGGAGAGTGGAGTTTGGCTTACTGGAAAGGTAGAGCTGGGTGAACCCGGATACCATATTTGCGGAAGACATTGCCAAGTGGTAGGAGGTATGTTATAAAGAGGAGGGGCCCCAGGACGGAACCCTGGGCCACATCTGAAGTGACGGGCTAGGTCTAGGTGAAGGATTTCAGCTGGAGGAACTGAGTGCAGCCAGTGAAGTATGAGTGAAACCACTGAAGGCGGTGTGAGTAATACCTAAAGAGGAGAGTCTATCAAGGAGAATGGGGTGGGAGAGTCTCTGTCTTCTAGACGGAGACCTCAGATGTTGAATCTGCTGGAGCAACTCTCCCACACTGTTAACCCAAAAGTTAATTCTAAGCAAAAGTATTGAGTAGATATTACTTTTAAATATGAGTTTTATCACTTTACTCAAACAGTATTAGTATAAAAGGAGGATTTGAGACAGTCATTGAGTGTACTCGTTTTTGTAAGTATAACAAACTTGAATGATCAAGTTTTAAATCAGGTGACATGCTGCCCTGTTGTGATTGGCTCAAATTTTAAGACATGTCTGGCCTTGTTTGTTGGGAGACCGTTGGAAAGTCGCACTTTTTTGAGTCTGCATTTTCCCTTTCCTCTGCAAGTTTCAACATTTTCTACCCAAATAAGGTAAGTTATCTTTTTCATTTTCTCCCTATGCAACATTTCAAGGTGGAAACTATCCTTGTGAAATGTGAGTTAGAGTTCAGCTTTGCAAAGTTTTAGCAGTTTTTCAGTACTTAACATCTGCGGCATTGTGTTTATAGAAAAGCTAGCCACTCGTGTTTGCTACAGTTTTGCAGTGTCTTCTCTACAGTTAAAGTCATATGAAAATGCAGTGGAAATGCAAATACTGCCCTGCCTCCTGTGAGAAGAGAGGACAGCTTCTTAAACACTACAGGCTAAAACATGGGACTTATGCACGAACTGAACAATTTCCTTGCTTGCATCAGGAATGTATGTGTACATTCAAGTCCCTCAATGCACTCCATAGTCATTTATCCCGCTTTCACAACAGAAGTATGGATCAACTGCAAACTGTTGACTCTCAAAAGAAGTTTCGCTGTTTGTCATGTGAATTTCTCGAACCCTGCACTGAAAATGAATACTTCGCTCATCTGCGGAATACTCATTTAAAAGTGAATCACAAAATTGGTTGTCCTTTTAAAGACTGTAAATTTCAGAGCAGTGTGTATTCCACTTTCAATGCACATAAAAGTAAAACACATAAAGAGCATACTTGGAAGAATTTCAAGTCTGAAATAATTGTCTGCACAATCAGCTTCAATGAAATGCTGAAGAAAAACCCAAATGATACTCTCATTAGAAAAAACATGGATGTCACATTTGCTCTCAGAAGGGATGAGGTTGTGAAATATGAGCCTGACATCAGCCAGATGGTGCAACGTTGGCCAGCGCTCTTTACAGAAAGCCAGGTTTGTGAAAGTTCCTCTTGAATTTCATATTTTTGTTATTAGGGCTATAAGTAACTCTGCCTTAATATCAAAATTGTGTTTATTTTTATGTTTTTCAGGTGTACTTGGAGTTTAACAGGGTTACTAGTAGAAATCTTAAAGAAGAGTTCTTTAGCGTTCTTGACTCTTTGTGCCCAAGCTTCATGGACATCTTCAAGAGGAAGACAGGAGGGCGGATGGGCAAGCAGTTAGCTGACCTGCTCCAACAGACAACAGTAGGTTGATATTTCTGTTTTCTTTTAACAATATTTATGTTGGTAATGCTAAAAAAAATTACAAAAAATATATTTTATCAACTTTCTTTGTGGTCTTTTTTTCATAAATTTCCACTTGTTATGTGTCTTTGCAGAGCACTGAGCCAACAGTGACGAGGTGTCTTATCCTGAGAGGACTTCCCATCATTCTTGGCGATGATGCATCCATTTTCTTCAAGAGCAGTTTGGTGAGTAAAGTTTTCTAATTGCTATTTTACTCAGTTTTCCTATTTTCCTATTTTTATTTGGGATGTTGGCTTGTGAAAATTAGTGTTAACAAAGTTGTTTCATTGAACTTAAGTAGATTTTAACTAGATAGTGTCTCTTCTGTCAGCAAGAGTAAATCAATAACTGCATTTTGTACTGAAAATTATGCAAAACTTCAAAGGGCTTGTATCGTGAACTGATTTCTTCAAAAACAAAATTCTGATCCACCGATTTCTAATATTTTTCTTTATTGATCTATACACACTTATCCCAATAATGACTTGAAAAAACAAAGCGGGTCAAAAAAGTAGGCTAGTTAAAAATAAAAATTAAAAAAATGCATCCTTCTCCCTAGTCAGCACCTGAAAAGTAATTAACCCTTTCTCTATTTGTATCTTTAAAATATCAAATTGTCCAATACACCACCTGTAGTTGAAATATGGGACCTACACCACAACAGCTTAAAGTTTAAAATAAAACTATTGTGACTTAAGAAAATCACAATATTATTGAACACCACACACCTGATTGCAGATATATTGCTGTTAACCAGAATATTCTCTTTATGTATTGTTTGTACTGTTTATAGAATGACTCCATGGACATTCCAGTGGGAATCATTTGCTACGAGGACACCAGCGCTGAAAAAGCAGCAAGCCCAGCAAGTCCAGAGAGCTCAGCATTGCCAAAACTCAACCCCACAAGAGTGGGGATCATCCTTGAGGGCAGCGTTGTTATGGACACCCTCACCAACCTACCTCAGGCAATGTGCCTCTTGTTTGGCTTTACCTATGCACTCCACTTGCAGTACCCGAAGTGTTTGAAAAACACATTCATCTTTATTCAACAGGTAATGCTAAATTTGGGTCGAAGTGAGCTACCACCCAAGGTTCAAAAGCTAAAAAATGATCTTGCAGTCTAAAACACAGTTATGCTCAATGCCACTTGATGTCTGTGTCGGAAATGTTTACGAACACTGTTCTTACTGCATTTTATTAATGCTACTGTTCCTAATGCACTTTATATTGTTGTGTGGCAAACTTGATAGCTTGCAGTATAAAACACATTTCTGCTCATGGCACAATTTTATTTAAACAATGTATTTTTTTGTTCTGAAGGCACAATTTTATTTAAACAATGTCATTTTTTGCTCGATTCTATTTGAACAGGGGCTAGTTTTTGTTGTTCTCAAGGCACAATTTTATTTGAACAATGCAATTTTTTTGTTCACATGGCACACTTATATTTGAACAGTGTTATTTTTTTTTTGGTTTAGAGTTTTTCTCTTATTTTTTTTATTCAAAATTGTACCGTTAAAGACATTTATACCATGTGTGATACAGCTTCTGGTATTGTTGGTTTTACCTGAAACACTTCTAGAGGATACATATTAGAAAGCTGCCATTTCAATAACTCTTCCCCATTGCATTATTGTTTCTAATGCTTGCTTGTTTTGTGGCAAAATAAAATTTAAAAAAATGTAGTGCATTGTGTGGTCATTGGTTGAAGAAGAATTAAATTGGAACTTTCTTATCCCAAAATTAATATTTTGAAATTCAATTCATAATTTTGATAAAACTATAATTTTAAGTTCATTTGATTCAGAATAATAAGTTATTGCTGTACTACTTTTAAGTAGACTCCACATTGTTTTTCTCTTAATGAATAATTAAACCAATTAAGTAAATACAACTTAAAATGTTAAATTCTGACTATAGCACATTTAAGTTGACTATACTTGAACAAAATGCTGTTGATTACTTAAACCGTTTAAGGCAATCACTTGATGAAAGTGGTTTAAGTACAATCAACTTATCCGGGTTAACAGTGCAGTCTGGTGGTCACTGCACCCCAAACTCCCAAAAGGGCCTTACTTCTCAGAGTAAATGACAACCAGATGTCTTCACTGTAGATACTGCTGAGTTGGATCAGTGAGTCGATGTCTCCTTCACATATCATATCATTCTTTCTCCAGTTCCTCAGTTTACACACACCCTTCTGTTACTTTAACGTTCAGTCTTGGATTGATCAGTAAATAGGACTTTGCTCTCGTCACGTACTGTGAAATGCAGTTTGTCTCAGCTCAGGCCAGATATTGTTCAGATCGCTGACCTTTTGACCGTCCTTTTGACTGTTGCTGATTAGAGTCTTGTCTTCTTTATTTCGCAAATTCTTTATCTGGGATGAAGTTACTTTTCTATGTCTCAGTGAACAAAGCCTGATGTATTGATCTTCTGAATCTGTGTTCACTTTCTGACTTCTGTGCTTTTCATTCAACTGATCCAGCTTCCAAAACAGTGCTTAAGAGTGACATGCCTTTTAGAAACCTTCAGTCCAGCCATAATTTGATGCAGACAATTCTCCTCTTTCCTTTGACTTCTGGCACTTTCACAGATCTGATGTTTCCCACAATCAAAATGCTTCTAGGTGAGCAATGTCCTGCTGGAAACTTGAGGCACAACTGCAGGTTGATTTATTTGAACAAGCCTCTGTTGAGTCAGTTAAATCCATCTGAATGATATGAAATCTGATCTTTAGTACAAGCTGGGTCATTGCTAATAGTGTCCTTTAAATTTGATTGCTGACCTCGAGATTTCTTCAAAACTTGTATATTTTTAAAATCCTCCAACTTTCTAAATCTTTTTATGTAAATCTTTTGCAGATTTTCATAAAAAGATGAACGACTTTTGATGCAGCTGGAATGCTTTTTGTGCTGCAGGGGGATTTTTTGTTGCAATACAACAAGTGATCACTTGGAAAAATTAGCTGCAATGCTGTACGGCTGCACGTATCCACTTCCCTTAACACATCCATGGCCAAAGTCAAACGGTATGTGTGTGGATGTCCATGTACAGACCCAAATTTGAGGGTTTGCATGTCATTGTACTTTCATATAACAAGTAAGATGACAACAAAAGTAAACCAACTGTTCCTTCTTGCACCTTCTGTCACTGATCTTTTCTCTTCTTGCTTTGAGGTGGTTGTCATGTTTTCTACTGTGCACATTATCACCGTACATGTAGCCTCGACTGCAGCCATCTATGTATAGAAGTGGGTGCCTCCTGGAGCATGACCAGGGCTTAGCAGTGGCAGTCCTGGACTTCCATACTGCGAACAGCTGTACACTGCAGCTGTGATATTGTCATGAATGTCCAGACAACATTCTGGAGCACAAATCTCTTAAACTGTGTTGACATTGGAGTAGATTATGTTGCTCATGACTCCGCTGGCTACTGTACTGCCCACAGTGTTAACTGCAGCCCACGCCTGCCTGAGAGAAAGCCATCAATGACACCACTGTTCCCCTCCACCTCACCATGCAGCCACTAGTGTCTTTGCTCACGATCTAGTAAACTGTTTCATTTTTTTTAAAAATGCAGATATAAATGTTCCAAATGGAAGCCTAAATTATCATCACTTGATATAAAAACTCCTTTGGACTGTAAGGAGGCCACTACTGACCCACTCCGAGTCAGAAAGGAAAAACGTTCATTCATATTAAAGCGAGAAGACTCATATAAAGGTACCAGTATTTGGGAACAATCTCACTGGAAGTTGACAGAACAACATTTCACAATAAAGCAGTGATAAAAATAAAATAATGACAATTGAAATCTCGAGTCTTCTGTCTCGGTTTAGCAACTACGAGTGAAGTAAAATATTTAAGAGTCAACTTTTCTTTATTAAATAACAATTTTGCCGTGCAGGTTTCCTTCCTTCAGAACCTCTGGTTTCAGTTTCAGCTTGAACGACATCATTGTGACATTTACAGAAAAGGAAGGAAACCTGACCCTTTTGAAATAAAATAGTAAAAATTAATTTCTCTTCTCTCATCTTTCCAAGATGCAACAGAGAGCACTAACTTATTTGCATTCCTGTGTTTTGGATTAAACAAATACTTCATCTGAGTTTGGTTTGCGCTCAGTCATTGGGTTTTTGTACTTTCTTTTTGTTTTTGTTTTTTACTCCCAAATGGATGTGGTGTATGTTGCTGGCAATCACCCTAAAAACACACAGTATTTATTTATTTTTCATTAACTATACAGAATGTGCTTGTTAGTTGTTGTTCTAATTTAAACAGCTTTAGCAGAAACAGGGTTCACCGCACATTGTCCAGCAAAATTCTGCTAAAGCAGCTCGAGGACAGCAAATTTTTAAAATACAAAAAAAGAAGACAACTGATTATGTCATGTATTGTACGAAAGGACTGTTTGCAGCCCATCAGTTTTGTTGTTTTGCACTTCTAAAATACTGTATAAGATGTAGACTTGGCAATGCATGTCTGCACATCCACAGTCTCTCTAGAAATCTTTTTATGCAAAAAAACTTATTTTGTATATTTGTTATAGAGATAGGTGAGGTAAATGTACAAACACAATATATTTTGGAGTTTACACTATATCTATATTTAATCTCATTGTGAGATTTAAGCCCTCCAGTATTTTGCTTTAGACATTTTTGAGAGCATCCTCATAATTCTTTAACAATTCTACATGCACTTAATATAACATGACCCTCTGCCCTGTTCACATGCAAACATATAATTATTTTCTGTATATACAGAAGGTTTCTGGTGGCATGCCCCGACAGAAATAATAAAGTTTAGATTGTAAATATGAAATTCATTCATTTTAATTGATCAACACTTACATGCACAAATTGATTTTGGCATTCACTGCTCGGAGTTGTATTTTGAAACGTTTCACCGGATGTTCGTCTCTCTATTCTGCAGGATTTTCTTGCTGAAACGTGGAGCGCGGAGCAGCAACAGCGCAGCTCTCAGCCTCTTCCAGTCCGACGCGCTCCGGTCTGCGCCGTAACAGGAGCCAGGTCCAGTTCAGAAAAGTGACCGAGACACACATTTACAGAGAGACAAAGACACAGAATTCAGAAGTGAGTGAGCCTGGACTACTGCCCGACTGGAAAAGGAAAAATTTAAGAAGTCACAGGACCTGTTTTCTTTCTTTCTTTCTTTCTTTCTTTCTTTCTTTCTTTCTTTCTTTCTTTCTTTCTTTCTTTCTCTCTCTCTCTCTCTCTCTCTCTCTCTCTCTCTCTTTCATTCTCTCTCTCTCTTTCATTCTCTCTTTCTAACGGGGTGATGCGTCCCGGTTCTGCTCTCTGGACTGTACCTGCTGCGATGGGCCGCGCTTGGAGATGAGCAGCGGGCAGTGTGGGGGTGCCAGGGGCGCAAGAGGAGGTCTGGACGCATAGGTAAAGAAGTGGTTTGCTTAATGTGTGCTCTCTTTATCTGATTCCTCCAATCTTTCCTCTTTCTGGATGTTCAGACACTTTTTACTACAACTAATGCTGGATTGAGTCTCTTTTCCTCTCTGAAGCCGCCTTGTTCCAAGAGCAGGCCGAACTTTTTTAGGTGGTTGATGTTTCCATCCAAGGCCTGATGGTCACATTATCAGGCTGTTGCATAATCCCAAAGTTTGAATGCAGACTTGAATCTACATTCTGTGTTTTATGACTTTTTTTTTATCTTGAATTCTATGTGTGTATATGTGTCTGCACTTTAATGTAGAAAACTTGTATTTAATGTTCCTCACCCTCACCTGACAATGAATCACATTGTAATCTGTATTATCTGAAGCAAACCAATTTCACAAGGGACCTCTATTAACCATCTGTATGCCTCCATACCATGGTGGCTGATGCCCATGTTCATTTTGATACCCTCAAAATAGCTGTAGCCCAGTTATTTTGGCTCATGACACACTGGATGATAAGGCAGACCAGAGGAGAGGAATCCTTGCTGTGTGAGAATTAGATGATTCTGTAGAGTCTGAAGTATGATTTGGTGTTTGTTTTCCTGCAAAGCTGTGAAATGCAGACCAGTTTTGTGGTTTCCAGTGAACTGATAAGGTTCCAGCAGAGCGATAAGGCTGCTGGAGATGCCGAGCATAAATATTTTATTCTGCTTTATTACGAATGCGACTGCTGAATGATTATTTTGTGATGGGTTTTCATCTGAAATTGGAGCAAATAGTCTTGACTAACAAGATTTCCCCTTTTCTTGGACCCTGAATGTCTCGTTGTCTTGTGATCATGACATTATGAGTAAATTCAGCAGACCTTTGGCAATTTCTGTGAGCTTTTCCTGCTGTCATCTGCAGGGGGGAGTTATTATTGTCTAATGCAGCTGCAAACAGAGTCCATATGCCTCTAGGGGCTGAGAGTGCACCTGCAGTTATCAACAATTAGACATAAATCAATGCTTGGTCCCTGTAGGGGGCCAATAGTGGGCATGTGGTCACTGCAGATTGTGATGAAGAAAAACACATCATTTGTAGTTTACATCAGATGGAGAAAACAATCATTGTTGTAAGGAGTTAACAAAATGACCACATTTTATTATTACTGTAATAAAACTAATCTTACTATGCCAAAGCCATATATGTTTATTTTTTGCCCATAGAGCTACAGACAACAGAAAACTAACATTTTTTATAATCAGACAGTTTTTTGTCATAAGACAAGCTGGACTTTGATCCCAGGCCATTTGAAGATGGCCCTCTGTTAAAAGTGAATGCTGACGTGACGGGTCATTCCATCCATTCTGAGTTTGGATTTGGCTCTTTGGCCACAAAAACATCTCCCGTTTGTGCTCGTGTTTGCACCCAGTATTTTGAGAATGGAGCCTTTTCTCTCCGTCTGCGTCCTTTTGCCCCCTTCTGTGTTTTCATTCACTCTCAAACAAAGTAATAACTTAAGTTGTCCTGCCTAAGGCCTCAATGGTTTCCCGCAGACATCAGACCACTCTTTTGTAATGGTGTGATGGCCAGAGATTTGATTTGGCCGTTCAGGATGGGCCAGCGCACATGCAGGGGAACATGGACAAAGGACAGATATTGATTCACAGACATCGGTCTACTTACATGAGAGCAGGTGAAGTAAGCTAATGTCTTTTTTCCATTACCTTCTTCCACCTGACATGTTCAAGGGGCCAAACTTTTTCAATCAATAAACAGACAGAGGGTTGTTATGAAGAAAGACCAGGCGAGTCTCATTTAGCAGGACCGTAAATGCAGCCTATCGGGCCCCTTTTTGACCCGTGGCTGCTGGTCCATTAATGTATTAGACCCTTTTTTTCCTGCTAGAAGATACTTCCTTATCCGTTACAGTCACTGAGACTCGTTTTCAGCATGTGACACTAAAGCTTCAGTAGGCAGAAATTTGGAAAAGGCAAAAAAGAGCTAAAATGCGTAAATATACAACGAGCATGCAAATCAAATGCACAAAGAGTTTCAAGCTAAAAGTAATTTGTGGCTTCACTTATTACTCAAAACTTTTCCCAAGTGAAAGTCCTCCATCAAACCCATTTTGCCACCACATTCTGCTCTCACTGTGGACTCTGTTGCTCTTTATACTGTCTAACAGGATCTACTTTAAAAGTCATGCGATTGGCCAAAGTCTCCCAGCAGAGTTTCCTAGTGTAGTTTCTTTTGAGACAACTTTATTGACAAAAAATGCTGCCTACCCCAGCTTTAAGAGAGATTTCATTCTACACAAACATCACATTGAGAATCATGTTTACATTTATTCTACCTACACATGCTTGCAAATGACATTCTGATCCATCCTGTGTCTCTTCTTATATTGACTAGATCCCAGAACAATCAATTCTGATGTACAATATGCAGCTGTGGTCGACACAGAGTAACTTCTTTGGGATTTACTTCCGCCCCATCGCCCAGTAACTGTGCATATCAGCTCTGCAGAAAATGATCACTCGCTGCCTGGAATGGTAAATCCATGTGGAGCTTTTGATCACTAGCTGGGCTATGAAGCCATGTTCTTAAGATGGATCCCTGTTTTGTGCGTATTGTGCACAAACATGCAAGTGTCTGTAAAGATTCTCAGTGATGGTATATTGCAGCACTTGAAGCATGTATGCGGTGCAGTGCTCATTGTGTGGTTTGGTTTCGTCATTTCACTGACCAGTTGGTTGTAGTAATTTGTAAACTAAGGTGGCCGAGCTCCACAGGTTGAAGGCAGGGAAGCAGAAATTTGCTTGTAAGCGAATGTGGATGAAAACACACAATGTGAAACAGCAGTGAAAAATCGGCTTTGCAGGTTTTGGTGAGAAACACTGGACTTTGCTGAAACTCTCTGGATACCTGAGCTCAGTACTTTCCTAGCAGCAGGTTTTGATTTAAAAAGGTTGTGAATGTTTGCGGTTGTGGACCAAAAACAGTGTATTACAGAGCACCACTTAGCCACATGGAGTAGAAAATATAAATGTGATAATAATACTTATCTCAGCGGGAAACGCATGTAGTGTATCAGGGCTGCTGCTGTTGAACTGGAAAGTTTTATATTGCTTCACAGGAAGATGCTGTTGGAAAAAAAAAGAAATGAATAGTAACTGCACCAGAGGCTTTAAAGTGTTCTTCTGTCTGTTTCAGTTTAAGTTCAGTGTTTCATGAGCTGCAAATTTCAGCAGATCATCCACAGGAACTGCATTTGGCCGCCGGTGTTCATTCATGTTTCGTGAGCTACACAGAAAAGATGATGTAAACATACACTGACATTTCAACTCTCAGCGGAATCTACGGCATCACACAAGGAAAACAAAGGCTTGTGGTAGCACTGTAATTAATGAATGGAAGCCTGAGAAGACGGCGGCTGTCTCCCAACATCTTTACTCATGCATTGGTACTACAGCCTGTTCAGCCTTTTTGTCCTGATCTCCTTTCTGCAAACATAAAACACTGAATACAAGAGTGATAATTTATCTGCAGAAATAAATCAAACATAATGAGCTGAAAACACTTCTCATTAAATGTACAGCAACAAGAACAAACACACACACACACACACACACACACACACACACACACACACACACACACACACACACACACACACACACACAGAAGCACCTTTTTTTCTGTGTGTAAAAGAGAATGCGTTACATGCACTGGCCATGAATAAAACTAAACGGATGGTTTATGCTTATTGTAGAATATTTACAGTTTCTGACCATTGTTAACACTAGGAGGTTTTATGTAAAAGCCAGCCTTGCACATTTCATGTATATTTTCTTTTGTAGACTCATGCATTTGATCTCCCTGTTACTTATTTATTAGGGTGGGTTAATGAAGAGGGTGAGTGATTATGCCAGGAGCTTCACATTAGTCCCTCTCTTCAGCACACACACACTTGCATGTACAGTAATTGTGCAGATGTGCCTGTATGAGTGTTACTTAAAGTTTCCCTTCTTGATTTTCTTAAAGCATCAAAGGTGCCAAGTGGGGTTCTTTTAAATTTTCTCCCAGCTGAGATCATAAAACTCAGATTTTTCATTTTTCATGCCGTTTTTCACTTTTGCTGCAAGAATCACACTCAGTTGATGCCCAGTAATCATTTATCCATTTCAGAAGCATCATTATTGATGTCAAAAAAGGTTTGACAGTGCAGCAAGTTGAGGCACGTATCATGCCGATGTGTGTGTATGTTTTATGCAGGCGTGCTGAAAGAAGGCCTGCTCTATAAACACAGTTGTTTATTTAATCAACACTAACCCGGACTGGTTTCTGACGCACTCTGTGTTAACACACACATGCACACGCACACGCACACGCACACGCAAACACACATTCAGAGCACATTAGGAGCAGATTGCCTGGCCTGGTTAAACTGAGATGTTTAATGTCAGCGAAAATCACATTAATTAATCTCCCCTGTCCGATGCTGATGTCATCAACGTCAGACGCCCCTTTGGCCATTTAATGAATTGTCTGAAGGGCAGCAAGACGTGAGGTCTTACAGATGTTTTAAATTGCTGAGCCGTTACTGTGTTTCAGAAACGCAGTGTAGCTGAAGGCGAGTTCCATCCTTTCGCTCTGTGAGTAAAACAGAGAGGTACTGTTTTTGTAGTTGATAACATGAGTTGCACATGAGGGATCACACGTACTCACACAGACACACATACATTTGATAAAAAGATTATCACAATGTTTTCATACTAATCTATGCTCCGTGCGTGTGTGGGAGTGTGTCCTGACACTACACAAATGTTATACAATGAGGACTATATGCCCTGATTTTCATAATACACAGTTTTTGCATTTGAGCAAGGGAAAGTCTGTAAAACTGGAAACTGTAGCACTACTGTGAGTTAAACTTAACAAAGGGTTATTCCAGATCCAAATTACATGCTTACTAAAGCAGGATTTAGTATGTAGTGTGCTTAAAATCGAAAGTGATAAATTACATGTAACATAATGGGCTAGTTCTGAGTGGGATATTAATGGACACTATTTTCCAACAGCGAACCTCGTTGTCTTTAAGCCACTTCTGTGTAGCTTTGGCTGTAATCTTTAGGTAATTGTATGGCTGGAAAACAAATTGTCTCCCAAGTCGCTGTTCTCTTGTAGAGTGCATAAAGTTGTCCTCCAGGATTGCTATTTACTTTGCTGAATTCATTTTACCCTCTATCTTTACAAGCCTTCCAGGGCCTGCTGCTCAGAAGCATCCCCACATCATTATGCTGCCACCACCATGCTTCACAATGGGGATAGTGTGTTTTTGATATAGCATCAAGTCTGATGGCCAAAAAGCTCAATTTTTGGTCATCAGACCAAGAACTCTTCTTCTGGTTGACTTCAGAGTCTCCCATATGCATTATGATGATTTCTAACTGAGATTTAAAATGAGTTTTTTCAACAGTGGCTTTTTTTTATTACTCTCTCATAAACCTTTCAGTAGTTCAGAACAGTAAACAGTTGTTATATGTACAGTCTCCTTCCTTCACAGCTGCTGAAGCTTGTAATTCCTTCATAGCAGTCATAGGTGATTTAGTATGTGGTGTGTTTACAATAGAAAAGTGATTCATTAAATCTAACATAGATGTGTTATTTCTGAGTGTGATATTAATGGACACTATCTTCCAACAGTAAAATACACAATAGAAAAGGAGGAGCTGCATACATTTGCAAAAATAAATACCTAAGTTGTAGGTGGTAAAGAAAGAGCTCAAGGAAGAAATTCTACAGAGGCATCCTGATAGTGATATATTAAGGTCTGTACCACATAATTGCTCTGGTTCGTTGTCTCCTATATTGTCTGATAACAAAAGGTATGCTACTATCAACAGCACAATGAAAAACAAAGTGATTTCCCTGATGTATGTGTATGATGTTTTTGAGTTGGAAAAATTCTGTCACGTGTCTGATGTTGAAGCACTACACTATTTTCAAAAACCAGTCATTACTTAACCAAAGAACTTTGATATTGCCTGTCTTCTTAATTCTGGAGAACCTTTAATGCCAATGGTTTTATGATTCTGAAATATCTGTGTCAACTATGGTAGATTTAACTTTCAGATTAGGTCTGCACATTATATCCTCTCAACATGAATATGGCAATGTGTAGGAAGTGCAGTGTAAATTAACGTAAATTGACTGAAACATGTCATATCATAACCTTTATTGCTGCTCGGTACAAAAATAAAACTTCTCATTTTCCTTGACTCATCCACAAGAGAAGTCTGATATCCTTTAGTCTGTTTAAAGGTTCTTTGACACACTGAGTTTTTAAAAAACTTTACAAGACACAGTTTGTTGATCTGCAGGCTCCATATGTACACAGTGAAATGAGAAACACTGCCCAACAACATTGCTTTAATCATTCCTGAATGATTAAGTTTTTCAGGTCGTCTTGTGAATATTCCTGACTTTTTTTTTTTTTTTTACAATTCAATACACAGCACAGAAAAGCAAAATATTGCAGTGTCATTTTTTTCCAATATCATGAAGCTCTAATTTAGGTTATAGTGAATAAATTATTATTAAAGTAAAGTTAGGGACAGACAGCTGAAACATATGAAGATGGATGTTTTAAGGTATATATAAAGAAACTCTGAGCAATCTAGTGTCCTGTGTGAAAGTCAGATGTTTTACACACCCATCCACCACCTCGACCTCCTCATTTCTCTCTGCTTGGCTACACAAAGTGCACTGTACTTTCTGCAGTAAAAGCTGCTGCTGAACATATATAGTACTGTGCTGGTGAAGTTTGCATACAGCATCAAATTAAGAGTGTCACTGTTTCTTGGTAACTGATCCCTGTGACACTCATTAAACACATGGGGAGCAGCTTGTTCAGTCAGTGATTAACAGCACATAATGTGAAAGGCGGTCTCACTTACTAGCTTTGTAGTTTTATTTTGAATTTTTTCCTGTGCAGCCCTAACTGCGATGTTCGTGCACGTTCCTGCAAAGTCACCGCCGCATTCATTGAGGTCTATCATTGGGTGAATCTTTGTGCTGCTCTGTGAGTTTCTCTGTCTGACACTGAAGCTAAGAGCCATGAATCCGGCCTCCACATTCATTACCTGCCTGCGTCATCCCTCACTCCTTCTGTCTTACTGTCAGTGTTTCTGGAAATGCATTTGCAGTTCTCATCTCACTCTGTTCACCCATCACTGGTAATAATCCCTCCTTTTCTACACCTACAGGAGTGGATAAAATGCCCTTCTTTTGTTGTTCATGCTTTGTGTCTTTCTTCCTCCCCTTGCTTTTATATCTTGATCTCTTCACACTCTACATTAACCACATCTTTATATCCTCCACTACACTCTCCCACTCCTCCTGCAAGGCTCGCTCTCAAATTACCCCAGTCCTAATCTCCCTATATTTTCTCTCTCTCTTTCTTGGAGCGTAAAATTGAACCTCTCCCGCCTCTGCTCGTCCCACTCAGTGCAATGTGGCCATGTGTGTGTCTCTGTGAGTCCTTTCCTTTAACTTTCATTTGACCCTGCAATTGGAAGTTCACAGTGAAAATGTTTGTTTGGCCGGACTAGTATTCTCTCTGCACTTAAAGACAAATGATGCTGGATGAGATTCATTGAAAATAAAAATTAAAAAGTGTATAAAAAGAGGAGAATACAATAGAGGAATAGGTGGAAAACTGAAATGAACATGTTTCATTTAACTTCAGTTATAGCGTTATTTATTTATTTCTAGTTTATTCAAGCCCTATATCAGTGTTCTCCAGGGAATATGAATCTTTAAAACTCACTTAGTCTGTAATGTCACTTCACTTCCAGCAGCCACACAAGCAGTTAACTTCCTTTTGTAATACAGTAACTACTTTACTGCAGAAAACAGTTTCTCTTGACTTTGTCTTGAGTAGCTGCTGATGTTGCTGTAGAAGGTCGGTTGTTTTCTCCACAACTGAACCAAGTAAAGAAAGATGACTAACACTGTAGATGCCTTCTTCTGCCATGATGCATAATATAAATACAGCTTAGAGCTTGACAGTCACTCAGCATGCTTTGAAATACCAACCAAGACAAACTGACTTTTTATTTCCGACTTAACAGTACGGGGTTGAGATATTAAATGATGTATAAAATAACAATATAAACTGCAATCAAACTGCGACAACATTGATGGTGTACAAAAATGTTATTATTGTTATTATGTTATTATTTCCCTGGCAAAACTTAGCAAACATACAGCACCTATAACGACACCACCTGCCTTGCTGCTGAAACGGCTCTAAGCTGTTGGGGTTTGGATGAGGACATGGGACCAATGGGGGCGTCCCATGGTGTTAGGCACTGACACGTTGATGGCGGATCCTTTGAGTCTTATGCTCTGGGTTGTGGGGTCTTGTTCCTTTGCATCCCAGGATGTTCGATCAGATGTGGGCAGTCTGAAGGTCAGGTCAATGCTTTGGGCTCTTTGCTTCCTCAAGCTGCCTCAGAGCAGTCTTTGCAGTGTGGCAGGACACATTATTCTAGCGTGCTTGGCCTGCAACAATATTTAAGTGGGTAGTATGTGTTAGAGTAACATCCACATGATTGCGAAGACCTAAAGCTTGCCAGTAGAACACAGCATTGTAATGAGATGGCATACATTTCCATGCCAGATGTAATTGTGGGCTCAGACTATCAACTGCTAATTGAACTCTGAAATAAGGAACCAAAACATTAAATTATATTTAGAAATAACGCGTTACTATAAATTAAATTGTGCAACCAGCTCAATGTGGCTTTGCAAAAAAACTGAAAATCTCTGCAAAATCATTAAACCTTTTTTTCAAAAATTCTTTCACACGAAAGATTAGGAAAATTCAAATGTTAGTCAGGCTTTAACTTCAAGATTGGCTTTTAGTTTTGTCAGATAACAGATAATTCATAGATGTGTAAAGAATTCTTTGTAATCTGAATCTCTGGGTGACTGGGCTGTTCATTGAATGAACTGAAATACGAGTTTCTAACAAACCTGTTAGAAGTTGTTCTGATATCTTAAATTGCACAAACAAAACCCTGAAGTTACTTTAACTGTCTGGCAAAAGCAAATTATCTTGTATACAAGTTTATGTTTTTAGGTATTAGTTTGCAGTTTGCCAAGAATATTACATTTCCTAATGTGATGGTATTTGTACCCATGTGGTATATACCCAAACAAACACCTGGTAAAGACATAAGAGTAGGTGACTAAAGGTAGTGCAGTGTCAATAGAGTGGCTGTAATCTTTGTCATGTTACCATCATGTTCTCAGGAGAAACAGAAGAGAAATTTTCCTGAGTTCAGGCAGCTTCTCCTACAGCTCTATAGCATCCCCATGTAGGTTTTTACAGCAAATACACCCAAGACAGCCTGAGAGCAAAGTGGAGCAAAGCTGGTGAGCAATCTACCACTTCAAAGCTGATCCATTATACATGAAGAGCTAATATATAATGTGATCTACTCTGAATAGCCGGGGGAGAAAGGCAGCGTAAGAGGAGAGATAAGACGTCTCGGAAGACTTGAGTCCGACTTTTTGACACAATCAACACAGATCTGCTGTTGCTGCTGTTTCCTGGCATCAGTGAATCCCACCTGACAGTCTCTCTGCACCACCCTCAAACCCATGTGGGCGCATAAATGATTTTTAACTAAATCCATCTCTGAGATATGCACACATGCCCACAACTGAAGGAATGTACAGGGAGGATATGTCCAGACCTGTCAGCGCTGAGATCACACAAGTCTGAGCATTACTGAATGAGGTCTGACTTGTGTGTGTGTGTGCTGTTATGTAAAAGACAGTAGTGCTTGTGGAGACAGTATTTATAATTAGACAGGTGAACATTTACCCTCTAGGATATCACTTACCCCCTCTATGTCTTTCACCAACTCCTAATGTTTTAGTCATGCTGCATGTCTGTCGCCATGACTCCTGTTGTTGGGACAACCATTTTCCCAGCCCTCTACGGGACACACAGGACAGCTGAAGTTTATGCTGTTCAGTCCGCTCTGATGCAAATTTCCCATCCATCACGTTAAGATGTAACTGACACCGGAAAATGAACAGTAAAACTACCATAAAATAAAGTCATTTTATTAAATTAAGAAATCAATAAAATTATTTTTTTATTAAATTAATTAAAATTAAATGAATGAATGAATTAAAAATAAAAATAAAAATGAATTAAAATGTAATAAATTAAGTAAAAATTAAGAACCACCGAGGCTGTAGAATGCCACCGTGGTTCTCATACGTGGACCTGCCAACTCCGGTGTCAAAAACTCAAAACGCTCTACAGTAGCACAGTATTTCAAGTTTGGGTAGGTAAAAATAAAAGTAAAAAAAGCACTCAGAGAGCGCAGACCTCTGCCAAGCAGCTTCAGTCCACCCCCAACACAATCTCCCAATGACAAGTATCCTTAAAAAAAGTTAACTGTCCAGTAATCGCTCTCACATCGTAGCACTGCTGTGGTTGAACATGACACCCACCATATATGTACAATGCACTGCAAGGCTTTTTAACACTCCCAATGTTAAAGAATCTTTTTTTAAAAAAAATCCTGGATGCAGACGGTGATCTCGATCACTCCCAAACTGAATCATTTGTTCCTTGTCCCATTTCACACATTTCCTGAAAATTTCATCCAAATCCGTCCATAACTTTTCGAGTTATTTTGAACACAAACTAGCAAGGAAACAAACAAACTAAAAAACAAACCAACGCCGGCAAAAACATAACCTCCTTAACAGAGGTAATAATAATAAAGAAAGGTAAAATTAAAGTTACTTAAAACTATTTTCAGTCCTCTTAGCTGTGTTAAGGACAACAAGGAGTTCAGAAAAACTACCAGGAATGTTGACACATCAATTAAACAATCTATTTACTATTAACTGGATAGATTCTATTGAGAAAATTATGAGACTTGCAAACTTTCCTGACAACAGTAGATACACACAGGAAACAGAAGAAATATAAATAGTTGTCCAGATATTTAGCCTTAGTAGTAGAATAACTCTATGGAGTAGTAATGTCAGTGGATTCCCCACTTTGATCCTGACTGAAACTTCTCAACATCTGTTGGATGAGGTGTCAAAAAAATGTATGCAGATATGCATGATCCCCAGAAGATTAATCCTAATGACTTTGGTGATTCCTTGACTTCTGACAGCCACTATGTCGTGCAGTTTTCTATTAAATTATCTTAACATCTATTGGATGGATTGCCTTGAAGTATTTTTAGTAATCCCTAAATTTCCTCATCATCTAGGACAAACTCCTCAGTCACAAAACTAATAACATCCCTATTAGCCTGAGCTGTACATCAGCCTGCCAGCTTTGTTATTTTGAGCATGTTGTCATAGCATTCAGCTTAAAGCACCATTGTGCCACATTACAGCCTCACAGAGCTGCTAACATGACTGGAGGCTCTTCTAAGCTGTAATATTTTGGATTTACAGGCTGTCATTGAGTCTAGTACGTGGACAATAGGAGGTTCTGGGCCAGTGATCTACTAAACAACATTGTTTGTAATTTTCTTATAGATGGACACATTTAATGTTTTCTAATATAACTGCAGGATGGTATCATCTGCACCACTGGCTTCCATTCCTGTTAGAAATCACCATCACTAAAGCAGGGGGATTTTATAATCTGACAGAGCCATGGTTAAGGCTTGATTAGGTTAAGGCACATAAAGCTTTAATTCAGAAATCTGGATTCAGACAAGCATGAATGTTAAACAGCGAGCATCACATGAATCCGAATGAAGGGAGTGAGACTGGCAGATGAATGAATCAGCATTCAAAGATATTTTGTGTTTTTGACAGATGGAAGTCATGTGGCACTGTTTTGTAATATTTCCTCTTTTACGTTTGAATTTTTAAAAAAAATCTACAAAAGTTTTCTATGAGAAGAAGTATATGGGAGGCCAAAAAAGAAGGCGTTATTGGTAATGAAATGTTTTCACCAAGCCTGAGATCTCTCGATGAAATAATTGGATGCTGTTTGTCGTCTTTGTGAGTGACACCTACAGGATGTGATCCGATGTAATCACACCATCAGGTAGGCAAAATAATTTCACCCAACGTCTGTTCTGATACTGTGATTTAGGAGTGTGGAGGTTATTTTCTGCAGCCTGTTTGTAATTCATCCAACACTGAAACACTGAGGGACGGCAGCGAGCAGAGCAGTGGCAGCGTGAGCACAGTCAGGTCAGCAACACTGCAGGGAAATTTATGAATGATTTCTCAGTAATGGGCTGCAGAGCCATGAATATTTACCCGACTGAACACAGATATTCCTTTGGCTTTCAGCTGCAAACAACAACAACTTCTGCAGTTACTGTGCAGCTGGAATTATTTGGTTTCTGGACAATGTAGATGCCCAGAGGACCCAAAAACATACATCACTGAAATGCATCAGAGCCTTCCAAACTTGTATTTTGCATGATAATTCTTGGCTTTTGAAGTATTTGTACTCTACATCACAGCCTTTTACCTTCCATTGTTATAAGTGATTGCCATTTTCAAGATATCCTAATAAGATCAGATGGTTTCCAGGGTTAGTAAACTGTAGCCAAACAAAAAATGCCACTTGGAAAAAGGAAGCAACAATAGCAGTTGAAGGAAGTGGATTATATTTGGTATCTACTGTATTTGGGTGTCCAAAAAGAGGACATGGCAGACTGAGTGGAACGCTGTGGGATAAGAATTGAAAACATTTATTTAATTCTTCCACTTTTACAGCCCACTACATTCATTACACCTTTTATAAGTGTCTGCAAATATCTGCTGAATACATGAAATGTCAATTCAACCAAAAGTATGGAAAAACCATCCCTACTGGCTGTGTGCTCCGGTTTCACTTTCCTTACATGTAATGAAGGTCAAAGATCCTCACTGAACATTCAAGGACAGCAGCACACAGAGCAGCGAGGGTATCGATCTTGAATAACAACAAGTCATCTAATTACAAAGCTAAATTACACTTGATGTCTGTTGTGAATTACTGATGTTGAATTTATCCATCGTGTCGCATCCTAAAGCACAACCCCCCACCGCCCCTAGATCAGCCCAACAATCAGCCTCAGGCGCACAGCTGACCGTGGTCATGATCGTCACTGTGGCGGAGCAACGGCCCAGCTCACATCATTATGCTGCAGCAGATTAAGAGGCTGATTAAGATCTCCAAGGGCCTCCTGCGTATTTAATGTCACAGAAGTCCAAAGCATCCAAATCCACTGTCAGTACAGCTGCCACTAACCTGCAGAAACACGATAAAATGAGTACATGATATCTCTAGACCTTCATGACCGCCGGCCTAATATTGTGTTGGTCCCTCTTATGTGGTCAATAAATGCTCTGAACCATGGGAAATGGACAAGAGGACCTCTCAGGGTGTCCTGTTGGATCTGACACCAGGACGGTGGCAGTGGATTGATTTCGTTACACCAAGCTGTGAGAAACCTTGGCACGCTCTTCAGTTGGGTGTCGCTGCTTTCCAACTCGCCACAATGCTTCTACTGTGTGATTCCCACAAACCGGTGGCATACAGTACATGGACATATAAAGCTAGAAGAGTAACTAGTTCTGCTTGGTACTTGTTGTTAATTTGTACTTCCCAGGTGCTCACACTAAAAACAGCTCCTGCAAAGGGGTGTATAGAAAGAAACACTTGATCCTTCTTCATAGTATTATAAAATGCTCAGCACAGTTAGACAATTATTTTGGAAAGTATTGCAGTGTTCATGAGGTAAACATCTGCTCCTCACATTAGAAGTAATCTAACAGCAATGAGAGCTTTGCCTGAGCAGCTCCTTGCTGTAAGATGTCACATTTTGCGACGGTATAATTTGAAATTCAATGATTTTTTTCTTTTTTCAGATGACTATATTACACCTCCAGGTCTGTTCGTCTGCACTGCTGTTGTCCAACACAACAGACTCAGTGACACACGGCAGACCACATGTTTGACACTAACCAATCACAGCTAGTCATCTTTTCCCACTATGTCCTGAGAAAGGAGAGAACAGTTAGCAGACAGAAGAACATACATGGATGATGGAGTAAAAAATACCAACTCTCTTATTGTAAGAGGTCTGAAGAGGACAGTATATATAGACTGCAATTTAGCTTCTCTTTCTCAACTGTGAAGATGGTAACAAAGGATTATCTCATGACTGGAAGCTACTTTTCCAAGGAGAGGTTTATTTTTAGCTCAATGGGAAAATATGTTGTTAGTGTGATCTTTAGTCACACTGTTGTGAGGGTGCCTTTGACTCATAATGTACATATGACACTCAGAAACACACTTTTAGTCTCAGAGTTGTTGATTTTCTTTCTTGTGGTGATCATTTTGATAAAAAAAATTCCTTTTGCATGCTCCTATTGATGGGATATGTATGACAGGGACCCTAATGTGTAAAAACTAAATGTCAACTAAATGTTGCTCAGAAACCTCTTCTTTAATTTAGAAAGTCACTGATATAGAAAAGTGCTTTTACACTGAAGCTATTGTTCATTTATTATGCCAAAATACAGTTTTTACCGTCATGGTCCAAACAACCAGGATGTGTAATGATTAAACATATACAGTATTGGGTGATGGACAGACAGTGGATAAATAATGATAATGAAAGGACCAATATTTTGCTTTAGATGCTATTTTTTGGTAAAATATGCAATTCGGAACTTCACCGTGTATCTAAAGTGCTTCAGTAAAAGTAAAGTTCATGTCTTCCTTTCTTCTCCACACGTCTTCGTGTGTGACTTCACAGCGTCAGACTGTCCTATGTCTGTGCATTTCCTCTTTTTTCCTTGCTATAATTTATTTTCCTTTATATTTTCCTCTTAATCCTGCGACAGAAACAGTAAGAAGCAGTTGACTAGGTGGCCAAGGTGTCAGGTTGATGTCTTAAAGAAGCGGCAGTGTTTTGACTGACATCTCTTAAAGCCTGCCAACAGCTGCCTGCAGCAACTTTCTACTTTTTTAAATTTCAATTTAAAAATTGTCTTTCACTTCCATTTCTGTAATTTTTCCTCTGAAGCAGAAAGATAGCAATGGGGCAGCTCTGTCAGTCACACCTGTCAGATCTGATTTAATTGCAGTAACACTTGTTTATCTGTCTTCCATCACCTGTATTTCACTCACACACATACATACATATATACTCTCTCTCTGTCACACACACACACACCAGCAAAGTTTTGTTAGTGTCAGGTCAGGTGTCTGTGCTGTTTTTGATCCACCATGATTGGTGTTGTTGACAAAGCAAAACTCCTGCTGAGTTTGTCTTCACGTATCACTGCTCTTCCCTGCATGCACACACTCTCGCACAAAGTCCTGCTGCTTTCACTACAGGAGTTCTGTACTGGCAATCCACACTATTCACACACACTCATGCAGACAAATCCTTAAGCCTGTCGAGTGTAAATATTTGCGAGTAGCGGCTGGTTTGTCGTGGCTGCTGACTTTCTGCAGAGCAGGCTTTGGCCCCGTTAATAATGGACAGCGGGATCAGGCTCGGACGGGAGGGATTGAGCCGGTGAGGGGGATTATGGGGGAATAGTGGCACTGAACAGACACTCAGGTTACATGGACTGTGATTCTGTAGGGATGGATATGAGGCGATCACATAGGTGCATACACACAGACAGGGGAAATCCATTTGCTGCTAAACAATGATGCAGAGGCACGGAAAGAGTGCTTTTAAATGACAGTTTAAGTCCATTTGCTAGTTGCTGCTGCTAAACAAGTCAAACTTTCCACGTAATGATTAGTGGGGACCACATTTGCCTTCATATGAAATCATGGATCCATTCATTAGCACCTCAAAATCTCAGTTTCTGGGACTCAGAGGGATGTTTTTGCTTGATGTTTCTCTGTATTTGACTGAAACTTTTCGTCCTGTATTTTGTGTGTCATGTTACTTCTTGACCACTTTTGCCTTATGTTTCTTGCCGTTTCTGCTGGAAAGGGACACTTTGAATCACAGATCCCTCATGGCAAAGCCTGTAGACTATGTCAGATCTAATACTTTATGACTTTTCATTCATGTTTTCAAACATTGCTTGACTTTTACATGACAAAAAATAAGGATGAGGACTAAAAAGATATGCAGACATGATACTGTTTTGTATAACAAACTCACCGGGGTTATCGGAGTGTAAAATTACCTAAATGAACCAATGAATAAGGACATTTCACTAACTTTAGCCTGATAAAGTGCTGTCCCAGACTGGCTGCCACATACAAGCCAACACCAGATAGTAAATGCTCCAGCCCTAACCAGGGTTTTGAAATAACTAAAACCTGTAACCCCATAAAATACTGTAGTTAATACTAGTTTATTATTAAGCTCTGTGGCATTCAGAGCAGTGCTAGTTTAACACTGTGAGTAGTAAGATGTGTCTGCTTCCTTTGTGCCTCTGGGTTCTTATGTAATAAACTGTTGTGCAGTGATCCCCTGCTTCACATTACAGATAATATATGGTCCTCCCCTCCTGCTGTGACCTTTCTACATACAGTTAGACCCACATCTTCCTGCCATCCACTTCTCCCTCTACAGCTCTATCTCAGTATACTATACACTATAGTGCAGTTTAGATAAAGAACAGACTGCTGCAGAAAGCAGAGTGAAGCAGTGTCACATGTCTGACCCTTCCAGTATACAGATCTTTTTGTGCTTTGAAGTACAAGAGTAGCCATCGAACGAATCAAGATAATGTCCTCTAAAGATCTTGTGTTGTTGTTGTGGGGATAAAAGTGATTTAAACATATATGCTAGCTAGAAGGACTACTTTTATGGCATATTAATGGCTCTGTTTCCATATGAATATTGTCTGTTGTTGCCACTGCTCATCCGTGGTAGAAATTCCTTCCTTGTCTCTTTACTGTGCACACTGTGTTGCAATAATACAGACCACTGCACGGATACTGTCCTCATAATAAGTGCAGATTTCTATTTGTATAGTTGTTAATTTATGCATTGCATGCATGGTTACATGTCTGTCTGCAGCATATATCTCGAGGCTCTGTTACAGGAAATTATGCGAGTACACAGATGCATGTGTGGCCTTATGCATTATTAATGTTGACTGGGAATAAAATTAACTTTACAAATATGAACAGTTGGCTACACCAGATGAATGCTCGCTGTTTGACTTTGTATCAGCAAACACCTCATTTTAGCAACTTCGTGAACCTCCACATACATTGGCTAATTGGCTTAGTGTTTGGAAAGACTTTGGGTTAAATTGCCTATTTAGTCAGTGGTTTCCATTTTGGGAAAATTCAAGGTAAAAGTCAACATTAATTTGCAGCTCAACCCATGATTTTAAACCCAGCCTCACCAGTGAGAGTCTTCCATCTAACCTATTGAACCACCACATCCTGCTGTCACTGCGGACTTTGTTGCTATTTATACAATCTCATCTGATCAGTAAAAAGCCCTGTGATTGGCTGAAATCTCCCGCCATGGCCTTGATTTTTCTAAAGCCTGAAAACTGAGCCAGGAGGAGGTGAAGAAGTCTAGTTTCCTCTCAGAACACTTGAATTGCAGTATGCTGAAAGATTAGTATGGAATTTTTGCCCAATGATGCCAAAGAGTGTATCCACAACCAAATATAGAAACAAGTTTCTAAAACAGAAAACATTACAGAAACGCAGCTGGTCAGCAGTAGAAATCTGGAAAACACCTTTTCAGTGGGGGTTGGACTCTGATTCTGACTAACCCTAACCCAAGATTTGTATCTTGTCCTGTTTGTGATATTTACTGATAGGATCTTAAAGAACAGCTGCGAAAGAAAACCTCAGAATCGTGTCTTTGTGTTTTACAGTCAACATGGTTCTGTTGTTGGCTGCGATCTTCAGCTGGGACAGTTTTCAGTCGAGTATGTAGCAGCCAGGATAAGCATTAGCACACACAAATCTGAAGCCATGTTTCTTGGTTTGAAAATTATGGATTGCTTCCCCCAGACTGAGCATGGGTTGATGCCCCAGGTGAATAAGTATCTCAGGATCTTGGGGTACCATTCACAGTAAAGCAGGTGTTATATTGAACAATTGTTATTATGAGGCCCACAAAATCACCTTTCTATGCAACAAACTGCATTTTCAGTTATATTTTGAAGGGAACTTTCTGTTTAAAAAAATGTAAATTGTAACTTAAGACATGGTTGGAAAGCTCCATGTTAGGAGGCAATGGACATCAGACAATCAAATTCAAATTTTGTTGTCTGTTGTTGTCAGGATCCCGGCTTCAGCCCCTGTTCCCCCTTTTCTCTCTGCTCGGCTCTCCTGGGCTCTCTCCTGCGGCTGCTGCCACTTGCCAATCAATCAGCCAGGCAGCCGCGGCTTGGCACACCTGGCTCATCACCACCTCTATAAAGACCCGCTCCTCACTCCACTCACTGCCGGATCGTAGCTTTCAGCATCAGCTTTCGTGTCAGCTCCTGACCGCAGTTAAGCTCCTGACCAGTTCCACTCCTCCTGCCTTCCCCTAGCCTGTCCGTTCCCTTACTTAGTTTTTCCTTACTTAGAGTATCCTCGGTTGTCTGTTCTGTTTAATTGAAAAAAAAAACTTGTTATCATCATTCAGTCTTTGTCTGCTCTGTGTCCGCACCTGGGTTCTCTCTGATGCACCATAACAGTTGTCGTTCAATTTCGGCTTTTGCTTGCTTTCTGGTTGGGTTTAAGCCACAAAACTACATGCTTAGGTTGAGGAAAAAATCATGTCAGAAGCTTGGCTAGTGTTCGGCACCAAAATTACTCTGTTATGGTTAGGAAAATGTCATGGCCGGGGTAAAATACACTACACTACCGCTTCTCACCCCATTTTCTGCGTTACTGGGGTGACAAGTCCACCCCATCTAATATATGATTGGGTGACTGAAAATGAACAACAGTGAAGCAGTAAAATGGCAAAGAAAATATTAGTGACATGCCACAAACAAATGTAATCCAGCAGAAATTGTGATTCCTTCAAAACAAAACTGAAAATGCTGTGTAGTTGTTTCAGAACTTAATTTTGTGAAGACTGAGTTACAGAGGCAGCTGAGCCGGAGGGTAAATGGTTTATTCTACCTGTCCAACCCTCTTATGGTCTGAGGTCTGGACAGTGAGCAAAACAATGCAATTGTAGATACAAGTTGAGGGATGTCTGGAATAACCTGCTGCCACAGTGACCTGACTCTGGATTGAATTAAGAACTTACAATGAAGTTTATTTTTCAACACCACCACCAAATTAACCTCAGTGACTTCATGAGTCACCAGATCAACACCCCCCAGCTGTTTTCATACATTTTTTTGAGTCACTTGGAAACATTCTCAGTGTGCTACTTGCAGTGTTGCTGTATTATCAGTGTGTTTTAGTGTTTTGTTGTGTTTTCTGAATTTGCTGTATTTTTTTCTGAATGCGGTTTAGTGTTTTCTTAGTTTGCTTGGCTGCCACCATGATTCCCATAGGTGCATTTGACTTTACTCATAACAAGCTTTTTTTTTTTGCCAAACTTTGTTCACCTAATGTAACATGCTGTATAACAAACATATTGGACTTTAATTTTGTATAAAGGGATTCAACCGTAAAATGTGATGCTACACATCTATTAGCATGTTCTGTACAGGATCATTTCTTCCAGCTGCTGTGTCATCACAAAGCAGCGATGAGTTGTGTACAACATACAGCCTCATAATGCACGACCTACATGACCTGTAAAGCTGCTCCCCAGCCTCAATATCAGTTAATTCAGCCTCTTGAATGCTGTTGTAAAAGACCTTATTTTAAAATATGCACATCTTTTGATCTCACTCTCTGTAGTGGAAATAACAATGTCCTTTACCTTTACGTGCTCTCTAGCATTTCACAGTTGAATACACCTGCAGGTTTTGCAGATGACCTCCACACTCGAACTGCAGGCCAGAAATAATCGGTTATGAGCTTCATTTGAAGTGAACAAGAGATGGAGCAAATATTCAGGAAGTGGAGGTATAAACCATCATACCTTCATTCTTTCAAAGACCCTTTTGACAGCAGACAATGTAGCAGTAATTAACAACATTGATTATGATCGTAAGTACCTGTTCCAGCTCCAGGGTTCTGGTGTTGTTCATTTTGCTTCACATTTCACATTAGGAAACCTGAGCTTTTCAAATTAGCAATAAATGTGTGCAAAGTTGACTCTTCCCAGCGGAGCCTCATCCTCAGCTGAGCTCTAATCGGCCAGAATAATGCAACACCTGTGTGGGTTTGCTCAGCCTTTAATTGTTTTAAATGTGGTTCCTCTATACCCTGGGAAAATCTATTTCTGCACACTGAGCAGAGCCACCTGGTTGATGCAAACACTGCTTTGGACTCCTGCAGCTTCCATACAGGAATGTGTGAGCTTGCAGATCTGAGGACATAACATATTTGTCCTGAATGACATGTTTGAATACATTTAATATAAAAGGACGGGATTTTGTTCTTTTACAGTATGTGTGCATTTAAAAAATGGCCAAATTTTTTATCATTAAACTTAGATAACATTGTAAATATTATTATATAATATATACTCTGCCTATATTATTGTATTATTGTAAAAATGTGATAAAATTAAATGTTCTTGAATTAGTTTTATTCTGTCTGGTTCTTGATCTTGTTGAGATGTAATTTAACCCTTTGAACTTGAAATTTAGTGAGTTTCAGAGGCTGGTTATCTTTTTTTTTAAACCCTTATATTTCAAAGTCAGAAACTGTAGAAGACAAAAAGAATGAACAGATTTTAAAGTTTTCCAGTTGTCCTTCAAATAATCATGTGTGACATGCCATTGGGCAAGTTAACCAAATTTAAGCTTAAAATGCTAATATCTTATCAAACTCACTTTATTCCACGCGTCTCATTTAAACTATTGACAAGTTCAAATGAAAAACGTAAATCGTAAAATATCCATAGTATGCAGAGTCATGATTTTTTCCCCCCAAGTTTTGGTACCATATATGGACACAACACATATTGCACATGTTGGTGCCAGGTTTGTTTTGGGTTTTTTGGTAAAATAAATAAGCAAAGAAATCCAGCTTCTGTGTTTTTCATGATATCTATGGCATTGGAACCATGCTCTTTGTACTTCTAGCCATAGTTGTGCTGTTTCTGTAGAGATGCAGGAAGTTGACTGTTGTAATTAAAATGAGCCAACAGTGAATTAAAATGTGAGGGAAACAGAAAATGACCAGAAACTGCTCAGTTTTCCAAGGATACCTGTTTTTCCTCACAAGTACCCCAATCCTCTCTTTGCCTGTAGGTTCAGGTTTTAGTTCTGTTTTGAAAAAGTAAAGACACCTCTGTCTTTATTGTAGAGATATACTGAATATTACATGCGTGTTTAAACCATTTAAAGAACACACGTGCATTGAGTTATTTTTGCACAGACATAACTTCTTTGCAGAAAGCTCATGTATTTTCTAAATTAGTGACTTGAATTTAACAGAACATGCAACTGAGTTTTTGATGCAATTTTATCTCTTTAAGCTTCCCTGAAGATAATGTAATAAATCTGATTATCCTTAATGTGATTTAACGGGAGTAAGACTGCAACCAAACAAACTCGGTTGAGTTATGAGTCGAGCCCTTGAGGATGCAGACGCAGGCGCACACTCTGTCCTTGTGGCTTTCTGCATCGCACTCATAGTAAGATTAAACTTTGTGTCTCTTTATGCCTCTGGCACATACGGGCCTATTTAGCTTTAACTGAATTATCTAATTATGTTCCTTCAATAAATCTGAAATGTATCTCATCTGACAGAGAAAAATGGACTCACATTCTCTCTCCTCTGTTAACTTGGCTCAGTTTTCATACTTACGGAGATTCAGATTGAGCCCATCAGAGAGGAATGAGAGAATAATTTTATCTTAATAATGGGTTTATGGCTTACATACAGCCAAACCCTAAATATGTTTAATTCCAGATAAAGCAGAACTGAGTGCAGCATTTTTTAAGGCCTCTGTGCTGGCAACAGCTGTGGCCAGAGGCTTTATGTCTTTGAGTTGACGTCCGTCCCATTCTTGTGACCGTGATATCTCAAGAATGCCTCGAATTTCCTCAGATTTGGCACAGATGTGCTCTTTGGCTTAAGGATGAACTGATTTAATGATGAGGGGACAAAGGGCACTGAGACCACACAAAACGCACTGTTGGCCATAGCCTAAGAATTCTTACGCTAATTATGCCAAAATTTCACATAAATGTCTAAGAAGATAAAATGATGAAGTGATGACAATTTATATCCAAAAGGTCAGAGGTCAGCTTCAATGCGACATCATGCATTATTGAACACTAATAGCTCAGGAACTGAATAGATTGTGACAATATTGGTCAGATACTGAATGTGTGATACTAGTCTTGGGTGCCTATTTTGAAACTGTCATATCCATAGATGAACTTCTCTCTAGTGTTATGTCTCTGTCAGATTCAGCTTTATTAGCCAAACATCTGAACACATGCAGGACTCTCTCAGTGAACTAAGACACTTTAAAGTCTCGTCTATGCATAATATAAAACCCTTCAACTGTGAGTTGGTAATTCAGGTTTTGATGTTGAAAGGAAAATTGGATTTAATGTGAACAGATTGTAAAAACTCAGTTGAATTAATCCTTTCAAAGTGCAATATTTTTAAGCAGCATGCAAATAATTTCTATTCACAAGAGGTGATGAAAGCATTGTACACCATCCATGCTTTGTAATTTAGATTTAAGTTGTGTGTAAGTTGCTGATGCAGGTGTACAGCAGCATTTTTTTGTAAGTTTGTACTAGTCTGTACCCCTCAGACACTGTAAGAAATGCTCAGTCACATTTTCTTAAATGTACAAAAATAATGCTCATTGAAATTTAATTAGCTTGGATGAGGCTTAGTCCTAAATTTCCTCTGTAGTCACAGATTAAACCATAAGAACTAATCTCTCCGTGTCAAAGTTATATATTTAGAAGTTTGTTTTTCCACATGAAAATAATCCCTTCCTGTCTTAAAATGACTTAGATGTAACTTTACACTGTTGCTTCCTGTAGAATGAGCAGATCTATGAAGTCTCTGCTACATGCTGCAGCTTGAGCACATCAGCTCATCTACGACTCTGTTCGAATACTGTAAAACTACTCCGCACAACACAGTGGCAAGTTGGAGTAAAGCAGCCAGACCTGGAGGCTGACCTTAAAGAAAAAGAATGACATGAAAGTCCCACTCCACAACTTGACAGGTTTGGTTCTTTAGATTTGTTACGTATGAAACCCTGGAAGTCTAAATCTGTGCCTTTGAGACGGTCGTTAGTACGCCGTAGTTTCAGGGTGGAAATGCTAAGCAGTGGTGTTGACTGCTTGTTTCAGCCATTATGTGTCTGCAAGCAGTAAAAAAATACACAATATAGACATGTTAACAAGGCTGAAAAAGCAGGTTTTCACCGGAAGGGGAATGCTTTTGTTTAACTGGTATGATGAACAAGAAACACAAAATTGGAGCAGATAACATGATGTGTTTTCCTAACAATCAGGAGGGACAATTTTCACGATCAGTCAGCACAGATTTCTTCATTGTAAAAAAAAAAGAAAAAAGAATTACAACTCCAAAAAGATGGTACTATTCCAACAGCTGGGGAAATGGAAAGTTACTGTCTAATAATAATACATCATAATTGTTCATAATTAGAATACATTTCCTGTGTGAATTTTACATGAGGTGGTGGACAAATATTGTTGTGATTTTTTTTTTTTTGTAATTACACAAGATATCTCTTATATACCAAAAAAATTCAGTCAAGGTTTTTTTTGTCAAGTCAGAGCTGTTTCACTTAATTCAAATCCAGTGCAAAAGGTGGCCAGTTGAGAGAAGTGCTGCAAAGAGGCAGCAGCGCAAGAATGATAGTTCAGGACGTCCTGTTCATCAGATGTGATCAGCTTTAACTTATGTGGCTTTTACCTGTTCGATTAATATGTTCGTGTCGCTGTAATCAGCAGACTCTATCGTGGTATGCTGAAGTAGAGCGACACTATAAACTGTTCCATCTCTACTTTTAAATATCAAAAATATCTAATGTCCCAAAAATGGAAAGAAGATGGGTGGTGTTGTTGTAAGGCCACAAACTAAATGAGGCACTTTCCCCGTATGACTGTATCTATTTGGTTGTCATTGTAACTATGGCAGTGAAGGAACCCTAAACTTCAAGATTTTTTAACATAAACCTAACTAAACCTTGACAACATTCTTGACATATCATGAAACAAAATGTATTTTCCCAACAAAATCTTAGTCAGCAGGATATGCTAAATTCCTCTTAATTGAATGTATTTATAAGTGAAAACCTGAATCATCTCAGAAATCTCTGGCTGTATGCTTTTAGTTTTATAGTTTTAGTCACAATCAAAGTCTTGATTTTGTGCTGAAAATAATAGTGATCAACTTTTTGGTAACACTCTGTGCAAAAACTCACTGTTTAAGGTGTGTTTTTACCACATAAGTCAAATCCAATCAAGTATTTACGGCTTTTAACTGATACTTAAATATCATTTCAGTGGAAGAAAACAAGACAATGGGAACAACTGGACTTTATAGAGGAAAGTGGTTTTGTAAATACTGCACAGGTTTAAGTTCTGAGCATCAAAACACAGGTTTAGGAAAGATAGATTCAACAACACTGGTATTCTGAAGAATGATTAATTAAAATATCCTTAGATGCAGGATGCATGGTGACTCCGTTGTTAGCGCTGTCATCTCACAGCTGGAAGATCCCTGATCCCCGGGCCTGGGATCGTTCTGTGTGGAGTTTGCATGTTCTCCCTGTGCATGCGTGGGTTCTCACCGGGTTCTCCGGCTTCCTCCCACAGTCCAAAAACATGCTGAGGTTAATTGGTTATTCTAAATTGTCTGTAGGTGTGAATGAGAGTGTGTTTGGCTGTCTATGTCTTGATGTGTAGCCCTGTGATGGACCCCTGCCTTTACCCTGAGTTGCCTGGAATAGGCTCCAGCCCCCCTCTGATGATTAAGCGCTTTATAGATATGGGATTGATGGATCCTTAGATTCACTTGAATAGATCCTCAGTGATGTCTCCTGACTTTATTGGGTGCATTTCGTCCTTCAGCATTACAGACACTCCCAGGTGACCAAATATCTAAAATCTCTCTGCTGCAAAGGAGAACAATTTATCACAGTAATATAGAGCATGTACAGTGTAATCCTTCCTTCCACTAAAATGCTTAGTTTTGGTCCCTTGTTCCCCATAGTCATTTTACTTCTGCCATACCTATATTTCTATGAGCCCTTTAGAAATCAATAGGTATTTATACAAGTACATAAAATACAATTATTATAGGGATAAAATAGTTCTCCACAAAGTAATTGAAAACATAATGGATTCAAACTAAAGAGAATCTGACATTGACAGCTTTCTGAAAAAGTGTGAATATCTGAAATGACGTCTGAATATTTAAAAAATCATCCAGTAAAGGTTTTTAACTCCTTATATAGATGTCTGGTTATGTGAGGGGATCGGATCCACTGCTGTCATGGTAACTATAGTGAAAATATTTACACCAAACAATTACATTTCAAGGCTAAGACTTTTTTTTCATTTCTGTTGCGTTTCCTTGAGTTTTTAATGCATTTAGCCAACCCTGCTGGTAACTGCAGTCATGGGACATCATCCAACTGCTTCTCCATTGTAGTCACAGCTGTATTCTGTATTTTACTGAACATCGCTTGCAGAATCTGGTCTTGACTCACTGTAGATAATGACGTTCAAAATTGTGTTCTTATAAAGCATCAGCTATTTTTAACTGTTCACTGTGTGTTATCTGCCAGTTTTATTTAGAGAGGGTTGACTGGATGAAGGCCGCTAGTTGTGTTTTGTGGCTGATTTTTTCATTCTGTTTAGCAACATGTTTTCAAATTTCATCTTCCCCCCTCGCTTTTCAGAATTCAAAGAAAGTGCAGAGAAAGATGGCAGCGTCGGAATGGCTTTCAAATTATAGATCACTCCAGGGCATTTCAATCATTCATGTAAAACAGAAATGAAAACTTGTAAAAAAAACAAAAACCTTTCCATTCAGAATATATTGCTGTAATCATATAATCGCTTTTGCAAATGTTGCGTCAAACATTGCCTGTTGGTTAGAAGAATCCCACAGTTGCGTGTTTGCCCCACAACCATCATCCTGTGAGTGTTTTCATGTACTGTGATCACAATGTGGGTACCATGATTGTCTTCATCCATTCCTTTCAACAACACACAAGCATGCATGCATGACACAGTGATAGAACCTGACCCATTTTATGTCAGTTTTCAAAGAGGCTTGTTAGTCTTGCTGCTATTGTTATACTTTACAACAGCGGGCTTTTTTTTTTCACTAGCTTTAGTGCATTATGAAGCCCATAAAAAGACGCTTTGTATATTTGCATGTGTTCTTGTCACTGCTTGTCACTGTGGCGATTCACAGTGTGCCACCAGTTGGTGTCCCTCATGTTTTTGGCTGTCACAGGTGTGACGGTGTGTGTCGGCAGATGCGCCATCGGCAAATGCATGACAGGCAGGTCGGAGGGGTAGTTTGAATGTGATACACGCACACTTGTGACATTTCTAAGAACAGGTTGTAGGAGGCGCTATGGATCAGACCTGTTTCCTCTGTCCTTTTGTCCTTTTGCACATCAGCCTGCTGATTGTCTTGTATTAGCTTTCAGGAACTTATGGTGAAAGGAGTAATTTAAGCACTTTAAGTGCAACCACTAGTCCCATTTTATACATTTTAAGAAGTTATTTCTTTGTTGTTTCACTCAGAGATTCACAGTATCAGATGTGAGTGTTGATCAGCTTCACCTTTGTTGATTCAGAGTTTAGATGAGATGTTATCTTGTTGCAGGTGCTGCAGGTGAGAGGAGGCTGTAAGCTTCGTTCAAAAGAGCTTCGTTCCCTTTTCTTGAGATGCTAAAGGTTCTGTTTATATGTGACGTCTTCTTATCACTTGTTTCCTACTGCAGCTTGCTAACATCAACTGCTGTTACAACAAGGCTCAAAGGAAGGACAAAGAGGAGAGAAGTATGCAAATTTGACAAGTAAATGCACGTTAAAATTGTTAAGGATTTAGTTGTTCAGCCTAACACTGTGAACCTCAGGCAGCTTCTGGGCATCTTTTGGCTCCTGTCACATTTCTACTCAGTGTGTGCTCATTTTTCTCTGCAATATAAAGTTCTGCACCTCTATGAAAACAGCAAAACCAAGGCTAGAAGCAGAGAAAACTCAAAAATGTCTTCTGTGCACTGTGACACAGTTATAATGCCATAAATAATTAAAAAGAAAAGTGGAATTTCTTTAATAATTACTTTTACAAAATTGTAAAAAAAAAAAAACAACAACCTAAAAACAGCATACAAAACAGTATTTTAAAAACAGGTACAATAAATATTCTCCTGTTTACATTTTTTATTTGTTTCCATACTAGATCCCTGCAGCAGCACAGCCTGCACTTTAGTCCAATCATGTGACTGTTTATAACAACTGCGTCACTAATGGCTTCACAATTTTGCTGAGGATCGCAGAATTATTATTATGATTATTAATTTATTTATTTATTTTTACAAAATCTGATTAGTAAAACGTAACATTTTTTGTAAACTTTTAAATGAGGCGTGTATGATAGAGATTTTGATGAATTACAATGTTAAGCTCACATTTGTTTTAATTTTCCTGATGGAACATAGCATCAAAAATGAGTTGTTCAAGGACTGTAGAAAGCTGAAAATCCAGTGTTTCTTTCTGTTGTTGCAGTTTCTGGCTTAGATATATGGTGTAATTTTCATTACTTTTTTTAGAGACAACTTGCCTTTCAAACTGCTGTTCGTTATCCAGTGTTGATCAATTTTAAGAACTGTGCATCCTTGTTAATAGGGGCATAACAGTACACAAAAATCACGTTTCGGTACGGAAGTCATGGTTTAGTTCGGTTTAGTTCGGTTTGGTTTGGTTTGGTACAGAACCCTATGGAGTCGACGGATGCGCCGGCGTGTCAAAATGACATGACCGATTTAAGATGACGTAGCAGCAGGACGCAGCCTCGCCACTCGGTTTGAATTGGGTCGAAGGTGTGGATTTCAAACTATCCACCAGATTTTCAATTGAGTTGATGGAACAAGTAAAACCAGAGTTATGGTTCCCAAACGGGTGATTTTAACGATGGCGGCGCATCTTCCAGCTCTGGCTTCTTGCTGTTAGCATCAACCATCCCATTCGCTAGCCATACGTCACAGAAGCGCCGGCAGGAGAAAAATGGTCCGTCACATCCTGTGTTCCACTGGAAACTCCTACTTGTTTTTAGTTCCGCAATACTGTGCAACTGTGAGATGGAAGAGGACCTCCACAATTGTGGGCACTACGAGGTTCACAGTTGAAACAATTCTGTACATTGGCCATTCTTAATAAACTTAAAATTTTCGTACTGCAGTACACCTCTGTACTGAACCGAAAGTGCCTGTACCGAATGGTTCAGTATGTTTAGTGTAGTGTTACACACCTACTTGTTAAGCAGTTTAACAACAATCTGCAGCGGTGTTGCCACATACATTCATGAACATAAAGTAAAGAAGTAAAGCTGCAGTTCTTGCAGGTGATTATTTGTTTCCACATAAAGACTTCTTTGGTGATCAGAAACATTAAAAAGTTCAATCCAAAAGCCAATGCAAAAAGTGTCAGGGATCACATACATATTTGTCTAAAGCTGACTTTCTTCTTGGCTGGCTGCAGTGACTTCAAAGCTAAGGATTAGTTTCTTACATAATGCCTTTTTGGTTACACTTTATTTGTTGTAGGATTTAAACAAACAAGATAGAACTGTTTGTGCTGAACTAAATGAACCTCCTGCTGACTCCTATTACTTGGTGAAACACATCTCATTATTGAATTCTGGCTTTTCAAACAGACTCTGCTCAAAAGGGGGCATAACTAGGTATCTGTCATGTAATTTGTTCTATGTCACTTCCACCTTTTTCTCCTCTAAAGCAGGTGCATAAACTCATTTGGCTATTGTTTTTGTGCATCTGTGAGAGTTGGCTGCACCATATGTGGTGAGTTTGTGTGGTATCAGAAGTTTTATGGGGGATCCCAGAGAGCATGACTGAAGATTTAGGGTCTGTCTCTTGGCGTTCTCCACAGGACACAGAGAATGGTATGTACTGGCCAAGCCTTCTTTCCTTGCGCTCTTCCCTTCTCTCCCTCGTTCACACAAAATTTTTACAGTTCTCATCTGGACAACACTGGGCTCATCCACAGCCACCACTGGGCACTTGCCTTCTGATGCACTGTTGCCATTATTTTGTCTCATTGCACAGAAAAACCACCTTATTCTGAATGCAAAACTCCTTGTGCCATCTGCCTGGTGCCCAAATTTCTTTCCAACCCAGATGTCTCCAAAACAGAAGTGGTGCTGATTTAAACATGATAGCGCAGAGAGCGAAGCTTTTCCAACTATTTTAATATGTGTACCATGAAGAAGAGCCGTGACTCTGCTGTGGTTTCTGTATGCAGCAAAAACTCTTAGGAAAAAATACGATCAAGGATTTTCCCTGGAGGAGGGAAGAAGAACTGGTATAGGGCAAGATTCTCTGAAAGCACTGGCTCATGATATTTTTTTCCTCAGTGGATATGCCGGTGTGCTTTAGATCAGTCAGAGGGTTATAAAATAAAGGAACTGGAAAAGGACAGTGTGAACCTATGATGGGAGGAAGAAATGCTTTTTTCCCCCACATAGAGGAGTCTGAGGATCTTTAAGTATAAGAGTGAGCAAAGCACAATGGGAACTTATGATGAGAGGAAAACAATAAAAAAAAAAAAAGATAGCTCTGCTCTCTGAAGTGTAACAATTGCTGAACGTGCAGATTCTGGGTTACCTATATCACACCCCTCAGTTAATTATAGCATACATCCTGGCACACTTACATGCACAAACACACCCTGACTCGCCAGACATGGTTGCTTTATCAGGACCTCTTGGCATCAGTTCCAAAGGCACTGGGAAAATTGAGGCCTTTAGCCTCAATTTTCGGATAAGACTTGGGCAGCATCAGCAGTAATGCGAGTGTCATAGTTGACTGTTGTGGTAATGAGGAACCTGAACCTGAAGAAAAAGCTTTCATTCTACCAGTTGGTCTACGTTCCAACCCCCACCTACAGTCATGAGCTCGGTAGTGACTAAAATAATGAGATACAAGTGGCCAAAATGAGTTTCTGTAGGGTTTTTAGGTTCAGCCTTAGAGATAGTGTGTGGAATTCAGATATCAGGAGGGAGCTCAGAGTACAGCCACTGCTCTTTCCCATCGAAATGAGGTGGTTCATTCGTCTAATTAGAATGCCTTCGGTACGCCTCCCTTTGGAGGTTTTCCAGGCACGTCCAATTAGGAGGAGACCCTAGAGTAAACTCAGCATTTGCTGAAGAGATTACATATCTCATTTGGTCTGGGAAATCCTTGGGATCCCCCGGAAGAACTGGAAAGCGTAGTTGGGGAGAGGGATGTCTGAAAGGGACTGCTTAGTCTGCAACCATCATGACACATCCCTGGATGGATGGATGGATGGATGGATGGATGGATGGATGGATGGATGGGTAGGTAGCTGGCTAGACCAGTTAAACTCCTTGAACATCATTATTAGAGACTATGAAACCGTAGCAAAATTTTCTCTGCTGGTGTTGTCCCTGTCATTTATTTTCAGGCAATGAGAAGTTTGCCTTGTAGCATGTGACAACATTGTGAAAAGATGTATTTCCCTCAAGCCATAATCTTCTCCTGAAGCTGGCAAAGTAATTTTGTTGCCTAAACTTAAGCAAATATCAAATGAAATGTACGTCAAAAAATAAAATGAAACTAAGTGAGTAAGTAATTGTCCAACATGGGACATGAACTTCAGTCTCCTGGGTAAAAGTCCTGGACTTTCATGACATTTACGGTATTCACGGCACCAAAAAGGTGAGATGAGGCTTCTGTTTTTAACCGAGGGCAATCACAAGGTTGGTCTGAGCACCCAATACAGTACTGACTGTACTGCTTTTTTGGTGCAAAGAATGCCTTGTTTGTATATCTGAGACACTAGCAACTTGGACAAAATGGCAACTTTTGATGCACTGTGAATGAGAATGGGTTGCCATAAATACCCTTATGATTTTCTGTATTTAGGTGCCCCTGATTTCTCCTGAAAAGAGACCTATTGTTGGCCTTCAGTGAGATATTTCTAGCTTGTCTTTGTGACTTCACTCCTGTGTATGACAGCGGAATAGACTGTTCAACAGTACTGCCAAAATAAGAAGCATAAAAATATTTATTTCACGTGCCTTTAGTTGTATCTACAAATGCAGATAGTTAAGTTTTATTGACTCTACTTTTCAGATACACACTTGTGAAATTTCTGCTGCAACCCCAAAACAACAGACGTGAGTGGAATTTAGTTTTTATATGTCAAAGTTTTAAGGATTTCATTAAAAATTCAGCACCAGTGCTTCTTTCCAGAAAGTGTCCCCTTTAAGAAGATAATATACACTGCCAGTGGCTTTTATAGAGACTATTTCTTTGGCAGACAATAGTTCCAACTGTTCAGAGTGATTACTGTGACTTACCCAGAGGAGCAGGGTAACTGCAAAACACAATTATATTTCAATACTGTGTTCAACTCACACTCCTGGTTGAATGATCACATAGTAAAATCTGTTTTTTTAATAGTTTGGTATTTCTGCTTCTTTTTGAATGTAATTTCTTCTATGTAATGTCTAAAAAAATGCAATAAAACACATAAACAGGAACAAACTAAAATGAAGAAAGAGAGGAAAAATTAATGTAGAGACATAATGGTATATTTGGGGCTTACGCTGGATGTCAGTCAACATGGGCGGGGCAGAGCAAGGCACCAATGCAGAAACAACATAATTACAGCTCCGTTTAGCTCCATTACAGCCACTGCACTCCTGTCCCTGTTACCACCTACATACACTCCATACTCTGCGTAATTGCCTCCCCCTCGTCGCACACGGAAGGCTTATTGATTTGAAAAAACATAATTGGGAGGTACTCGTAGAGGGTAATGCAATTATTCAATAACACTACTGCCTGAATACAAATGCACAGTGTGAACTTAATGGTAATGGGGGGGAACGGCCCTGTTTTCCCCAAAGTCGTCGCTATTAGGCCTCTGATCATTTGAGGTCGAAGTCCTGACGTGTGATAAGTTGTTCTTTTTCCTCAAATGAGCTGCTGTCACACACTTTCACTTGACTTCCAACAACCCTTTCCTGCTGCTTTGCGTTTATTCTCCAGGATGAGCGCACATACTGCACACTTGAATGAAAATGTGTGGGAGGTATAGTAAGGGAGACATGGTCTAACTTCTTCTGACACACTGATGCAAACTGAGAAAGAAAGTTTGACCAGCTGACAGAGATTATTCATGCATTTTCATTCATTCATTTTACGGGTTGCAAACAAAATGATAAAGATAAAAATAATAAAAAAAATTGTTAGAGAAAAATAAGAAATTGCTGTGGCTGTCTATTGATGATTTATGTTGCAAGCTAAAAGCACAAAACACAGTCAGTACTCGTTTTATTCACGTCTTTCTTCCCTAGAGAGTGTGTGTAAGAGGCAGAGAAACAAATGAACTATGCAAATAATGGTGTACACTCAGTTTGATAAGCAAATACCCCTCAGGAGATGTAACTGTACTACTGGCCCCAGATGCACAAACTTACACACAGTGTATGTGACCATCTGTCTTGCATTTTGATTTACATACGTGCTTGTATGAGCAGCGCATTATTCAGGAGCATTCCAAAGGAAAAGCTGTGAGTCATGCAGCCTGATTGTGCTCATCCAAATATGTGGTTGTGCAGATATTTGCTCACTTTCCATATCTCTCTCCTTAGAAACACACACAAACAGACAGAAACAGCACTCATCATATGATTAGTGGATGAGAACGCGGAGCCTTTTCTGCTGAATTGTCATGTAAAATGGATCCAACGTGACTATTTAGAGAAAAAATGAGAGCGCTGGCTCTCTAACAGCAGAAGTTCACAGAGAGGTTTCTCTAGTGGCCGTGTAAAATGAAATAAAATCAAGTTTAACGACACTCTGGTGTTATTCAGAACAGAGCTTCAAAAGCAATAAAACTGAAGATGCTCTTCTTACTATTGGGCAAATAAATGACAACCATTTGGAGGGTTTTATGTTTCACCAAAAACAAGTCCATCTCCAAAAAGTCAACAATCCACCACGATCTGTTTTTTTCATTAGATACTAACATTATATCTCATCGCTGCTATGAATCAGTGCAGGCTCACAGCAAAATGTGTAGCAACTACACTGGTCCACAGCTCAAAGATGCATTACTTTCACAATCAATGGCGAAAAATTGTGAGATACAGATTAATTTTTGACATGTTTCCTATTGACCTATGTCCACTTCATGTGACTCATTTTAAACCATGTTATTGGAGCTTCACGTTAGTTCAGGGAGCCACAAAGGAGCATTAAGACAGCATTTTCTGTTCGGTCGTTCACTAATTCAGTCCAGCCACGTAACGCATTTTTTAACCAAGGCAGCGTTGACTCACTGAACAGATCCCTTAACGAGTGAGCAAAGAGGACTGCAAGCAAACTTTTCTGCATCTACTCCGTTTAGTCAGTGGCAGATAGAAGGAGGATGAGGAGCCGATCATCCTGTCGTGACATCTCAACAAGCTGCAAACCCGCTCATTTAGAGACTTCTAATTTGTTGAGGAAGGAAAGAATTAGGGTAATGGTTGTTTCTCATATTTTGTGGGACTGTAGAAAAATTCATAAATGTGCCCAAAAACTACGTTAAGCAGATTTTCTATGATGTGGCCCATTTAAGCTGGCGTCTTTCATATTGTGTTCATTTAAACGTTGTGAATCTTAGGCTCTGCCGGGGGGTTCATGATATAATGGACAGTCTGCGTCATGCTTGCTCAGATTGTTCCAGAGCATCACTCAGGCAGAGTCACCGCCAAACACAAATGCATGTTATTCTGAAATAAATGGTTAAATCTGACAAAATGTCCTGTCTGAATTTACAAGTTTCTTTTGCTTTAAACATAAAAATAGAAATAAAGTTGACATAAGGATGATGGAGGAGTGGTGGCGGGATCAACTGCAGGAGGTTCACCAAGGAGATTGGAGTTTGGATTCTTTTTGGCATCTATGTTTTGTTGCATTTTCAGTTGGGGTTTGCTTGTGTTTTACACTACAAAAATATTTTGTTAAGTTTAGGCACCAAAAGTAGTTAGTTAGGTTCAAAATAAAATCATGGTTTGGATCTAAATACACTAGTGCAAATGCTAAATGTGTAACTTTGGTTGTATTCTATAGGGTGACAAGTTCTTTTATTCACGGCTTGTATATGAACCTGACAATCCCATCCTCCTTGTGGAGACACAAAAATAACAGTAACCATATACACCGATCAGCCAAAACATTATGACCACTGACAGGTGAAGTGAATAACACTGGTCATATTGGTACTATGTGGTGTTCTGATGGAAAACCTTGGATTTAAACGTCCGTCCTGATGAGACATAGACACCCGAATAAACACTGTCCCAGGACAAACACACTCCCTCATGCAAATGGAAATCCCAAATGCCACTGGCCTACCCCCACAGGAAAATGCACCTCACTACATGGAAAAAAACATCAAACAATCAGGAACATGTAGAGGAACATGACAATGGCCCAACATGTTGATTTGACCTCCAAATGTCCTACAGCCCATTCTGATCAAGCATCAACAGGATGCAGTGGAACAAGTTTGATGGACAGAGACCCCACTGCACAAGCCAGAGGACCCAAAGGATCCACTGCCAACATCCTGGTTCCAGACCCCATAGGACACCCTGAGAGGTCCTCTTGTCCATGCCCAATGGTTCAGAGCATTTTTGAGCACACAAGGTGGACCAACACAATATTAGGCAGGTGATCATAATGTTGTGACTGATATTTAGCAATATAAATAAATACTGGGGGGGGGGGGGGACAAAACAAATGAGAGATTAAAAAAAAGCAGAGAAAAGCACAAAACATGCACACACTAAACAGAAACCAATAATACAAGTAGTACAAATAATCAGCATGTAAACCTAATTATACACACTGCCTGCAGCACACAGGGTCACAGTCATACATATTTACCCAATCAAGCACTTAAGTACTTAATATACCTGCATGCACGTGTGTGCAGATACTGATGTCCAGAAACAAACAATGGCTGCTTACCACGATCATGCTTCACCTCAGACCAGAGGGATAGATTTCAGTGTTTTGAAATCAGAGACCAGAGGCTGCCAGTGTTTAGACATTTTTTTCAGTTAAGCCATGGACAGCAAATTTGATCTTCTCCGATTTCAGAAATGACATTAAATCCCACATCCAGATTGTGTGTGAAGGGGGCAAGATATTTTTTCTAAAAAAGGAGAATTGAGCAATGTTCATTTAAAGAGGCAAAAGAGATTACTTTGTTTTGCTTAGCAGCCATTCTAACCTCCTTCTTATAGGGAGACTACAGGTAGAATTAAGAGGTGAAGGATGCAGAGTCAAATGTTGTATCAGCAACATAAGATTTTTTTAAAAGTGTCAAGTCAGCTGTTGCCCGAGAACATCTGTCACAGATTGGAAAATCTTTCATCGTGTAGCTTTACTAAGACTGTCTCTATGGAGTACTTTGACCTACAGCTAATGCAGTGTCCCACCATTTCTCTGATAAAGCAGAACCCAGTTCAACCTCCCAGTGCGTCTTGATCTTATGCAAAGCGAGGGGAGTCGGTGCTGTTAAAGAAATCACTGACTGCATGAAGCTTGTCAATGCTCACGGTGGGGTTTGTGAAAATGTAAAGTTATTAGATTTGACATAGTTACAAATTTGGTGACAAGTTTCGCCCGTAAGAGAACCAACCCTGTCTCCACACAGTTACGTTCCTGTCCAACTAAAATTTGCTTTGAAATAAATGGAATTGGGAAAGGTGACCAGCTAATGTATGATTAGTTGACAAAATGGAACAACAGTGCAGCAGTAAAATAAATTACACAGATACATTGATGAGAAACATATTTTTGTTACATTACAACAAACGTAATCCAGCAGAAAATATGTTTCCTTCCGTATATAATTGGGAGCACAGTTTAGTTGCATAGGAACGTAGTTTTGTGGAGGATGTGTTAAATAAACTGCAAGAATCTCACAGTTTTACAGCCTACCAGCAGCAGCTCATTGGCTGTCAGAGCAGAACAAAAACCAGTTGTTCAACAGTCAAGGTGAAATAAATCACTTTTGCAATATTTTGAGCTCAAAATTAAAAGACTCACTGTGGTGACATGGAAGATGTGGATTAATTTGTGGGAAAGGGACACAATACAGGACCTTTAAAATGTAACTTTTAAAAAAGGACAAATGGATTACAGTGAGGCAACACTTGTTTTTGCAGCCAACTTAAGCTTTCTGGATTACCTAAGTCCATCGCTGCCCATCCTCTCATTCATATTTATATTATTCACAGATAAACTCCGCAGCATATTTCATTGTAAACACTGATGCAGCCTAATCTGTTGGATTGTGTACCAAACATGAAGCTTACGTGAAAATCTGCCCCACAGGAGCTCATAAACTGTCCATCTGTCCTTCTTCTCTCTTTTTGTTTGGCTTTGCCTCTCTGATCTGCATGTGGTTGCAAAGAGGAAGATCATTACTGTAACACTGCAAGGTAAAAGGAGGAAAGCACAGCAGGAGTTTGCTGTTGCAGTTTGCTCTGTGGTCCTTTAAAATGAAGGTGCTAATCTGCATGCTGTGATAATATGACAGGCTGTTGTTGCTCCGCTTGGATCCTTGTCGGGTACGATAAAACACACAAAAGAAACAAGCACGGCCTGAAGATGCACTTCGACAAAGACAAAGAGACTGGAATAGAATGGAATTTGAAACGTTTTAGCCAAAAATGTTTCCATGGTCAAGGTATTTTTTGCAGAAACGTTTCAGATTTCGTTTTGTTCTCCAACTGCATAGATGAAGACAGTCAACTGCCACAGGAAAAGCAACATGCACAAAGAATTTCATGTTGTAGATTTAATGCAAAGGAGTCTAAATACAGTTCTAGATGTGCAATTCTATAGGCAAGGGTGAGTGTAGGCAAGGAGTCTACAAATCTCTCCTGAGCCTCCATGCTCATCTCTGACCCATTTTTAATAACATGCCGAGCTCCAATAACTGATGCACTGTGTCTTTTTGATGAACATGTGAAAAAATATGATAGTCCTGTAAGCACAGAAGACAGTAGGCTTGTGATGATGACTGTTTTGTTTATGTTTTGTGTTCTTTCAATAGGAAATCCCATGCAGGATAACCCTCTGTTTCTCTGTGTTTATTTGCCCCTGTCACATTTTCAGTCACTGTGGGCTCATTATTTACCTGCAGTATCAAGTCCTACACCTCTGTGGAAACAGCACAGCTATGACTAGAAGTACAGAGAACTCAAAAATGCCTTTTGTGCAACATGACAGTAAAAATCCAATATTTCATAAGAAAAGAAAAAGGGAAAACTGGATTTGTTTAATTATGTTTTTATCAATAATATAACAAATAGAAGCAACATTGTCTCTCATTCACCCACCAGTGGCAACAGAGCTACCATGCAAGGAGCAAGGTAGGGCGGGGGATTGAACCGCCGAACATGTGATTAGTGAACAACCTGCTCGATCACCTGAGCCACAGCAGCCCACCTATGTAAACACTGCCTGCAGTTCAGCCCAGAACTCCCTGAATATTTGTCATGTAACTGTTGGTTGTTCATAGTTTCTCTGTTGCACCGGAGAACACAGAATTTTATATTTTTGATTATCTTTTGCCATTTTTTAAAAATGAGATATGTAGAATAAAGTGATTTTAGATGAAGTATCACAATTTTAAGCTTAGATTTGGTAAATTTTACCAGCTAAACTGCATTTCACAGATGCTTACTATCACAAAGGCTAAAATTTGACAGTTCTTTCTGTTTTTGCAGTTTCATGACTGCAAAATTCATGACTCTATCTGACATGATAGATGGTGTGATTTGGCACAACAACCTCTCAATCACACTGGAGGGTTTGGGGGTCCAGAAGGTCAATGTTGGCAGAGAAATAATTCAATCTTTTGTATTAATACAACATGTCACATAGCCAGTGGTCATTTAGGTCTTTGTTTCTTCAAACGCTTGCATTTTTGAGGTATAAGGATTGTGAGTGTGAATGAAATCACTGACTTTTTTCTGTTATAATTCTTGATCCTTTCATTATTTTACAAGAAGTGTAGTTTGACCAACACACTCAGCAATCTTCTCCACATTGTGTGCATAGGCTGCAGGGGTAGAGGGGGCCGAGCCGGCCTCATGCGTCGGGCCTCCTCTGTGTTCTGGTCCCCACCGTCCCCCATCCTCCCAGCATCAGTGGGATGTCCCAGGTGTGTCTCCTCTTGGCCTTGCTCATGCTCTGCATCTGCACAAAGGTACAACTCCCAGCTTCTTCTTTTTTCCTTTCACCCTCCCACACACAGCCTGAAACGCGTCTTTAGTACATTGCGCTCTCTCTTGACTGCTACTGAGAGTCTGCACATTCAATAGAAGGAAACGACTGCAGAAGTCCCCTCTTCCTGCAGGTCTCCTCTGCTAACTCTCTGGAGCTTGTGAAGCAGCAGTGGAACAGCTACAGGAACCAGTGTCTGGACTACCTCAACGCCACGCCCACTGCCACAGGTGAGCCCCTCTTACTCCCAGCATGGGCACATATTTCAACACAGTGAATCCTGAAAGCTGGCTCTTGGCATGGAATTTACCGATTTGCTCTCTGCTACAGGGCTGGTGTGCAACAGGACCTTTGATTTGTACGCTTGCTGGCCGGATGGACTCCCAGGAAGCACAGTCAATGTCTCCTGCCCATGGTTCCTGCCATGGTACCGTAAAGGTCTGTGTGGGTGGTTTGTGAGTATATCTGCTTAAGAATAGTAGAGAGGGGACTAAATAGGCCGTTGAATTGCACATTTACACAATGTTGTGTTAATTTTAGTGCTTGGTGTCGATTATATTCTAATTTTTTCATTGAAACATATATTAGTGAAATTATTCGAATTTTAGTGATTTGACTCTTTTTTAAGTTCAGTTTAAGTCCAAAAGTTGAGTCTAGTTTTCATCAGTGACATTTTAGTTTCATTTTTGCATTTTTGAATTTTTATATCATCTATGCACTATAGTCCCTTGATGCCTGAATTTATTTACAATTACATAAAAACAATAATTTTATGTGTTTTTGATTTCAAGTTGATGTTAAATTAAGTGAAGATTGTTAATTTGTCTGTGTAATGCAACAGGCATTAATGGTAAAAAAAAATTTTTTATTGATGCTGCATTCAAACCAGTCCTAAGAGAAACCAGTGCTTGCAAAAGGTTCTTAGGTATGCACTGAATATGTACCAAACAGCATTGAGGGAATGCATACGCTATCTCAGCTGCAGCAGTACGTTGCAAATTTGCGACAACCAGTGTTAAGGGGTTAAGGCCATGGCTGTTTCCCTCTTTTTGCACGGTTACCCTGGTTACAAGAGCAATTCTGCTCTATGGCCGGCTCATGGAAAAGGTTCAGTGTCCGTGTCCCTCTGCTCTGCACTGATTCGACAGATGGACTCTCCTCAGTAAAGCCAGTTATAATTTCCAAACTCTGTACCGCTCCCTCAGTCCGTCCTGCTCACCTGCCATTATTAGCTTTAACACAACTACATCCTCAGTCCACTGAAGAGCAGCAGCTCATTGAGGAGATGATTCAGTCACTTTTTAAATTTTTTAATACATTAATACAGTTATCCAGCAGGGTTTCTTTAGTGAACATCTGGAGGAAGCTTTACCTGGAGGCCACTATTTAACCTAGTACTGATTCATTTTGACATCAACATGAAAGATATCAGACTGGCTTTTTTATAAATGCCGACTGTTGTCTGCATGCTTGTAGTTTGTCTCTCTTGCTTTGCTGCTGCTGCTTCTTTTTGTAATTTGTAACTGAGTTTAGTCTGTTTACTTTCAAGAACGGCCACATCACTGCCCGACATTTTACAATAAAGAATGAAAGGAGCTCCAGAAGGTCAAACTGATAAATCTACTGAACAACAGAATTTTTAAGCAGCAGAGGAAAATTTGATGGTGAGCTGCAGTGTGTGATTCCACAGGTGCTGAATTTAATTGAAAAAACACTTAACATGAAAACAGTGATTAGTTTAATTATCAGTGTTTAACATTGTCATTTAGCTTTTTAATTGTTGACAAAAAGAGTAAAGCATCTCGCTGTAGTTCTCTTGTTGAAATATTGATATTTGTTTAGTTTTATTGTTAGTATTGACAAAGTAGGTTGTCAACAAATGTTTTTCATCATAGTGTTTAACAATGTTAATACTGATGCAAGACTTTCAGAGTTACACTAATCAACATTTTTCATTACGATAGCATCAGATGACTTTATTTAATGTTAAAAAGGTTTTTTTTGTTTTTTTTTTTTTACTAAACTTTGCATTTCTGCTCTTTTTTTCTTTATTTTGGTCTGCGGTTCCCAAAGAAAGTGTGAAGATTCAGAACTCATATCAAATTAAAAGACGATTAGAGATAGCACAATTACCCCTAATTGCTCCAAAAAGATTAAAAATAATAGATAAATGCTGCTCATGTGTTTTCTCTGTACTACAGTTTACGCATGGAGCTTACTTTGTCTAATGTATTCTGATACTAGCTTATATTAAATTACAATAAAATAATATTATGGCTGTTATGTTGTTTTCTGCCCATTTGTGTTAAAGACTTATGTGTGTGACTCATCACTCTCATTAGTATTATTTCAACCTACATAACTGAGTTTTTTTTCATTGAAAAACACAGTACTATACAGCCTGGCTTCATCAGTTTGCCAGTTATATAACCTGAATTAAAAGATACTCAAACATGGAAGCTTACTAGGCTTATCTGGAACTTGTGAGTGATAACATGCCACTGTTGTGTTTAAACCTTGGTGCAGCTAAAGACTGACAGAGATGTGTTTTTAACCACATCGATGTGAAACAGTTTGGGCTCACAATTGCATTATTGATTAAAGCAGCGGTTTATAGTAGTTTAACAGTAACCTGATGGCACAGCACCCATGTCTCAGAGTTTAATAGAGAGCAGTGTTTCCTTTGATACTGGAAGGCTTTTCATGAAGGCATCTCAAAAAAAGACGCTTCTCAAGCTACTGATTATGGGGAAGTAGTTTTTCTGAAACATTTACAGCCATTAAGTCAAATTCCCAGTCTTCCAAGGCTTGGTAATTCTGGGAGCCTAACTAAAACCCAACTGGGTTTCTCTTACCTTACTTCTGTCACCTAAAGAATAAGACAAGTTGTTTTTACTGCAGCTCCTATAGGTTTGCAGTTGTTTTTAATATATTTGCTATGTTATGTAAGCGAGTTGCTTATGATCTGAGTTAGGATGTTTCAAAAAATATCCCAATTATGTAAGGGTTCAGTGTCCAATTTAATTACCACAGAAAGATTTTATTTAATTACTGGTACATTTCTGGCAGACTCCTTTCACATCATACAAGACTCTTTTATTACCGCCCTCACCTTGTGACACAACTGTACACTGACAGAAACTGATTTTATATGAATATGTGAGATTATGCCAACATTTCAAACTCCAAGAGCTGTGCACAGAAAAATACATTTTCAAGTAGAGCTTTTTCTCGAGCATCTAGAAGTGCAGATCATTAGGCAGGCCTTGTGTCACTTGTTCTGACATCAGTTTATCTGAGAATCACAAGGACGCAGCGCTCATCTAATGACACCATAGAAGTACAACTGCTGAATGAAAAATGCTTTGCAATGACAGCACAGCTCATCATACGTCCTTGCCATTCAGTGGAATGAAAGAAACATGCAGAATGTAGGACAATGATGTATTGAGTAGGGTGCATTGATAGTGTGCAGATATCTGTCAATAGGGTGTGAAGGCCAAGCATTAGTCTGCCTTTCCTCGGCCATCAACTTGAGAGTGGTGTTAAAACTTCACGCTGTGCTCTGTGGAGCTTTCGGAGGCTAACTAACTGCCTTCAGTGTGCAGGCAGTTAGTTCACGGCATGCAGGACACAAGTCTGATCAGTAGCTCTGTCTGTGCAAAATCTGAACTTTCAAGAACAGGTTTCCTCCATGTACTTTAGAAACTGTAAATAGGTGTGAAGTGGAGTTTGTCTATGTTATCCCCTGCTGACTGGTGGCATAGTCTGGGTCTCTGTTTTTCCAATGTGTGAAAAGAGCTGAGCAGTTCTGAGTTCATCTCTCATTGTCTGTCTAACTTTTGCCCCGAACTATACTGTTGCATGGTGAATGACACACGGAAGTTATGAAGTTGTGCTGAACCTGTGTTCAAAAACCACAAAATAAAGGACAAAAGCTGCAGGAAAGCAACAAAAAACTGCCACAGAATTCATGTTAAAGCATTAAATGTGGTTGAAGAAGCAATTTTTTAAAGGGATTCTAATGCTTGTTTAAGCTTTTATTACAAATCCAAACATGTTAATGCATTACTTATTTTGCAATAATGGGGATTGGTATTTAGAACTGTCTAAACAGTGGGGGTACACTTCATGGTTACAGCAGCAAAGAGAGGGCAAACATGTAAGGAATTGTAGTACAAAAATAAAAATAAACCAAAATACATGTAAGTGCTAGTTCTAGAAATAACAGTATAGCTTACCATCTTAATATGAAATCTCACATATGTCTGTGGAAACAGTTCAGCAGGGTCTGGTCTACAGAGTCTGCACCGAAGACGGTAGATGGGCCAAAAAGAACACCAGTGAATGTGAGGACGACCCCGGTGAGGTGTGTGTGCATACACTACAGTGTGTTTGTGTGTGATTATCTTTGTGCGTGTGTTCGCCTGCTCTGGTGAATTGCCACGCTTGAAGCCACTCGAAGTGACAGATGGTTGGATAACACTGTGACTTGAAACGTTAACTTGACACATTCAGAAGTCATTCTGCATGTCAAAATCGTCCAATCTGTTCAAATACTCTGTAGGGTATTTTTTGCACCAAATATAATCTAGAGTGTCTGCTCATGTTTATATCGCATAGAAGTAACTAATTCTGTCTTTCTGTTGGCTCTGCAGCAGCAGTATGGCCGCATCCTCAGTCAGTTACGGATCATGTATACGGTGGGCTACTCTCTCTCACTGGGAGCTCTGCTACTGGCCCTGGGAATCCTCATCACCTTCAGGTAGACCATGGAAAAAATGGGAGGGAAGATAGAGGCAGCATGAGGCAAATAGGTATAGGCACGAAAAGGAAAGGAAAGAATAGAGGAAACTAGAGAAAGGTAAAAATATTTAGAGACAAAAAAAATTTGTAAATAAAAAAGTATTTAATCCCAGTCGATATATTCTCCTTTTATTGCTTTTCAACATTGATTTGAACTGATGATTTTGATGTTGATGATGGCTTTGACTTTCCAAAACATTGTCTTCCAACCATTTCTGTGTAGTTGTGCCTGTATGCTTCAGTGACCTGACAAATCTTCTTCCAAACTGCAGTTCTCTTGCACATTGCATGAGATTTCCCTTTATTGCATTCATTTTACCGTCTGAGTTTACAAGCCTTCCAGGGTCTGCTGCCAAGAAGCATCAAGCCCACAACATGATGCTGCCACCACCATGCGTCATGGTGTGGATGGTGTGTTTGTGATGATGAGCAGCATTTGGTGGCAACTACACATAACATCTAGACGAATGGCCAAAAAGATCAATTTTGGTCTCATCAGACCAAAGATCCTTCTTCCAGATCAGCGTCTCTCACATGCCTTCTGGTTAATTCTAGTCAAGACTTAATGTGAGCTTTGTTCAACAGTGGCTTTTTTGCCACATGAAGCTTTGACTGGTAAAGAACAGGCAACAGTTGTTATATGAACAGCCTCTCTGATCTCAGTTTTTGAAGACTGGAACTCCTCCAGAGGAGGCCTAGGTGTCTTAGTGGCCTCCATCCCTAGTTTGTTTTAGATTTATGCATTTGTGCCATACTTCTTCCATTTCGTAAAGTGTCTTTATTTTACTAACTACATGAATTATGGCACTAGTTGGCTGCACCTTAGTTCAATTAGGTAAGTCACTTCAGGGGGCAAATACTTGTGTTATCACTTTTTTTTTACATTTCATATTTTTAGTTAAGTGACATTTCTTTGTACAAATGTTTTTTCACATTGACATGAAAGAGATTTATTTGATGTCTTTTTCTTAAAAAAAAACACCAGGTTAAATTGATCATGATTCAAGGCAAAAAGGTGAAAACTTCCAAGCAGAGTAAATACTTTTTATAAGCACTGTAAATAGATCGAAGAAAGAATAAAGAAAAAAAGAAATTAATTGCTAAAGGAAGGGGGAAGAATGATTAAGAAAAGAAAAGGAGGGAAGGAAGGAAGGTGGGAATAAAGAAAGCCCGACAAAAAGAAGTAGGGGGTGAGATGACGAAACAAAACAGACAACACAAAAAAAGGAAGGAGAAAAAGTTTAAAAGAAAAGAAAAGCGGCAAAAATGCTGAAAAGGGAAGGGAACAAAGTAAAAAAAGAAGTGGGTGGAAGAGAGCCACAAGAAAGAAACAAGAAATAAAAGGAAAGGAAAGAGAGATGGATAAAAAAGGAAGGAAGATGAGAATGAAATGGAGAAAAAGGCAAAACCAATGAGTGGGAAACAAAAATGAACATTGCAAAGGTATCAAAGAGCAATAAACAAATGATAATTTCAATCTTATTGCTGCATGTAGGCTGAATTGTGAACATGCCACATCACATGCTGTCACCTCTGTGTCAGGAAACTCCACTGTATGAGGAACAACATCCACATGAACCTGTTTGCCTCCTTCATCCTGAAAGCTGTGTCCATTCTGGTTAAAGACGCCCTGCTGACCCTCACTCTGGACCCGAGGAACAGCAGTGACGCCCAGACACAGGCCTGGGTCAACATACCGGTCAGAGCACAAACCCCATCAGACTCGGTGTTTATGTGCAGCGTTTTTTGGTTGACAGTAATACATTTGAAGTGACATGATCACTACAAATGTTTTTCTATTAGCTGCTCCAGCTACATGGATCTATGTATATAATAAAAATCATTTACTTTGAACATCTTATTACTTCACCTGCACTACAATGTTATTAAAGTTAAAACTGCAAATGCAGAATAGCAAATATGAAAATATAAACACAGAAATCACTACATTCTTCTTCTAACATATGAAACTCAACGGCATAACTTCAGCTGCAATATCTTGGACAACCAGTGAGTTCTGTGTAAAACTTTTACACTCATCACACAGGATTTATTGCTTAATAAACCACCAATTACGTATTGATTGGGTGTGTCTAGATGCATCAGATCTGTGATAAAATGAAGGAACTTTTCTCCCAAATAGTGTTTAGTGTGCCCCTTCTTCTTTCCACCTTAGGGAAGATGCTGTTTTGAGTGTCATTCATGGAAATGGATCTCCTCAATGAGAATAATTCTGTTCAAAATGACAGTCTGTTATTGCACCGTTTCAAGAGGTCATAAAATGTGAAAATATGAAGTCACCAGGAGCTTAAAGCTTTGATGTCCTGTTTGATGAGAGGAAGAGAAAATAAAACAGTTCTTTTTGTTCCTCTCTTGCTAAGCTACTCTATGTATGCACTGAAGAAATGTTTCGTATAAAATGAAACAAATGACATTTGTGTCTGCAATAACTGGGATGTAGTTACTGTACTGCAGTTTCACTGCAACTTTAATTGCTGTTTAGTGGGCGAAATGGATTCAAATGTGAATGCGAGAGTCAAATATTTCATGTGCATTACAACAATACTTGTCCTCTAAACTGCTGTCATGGAACAGGATTTGAACATTGCTGCACTCTGCTCTGTCTGACTTTCACGACATGTTTTCTATGAGAATGAAGGTCACCTTGGCTTGTTGCTTGCATCCTTGTGCACCACCTTTGTCTTGTGTTGTGTATCAGGCTGTGACGTGGTGCCGTGGTGCCATGGTGATGATGCAGTACAGCGTAATGGCCAACAACTATTGGCTGCTGGTGGAAGGTATCTATCTGCACAGCCTCCTGGTTATCACCGTGTTCAGCGAGAAGAAGTACTTCTACATTTACCTCGCCATTGGCTGGGGTAAGAACTGAAAATGTCCACAGAGACTGACAGTCATATAGTAATGGCCTTGTGGTTATTAGAGAAACACACCGAGTTGTTCTTTGGCTGTTTCCTGATCAATGTGTGGAGAACAGTAAACAGTACTTTGACCTTCACGTAGTCTTCAGATGTTTGTAATAGCCTTGGCCAGACAGACATCAACAACAAGACGTCAGTCAGGAGCAGAAACAGTTAACGGGAATGTAAATACACTTATGAGCAAATACACACAGATGACAGTTCTCAGGGTGACTCAGGTGATTCATATTCTCTGAAGGCATCTAGTGGGCAGGTGCTGAATGACAGGATCTGAACTGACAAGGCGAGGAGCTTAGACTTCTACATAAAACATGGATGTATCTACCCTAACATCCCCCACTGGTTTGCAGAGCGCTATTTTGAAGCCTAGACTTTGGAATTTAGCCTTCACTATCTTGGTTTGTTGAAACTGAGAAAACACTATGCACGGTATGCAAGGTAGTGACTTGTTAATCACAAAGTAGCCTCACCCTAAAACGTACTCTGTTTTATTGTCTATTTTACTGTAAATGGGACCATGATTTAGAAAATAGATATCATGCTGTGTAGAAGAGGCATTGTAATTCATGATACAGGCCATAAATTCACTAGTAAAAAGGTTCACTTCTCTAATAAATCACGTGAGAAGTAAAGTAATTTTCCTAACGACTTCTATACAATTGGATTTCTTTTTGCAGTCTGAGAAGCTGCCCCCTGCTGGCCGTTAGAGAGAATGCTGATTAAAGTCACTTTACTTTTCCAATCTGGAGGGTACATTCATCTTTTATATACAGTATATGATAACAAAATAAGTAAGATTGTATTTAGAGAAAATATTTAAAAAACAGAAGAGACGAGAAATTATTCACGCGCTATTTTAACAAATGTATCCAAAAGTTGCCAAATGTTTAGCAATGTGCTGAATGATATAAAAACCTAAAATGGACAGGACAGTGATGCCAGTTGTGTTTGTTATGTGCAACAGATTGGCAAAATTTGAAAAAGCTTTTTGATTTTTTGAAAACATTTCCTTACTTTTAAGGGGCATGTTGCATGCTGCTAAAATTCACTGCACAAGAAATACATGTGTGACAAAATAAGTGAAAATTATGCATCCTTCCCCTTTTTTCCTTTAAAACCTGAAGCCTACATTACATAGTTCTTTCTTGAGACACAAAAGGATTTATACATTTTAATATTTTTTTCTGCACATACACTTGTACTCCCCAACACTTGCAAACAGCCTTCGATATATAAGTGTCAGTAGAGTTCCCCTTTAGAGTCTTATACACACACACACACACATATATATGTATATATATATAATGTCCAAGCACACTCCCTCATGCAAATGGAAATCCCAAATGTCACTGGCCTACCCCCACAGGAAAATGCACCCCACCACATGGAAAAAACATCAAACAATCAGGAACATGTTGAGGAACATGACAATGGCCCAACATGTTGATCTGACCTCCAAACTTCCTACACCCCATTGTGATTAAGCATCAACAGGATGCTGTGGAACAAGTTTGATTGACAGAGGCCCCACTGCACAAGCCAGAGTACCCAAAGGATCCAGTGCCAACGTCCTGGTTCCAGACCCCATAGGACACCCTGAGAGATCCTCTTGTCCATGTCTAATGGTTCAGAGCATTTTTGAGCACATAAGGGGGACCAACACAATATTAGGCAGGTGGTGATAATGTTATGCCTGATCGGTGTATATATGAATGTAAGCATTTATCGTGTTCTGACATATGCCCAAAATTAATGTCACTGCAATGATAATAAATAAGCTTCATTAGCCCAGAACAGCAGTGGTTTATTGCATTAGATGTGTCGTCTAGAGATCACAACAGTTTTTCATCTTTAAATAAGTGCTGACTTTGCATATGTTAAGTTTTCAATTATATTCTGAGATGACAAATGAATTGTATAATTATCTTGAGATTGTTTAGGAAGTGCTCGTGGCCGTGTCACATTAATAAGTGGATCGTCCAACTGATGATAGTGAGTCACTAGCCTGACGGGACTAATAATGTTCAAAGAAAAGATCAAGTTCATCAGCCGATAAGACTTTACTTTATTCAAGCTCAGACAAAGGCAGAAATGGCACTAACATTTTCAGACTTAAAGACCTTTCAAGTCTTTAGTGGGTAAGATGAGAACAGAAACATCTGACTTGAGATAAGAAGTTTTTTTAACTCCTTTAAGACTGCATCAGGAATAATGGCATAATAAAGTAATTTATGTGTGCTAAAAATGATGTTTTACAGTCAGTGATGTACCAGGAGCACATTGATGATCTATGACCTCTTTCATTCTCAGGTGCACCACTCATTTTCGTGTCACCATGGATCACAGTGAAATATCTGTATGAGAACGAAGAGTGAGTTTAACCAATTTCACAGTGTTTTCACATGAAATGCAAGACACTTTAAATGTTACAGTCTTAAACTGTAGCCTGTAAGCAGACAGATGACTGGAGTTTTTTTCAGTGTATTGATATGCATTGACTTTTTGTGCAGAATCTCAGTGATAACATCAATAAATTAGAGTGTAACCTATATTTGTGTGTGTGTGTGTGTGTGTGTGTGTGTCCAGGTGCTGGGAGAGGAACATCAACATGGGATATTGGTGGATCATTCGTTCTCCTATACTGTTTGCTTACCTGGTAAGACTATTTGCATCTGTCTCTTCCTCTCTTGCACTTGTCTTATAACTCTGGCTGTGTATATATAAACAATGGGATTAAAGAAGTTCAAATTCCAACATTCACAAACTGTGTCTTGGCAGATGCTGCGGTTCGTGTAAATTTAAATGATTCTCAAGTTCAAGTTGAAAATCATGTTGTCACTAAGGAAATTCCCAAAATGACACCATATCAGAGCCAAGAACTGTAAAAACGAAAACAGCCATAGGATTTCCAGCTTTCCAGTGGTCCTTGCACTACTTCCAGAAAATGAATCAAATCCAAGCTTACAATTGTGATATTTCATCAGCATTACTGTATTCTACATGACTCATTAAAACCTTTGCTAAAAAGTTTTGCTAACCAGATTCTGTAAACAAAACAAACAAAAAAAACCACCAACAACAACAAAACAAAACAGTGGCTCAGCTGTGACCAACAACAAATTTTGTTTTTGACTGAACTAGGTTAAGCTGCAGGTTTTGTATGGACAGAGCAGATAGGAGACAAGCATGGAAACAAATTAAAAATATAAGTAGTAACATTTCTATAGTATGTATGTAGACCATCGTTTTCTTCCAATTACTGGTAACACCTGTAGGCTCTTGGGAAAATGCTGTGCATGTTGATTCTAGGTTTCTACAATCTTTGTTAAATAAAAAATGGCAGAAATTCAACTTTCATTTTTTTCTTTTCTTTCATGGTTTATGGCATTATAACTTTACTACACTACAAAAATGAATTTTGGGAGCCATGGTTGTGCTGTAGAGGACTTTATAATGCTGTGAAAAATCAGCGACAGTGAGTAAACGTGTGACGGGACAAAAACGCTGTGCTACTGCAAGAGATTTAGAGGAGGAAAAGGTACTAAATGCTTATTTTGGGAGGGTGCGTCTGTGTAGTGTGTAGATCAGGAAGTTTTTTAAAAGTAGGACTGGTGGAAAAAAATGTAATCCTCAAAAAATGGAGCTCTCTTGATGTTTTTATTATTATTATTATTTTTAACAATGTGCTAACTTAACATACCAGTAATATCATGATCTCACCTTCCACAGAATGACAGAATCGTCTAAATGCAGACTCTATGAGGCAAAAATTCATTCAGTCACCTCTGAAATTTAGTAATAAATAGTATTTTACCTGTCTAGTCTTGATGAGGTCAGTGATAGTTCTTTATCTTTTTCATCTGGTGGACCCCTAAAAGAAGCAATGCCTAAGGTTTGACCTTGGCGAACATAATATACTGAATTAATACATGTGTATTATTATCTATTCTGAAATGACTTTCTTTCTTCAGTTTGAAAATCCTCAAAGTGTCTCTTTGAGGGATGTGCACAAGCAGCCCCCTGCTCTGAACAGAGGGTTCGTCCCATTTCAAATCCTTACCTCTTTATCCAATTCAGTCATCACTCAAGTGTTATTGAAACAAGCACATTTCACTGCGCACAAATTAAATGTACAGTATTGCCCATAAAGTTGGAATAAAATATTTTTTACTTCTGTGTCTTCCTCACAAATGACAAAGGTGGCTCGCTGGCATTTTCTGATTTGTGCTGCACAGATTAAACAGTTGCTAAACATCTTGTCTTGTAGATAGTCGTGGTCGTCCTGGAGATTTTTGTGGCCTCAAATGACCCTCCTCTCCATGATGTTTGAGGATTTTACAGACCGCACTCTGCGATATTCAAAGGAAATCTGCAATGTTGGCTTGTTTGTGTCCATCCTGTCAGAGTGCAAGCACTCTTTGGTGTATTCCCAGTTGTGTCGGATGAGGCGTATAGGCTAGGGAACGTCCGTGTCAAATTTGGTTGAAAATGATGCAGCCAGTTCTGAAAACATGGACTTACTTCATACAGATTTTAAGCAGGAAAAGGACAACACAGCCTTGGACTCAGTATGTAATCAATGAACCTGGTCAAAAGTGATACTGGTGTGTATAAATAGGAATAAAAGAGGAATGTGTCTGAAAACTAAATTATTACAACTTTATGAGCAACAGTGTAGTGTGGAGGCTACAGAGCTTCACACATGGTGATAAGCGTTAATTGAAAGGTGTGTTGTTATGGGCTGCCATATAGCTCGCTGAGTTAAGACATGGATGTAGGTCGCCAGCAGTGGTCGAGAGTTAGAGTCCGGCTTACAACCCTTTGCTCCACTCTACTCCTTTTCACTCTGTCTATCAATAAAACTTCACAACTTCTTATTTTTAACTTGTATTTTACAGATTTTCTTTGTTTTGTTAAATTACAGGTAATATTTAGTAAAATCACTAGAAAAAAAAACGCAGGTTGACCATAAAAAAGCAAAACAAAAACAGCAACACCAAAAGAGGCTAAAACCACAAATAATATGCACGTCAAAAATCTGCATTTTTACAAATAGTAATACGTTCTTTTACAACATGTGACCATAAAGTTATACAGTTTTACTGTATTAAAATGAACTAAAATATCATTATTTTACAGATATTTGCACTTATTTTAATAGTTTTTACAATTGAATGTTTTAGTATTCCGTCATTTTTTTTATTATGTTATGTTTTGTTTTTAACATATTTTTTCCCTTTTGCTGTCAGATTTTCTCAGAATTTGAGGGATTATTTATTTAATTACTCATTTTTTACAGTGTACACAATTATCTGATATGTGAGTGTCATCAGCTTATGTAGGTCACCTCATTGTTTTTATTGTACATAATGTAAATTCATACCCACTGATGAATATGAACGCATACGCACACACTTATGCACGCACGCATGCACACACACACACACACACACACACACGCACACGCACACACACACACACACACACACACACACGTGTCAGTTGAGGAGTCCGTTTTGTCTGTTTCCTGCCTCTTGTTCCCATAGAGACAAACAACGTTATGGATGGACACACTTACGAGCACAATTGCTTATTAACAATAGTCAACCTCTGTGACCTCGTGCAGAAGCGAACGTGCGCGTGCACACACTGTGAAGTATTCAGAAATATCCATTCATTTCCTGCATGGTGTATTGCAGTCATACTGCACTGTGCTTTGTGAAAACACTGCTTTTTACTGTAATCGATGAAATTGCGGAGCAGTTGTGTAACTGACGATAAAGTCACATGTCGACAACAGAATCCTGCAGCTCTGCAACTGTTGTTCACACACATATTCACACCAAAGCAAACTTTAAACACATACACATTCACCCAAACACATCTTTCAGGACGACTTACAAGCTTTACCAAACTTGGAGCTCCAATAATCTGAGTGCTGTAATAATGAATGTTCTCTGTCATCAGAGAGGGTCCTGCACTAGATCACAGTTTGAGTGTGTGCTCTCTGTTGTATTGCTCATGTTGTAGGGACATAAATCTCTTTACACTGTCACGCTGAGGAAACCCACATCCCTTTTGGGGACACAAAGCAAATCCTCATACCATAAATCATTAAAGTTTATGATGAAGACTTGGTTTAAGGTTTAAAATATAGGGTTTATGTTGTTGTAATTAGGTTGGATTAGGGGTTATGGTAAGTCTCCAGTAAAAGAAAAGAAGTCCATGTAATGTCCTCTGAAGTGATGGAAACACTGCTGTCCCAGAAACCACAGACCAAGACTTAAGAGCTACAAAACTGTCCAGTTATGGATGTCTTGGGGGATTTTTTCAGTCTCCTAAAAGCTATATACCAATATTTTGCATGTCTTTTGCTCCCAAGTTGAGTCTAACTCACTTTCTCTTGTCACTTCAGATCAACTTCTTCATTTTCATCCGAATTATCAAAATCCTGATGTCTAAACTTAGAGCTCATCAGATGAGATACACTGACTACAAGTTCAGGTAAGAAAAGAGACGAGGTTGAAGACGTAACGGAGTGTTTGTGCAAGTTTTGTATTGTGGGTTTAAAGCACTTGTTTTTGCTGAAAATGACGAATATGAGAGAAACCAAAACAGAAACACTGGAAAATCAAAGGCACTCCATATTACATTTCAGAATGTATTTCTCTCCTGCCATGTGTTTCAACTTAATTTAAAAGTTCTTGCTCACCATAAAGCTTGAATGATCAGTGTTTGTTGGACCAGAAACTCTGCTGACTAGTGTTACCCACTGAGACGTTGTAATTGGATATAATCAGTTTGGCAGATTTTTCCGGTGTCTTGTAATCTTTACAACTCTTCTCTGCTTCCCTTTTCCTCCTCCGTTCCAGACTGGCAAAGTCCACTCTGACTCTTATCCCCCTGCTTGGGATTCACGCCATCCTGTTCACCTTCGTCATCGATGAGTCCGTCCCTAAAGGCTCCATGCTGCGCCTCATTCGCCTCTTCTGCGACCTCCTGTTCAACTCCTTCCAGGTTCAAGCTCAACTCCACATGAAGCTCTCACTTATTCACATTTTCATGAATCACAAATATTTAAACATGAGTTTTTATGTATTTTCTCTCAAAGTGTCCAGTGTCACCTTGAGTTTCCTCTCCAAAACCAGAGATCTGTGTGATGTTCTTATTTTGAATATCAGTTAGACAGTGCAAAAATTCTGTATAAGCATTTAAACCAAATTTGAGTACATATTTTCTCTACATTGTCAAAGTTAAATGTCCACTTTCCATTTCAGGGTCTGCTGGTTGCCATCCTGTACTGCTTCGTCAATAAAGAGGTGAGACAGATCTGCTTTCACGTCAACCATCTTCCTAACTTGATCTCCTGCTGTTGCTTCCTTTCGCTTTGTAGACAGGCTACATTTTTCATCATGAGTGTTCCTGCTGCCAGCCTTTATCTGTTCTTTGTAACTCTACAACCTCCATCTTAGCTTGAGCTACACTTCATTCTTTTGTCTGCAAAGAAGGGCGGACACACAGCATCCATCTGCTTATGTCTAAACTTTTAAATGCAGTTTTTGGCAGGAGACATCCATCTAATGAAGCGCTCTGTGTCTTGTCTAATCTTCATCACTGCTGCTCTGCTCTCCAACTGCTATTTCATCATCTCTCAGGTGCAGTCTGAGATGCTGCAGAAGTGGAAGAGGTGGAAACTGGGTAAGGACATCGATGAGGAGTACCGGCACACCCACAGCCACACGCCGCACGTCAAAAGCGGCAGCATCGCCACTGGCAATCTGCCCGATCTCCACTGCAACAACGGCAACGACCCCAGTGGCGACTTGCCTCACCTCAACAAAGCAGACCAAGGCCCATCCTGCTCCACAGCACCTGAGGAAAACCGCCGACTGGTCGTCTCCTACAGCAACGGGACAGGGAAAGGCAAACCTGCCAAAAGCAAACACACCCTGAAGTTCTCTTTCCAGCCACACCGAGGCACCGCCAGCACTGCGACAGAGCACGTGTACCTGGAAGAGAGGGTGCAGTACCGATCATATCCTCTGGAAGGAGAGGAAACCAATGTGTGACGGCAACATTCTGTCATCACGATAGCTCTGATTGTGCTTATCATTGTTTCAGATCAGTGTTTATCACGCACCAAGTCGGAAGAGGATGAGGAAGTAACCTGCACGGATCATGATGTTCACTGCTGTCTAACATATCGGGAAACACTGTTTTAACCTGCAGAGCTGCAAATTCATATTTACTGCTTAGTTGTTAGCACCATCGTCTCACAGCTAGAAGATCCCTGGTTCGCGTCCCAGCCTGGGATCTTTCTGTGTGGAGTTCGCATGTTCTCCCTGTACAGCGTGGGTTCTCACCAGGTGCTCCAGCTTCCTCCTACAGTCTAAAGACATGCTGAGGTTAATTGGTGATTCTAAATTGCCCATAGGTGTGAATGTGAGTCTGCTTGGTTGTCTGTCTCTCTGTGTGACCCAGTGATAGACTAAAGACCTGTCCAGGGTGTCCCATGCCTTCGCCCTGAGTTGACTGGGATAGGCTCCAGCCTCCCTGGTGTATAGATAATGGATGGATGGTTTTGGGACCTTGAAGGAAAAACTTATTGACTTCAGACACAAGGAATGAATAAATAAATTAAAATGAAACTCAAGTGGTGTTCAGTGCGTGTGTGCATATGGAGGACCACCATTTTAACACCAACCCTGATCACATCTTTCCATCTGTCCAGCTGTTTGCGCATCTGTTTGCAGCAATGGACACTTCTTTGTAGTACACAACAACCTCTCAGTATCAAAATAAGTTCTTAGTTTTCATTTATGGTTTTATGAAACTGAATGTGGCCTGCAGCACGTGACGCTTGATGTCTTCTTCACAGAGGGCTGGGAGAATGGCAGAACTGAGCGATTCACTGGAGACCGCAGAATCTTATCAGGAGAGTCAATAGGAAGTGTTTCAGTGCAGTAACTAGAGGCAGGTGAAACTCCCTAATCAGGATCATGTTACACCAATCTGTAGTTGGTATAGCATGATCCTGATTAGTATAGTATAGTATAAACATGTACTAAATACAGTAGTGGTGGTTTGTTATGCTAGCCAATATGGTAAATTTTACCTTGCCAATGTTTGGGAGGTGAGGAATGCTACTTGATGAGGGCGGAAAAGGACACTTCTCTAAGTTTAACCAATCAGTGTGGAAATCTGCATAGCAGTTTTTGGGGGTGGCTCAGAAGTACCTTTGATGGACTGCATTCCAATGGCATAATTTGTCTTTTTACTTTAAGTACACACTACAACTGCTCTTATAAAGTATGCATTGCTTAATCATAACGTTGCGTTTTTAACTGTGACCATTGCAGTCTATTGTGCAAAATTAGCTGTCATCTGTCCATGTCCTTATGGTAGTTTATACTATTATTACCTGTGTGGAACTCCATGGCATGTGTGACACAACTACAGAGGATAGAGGATTGTGGGTCAGAAAGGACAGACAAGTCACACTGTCTTGCATATTGCAAGCTCTAACCGGATATATCGGACATCCTGGTATTTTTGGCGTACTACATTCAACGTTTGGATATGACATCCTTTTTCTGACATGCTGTATAGTATGGTAGTATGGATACTGGAATGCAGCCTTGGCACACTTCTACAGGGTCATTTGTTACAGTGGGAACATTCACAAAGTTTCATAAAATTGCATGCAAGTTCCTGCAGTGGAAAACAGTCTAATGTTTGCTGCAGTGAGGCAGCTTCAATGACAATGGATGCCTGTTATTTTCAGAAAGTTTTAAATGACCAAAGCCAAACAAGAAAATAATAATATATCACAGGTTTTGTACCAGTTTCTTGTTTTTCTTGCCTTTTCTTTCTTTTTTGTACTGACACCGTCCTTTTGCATTTTTAAACATATTTTCTGATTGAATGTACAATGGAACAATATGGGTGAAAATATTTAAGTGTACATATGTAATTACAAATACATATTATAGCCATTGTACCTGGATTTAGTTCTTGATTTGCCTTCATGCATATTTAGAGTAAAGATCAATACATGATGCAGCAACAGTTGTTTGGATGAAAACAGTTTGATTTTTACTGTTTAATGTCAGTGAAGGTTGCTCCAGAACATTGTCATCACACTTTCATTCATTGTTCATGTAGCGGCACATTTCTTAAGTGATGCAGTATTCTTCAGAAAGAAGATTTTTTTTGCACCCAATATACAGTATGTACACATGATAAAAAGTTGTTTTATATGGTGAGGAAGGTTTTTAAAGGTTTTGCAATGAGTAGGATGTGTAACTAATATTTTGTGTTGGACAGAACACCACTGGAGGAACAACTTGTTTTATTTCTTTTTTTTTTCTCCTGTAAATGGGATCAACACTCTTATTTCATGATACAAAGTAACTGGTGCCATGCGGAACCACTTTTTGTGTTTTAGGAAATAAGAAATGAACTGAAGCCAGCAACAATTTTCACAATGAGATCTCTTACTGACTTCGTGATCAGCGACGGAAAAGAGTTCTGAAGTGAATGAGAGCGTGCTGTGCATTGTAAATACTGATAAAAGAGAATAATATAAAGACAAAGGCAGGTGGGTGAAGGGGGCATATTCTGTGTTTTTGCTTTCAGTGCAGGTAATGAAATATTAAAAAATACAACTAATTATTGTGAGAAAAGATTCCGGTTTCACTAAACATGATTGTAATGATCAGATCCTGTCTTTTTACTGAATATATTGCAACTGTCAGAAGGAGCCCGAAGCAAACAATGTCGTAGACAGAAAGCAAAACGTTTTGTATAAAAAGCCAAAATTACTGTATCTCATGTGTCTCTGTGGATCCAATTAAAATGAATTCTTCCAGCAAATAAAGTCTCAGTATATATGATGTGTTTTGGAGATAGTTATCATTCCTTTTCCATTTGTAGCTCAATGACCGGAAGCTAATATACTGTACATTACTCAAGTTTGTGATATTAAAGTAAAAAAAAAAAGTAATGTCATGTAAATTCCTCTGTGTGTGCATATGCATGCACATTACTGTACAGTTATTTATCATGTACAAAGCCAGTTGGCGGACTTAACATTAAGTTTCCACTGGAGGTTCTGGCAACATGATATTATTATGGCTCATCTGTGTGTTGTTGTGCAGAACGTAATAAGATGTCAGCGGATGAATTATGTATTAGGAGGGCGCACATGTCCAGTAATGTGTGTTCTTGTGAGTAACTGATCTAGAAAATCTCTCTGAAAACATCTCCCTGCTCGTGTGTGCATTTACATACAACAGAGAAGAGAATCTACTGGAGGAGGCTCATTGAAAAGCCGGCAGAGAATATTAGCTCAGGATGGCTCACAGTGCTTCTCAGGGGAATTACCAGACTTTCACTGTATCTAAGGACAGCTCTGACTACAGAGGTGGGTTGAAGTACAGTGTAAATAAAAGGTTTGGAGAGGTTTATTTACCCTGAACATTGAAATAATTCAGGTTCCTGGCCAAAATCTGCACTTTGTTCAATTCTATTTATCAGTTTTCATAAATTCTACATGAATTACAATCCATTTTAAAATGCATTCAGGATGTATAATGGATTGTAATTCATGTAGAATTTATGTTTACAAACAAATGAAAATGGCAGCATCGACTGGCCTACAATGACCTCTACCAGTTATTAAAATGAAAAAGAAAATTTATTTTGTTACTCTGATATTGGACAGTGTCTTGATGTCTCTTGTCTGCATTTATTGAGATGCAAACATTTTATTCCTGAGAAAAGTTTGTGACACAAAACAAACCCATAATAATTCTTTTAAAATGGTCAAGTGTAGAAGTAAAGTAGCTTTTTTGCTGGTTTTACCAATAATGCAAATAGTCTGCAAAAGTGTCATAGCCAATAAACCCTTACTGATCCGTAGGGATTCAATTCAGGAATGGCAGCAACACAGTAGCCACCAGTCATCACATGTGCAAAGGTGCAAATGTGAATTATTCTGGGTTCTCTTGGTTTAGTTTCACTTCACAAGGGCCATTATCAACAGCTGGATGGGTGTACAACCAGTCAGAGTAACGAACGATGTGATGTAGCGCTAAAGCAGTACAGTCGGAGCTCAGTCATCGTATTAAAGTCACCGATATTGGGGCAAACATTGCATGGAAATGAATGAGAAGTGACCAGGGGTTTTCTGCCTGAGCAAATGAGACATGACGTCTAAGAGCTGTGTAGTTTACAGGCTTGCAGCAAAGAGTTAGGATCCCTGAAATTGTCAGGATTTTGTCTTGCAAAATTAAGAATTAAGTACAATTTAGGTTAAAAAATACATATATTAGTAAAAACTATACAACATATCTTGTTCTTACACCTTAAACCTATAGTGCACTACCATCTTGAAGCCAAGTTACACAGTGATGTGTACCTTGGCTTGTCATCAACACCATCAGACACCTTATGTTGTGCAATAAAAATATGGGATTTTACACTTAATTTATTATGTTGTGCAGTACAAATAATGTCATGTAATAAGCTTAAAGTGGGATTTATGGTCTGTCCTTGGTGCAGTGTTGGACACACACCACCTTACCCCCATATAGCCAACCCTTTTCTACAACTTTCCAAAACTGACCCTTCATCGCTCACACTTACTTAATGCTTCATTTGGCCAGATGTGTGCCATGAGAGAGCAGCCAGGCTTTGTATTTGACTTTAAGCTCTCTTCTATTTGTACACAACTCAAACACAGCATGCATTGAGGAATGACCATCCTGCAAAATTCGATTGATTCCCACTGGCCCACAGGATGGTGGAATATCTTTGCAGGTTCCACCAAATGCTTGGTGGAACCTGCAAAGACATTCATGTCAGGCTCCTAGAGCCAGGCAGCAGCTGTCAGGAGAGAGTCAGATGGTCACTTTGGCTGCCACCTGATTGGGGCTTTTCTCCACCTTTGATGAAGAAGATGAACTTTTTAGATGTTTCCGGTCCCTATAATTGCTTTGATGTCTTTGGCAATGTTTTAAACAACTGTTCTCAGGACTTTTTAGTGTTTAATAATATACACCTAAAATTATGCCTATGTATAAAAGAGAATGGTATATACTTTTCTAAAAGTGCAAAACCTGAAATAGTGGCAACACAAAGTGTAATTTAATACAGATAATAATAAATAACTTGCCTTCTTACGTGGAACACTTACTAATCAGTCCATGAATAAAAAGAAAATGTGATGTGAATTTTTTTGTCTGATGTGACTGAAGTGGCCTCTTTCCCAATTAAACTATTAAACTTTGACTTGGCACGTGTTGATTGGAGGGTGATACCCACAATGCCTGAGAGTGTTAAAGCCAAGAGTGTCTCTCATTATGTCATCTCATAATAACACAAGCTACTGGTATGTGTAATTATAACGAGATATATTCTTTTGTTCTTGTGCAAGCCTCACATGAACAATGGACTGATATCATTATGTAATCAGTCTGAATGAATGTTCAATGTTGATGTTCAACTCAAAAAGTGTTGCTGGATATATGTTTATCTATCATCTAATTTTTCACTGCCTAGTCCTGATATAAGGTTATACCTTTTGTTTAGACAAAAAGGGACTCAAAATTACAAAACCTACAAAAACAGATTAAATTGTGGAGTTTGCTCTGTCTCTGCCCATGCAGGAAGTATCTATTTTAGGTACTGCCGTATTATTCTAACCACTGGGATCAGCTATTGCCCTGGATGGGTATTTGTGATGTTGCAAGTCTGCAGGGAGGCTCATGGAAAATACATTATACACGGAGAGTCACTGAAAACATATTATTGTAGTCAAAACCTTCCATGTATCTTCCCCCCAAACTCCCCCTCAGGATAACTCTGCTAAAACCATCTGTCAGTAGAAGCAGCTGACTGGGGAACCATCTTATAACACTTATGGCATCATTCTGTACCTCCAGACCCACAGCTAAATTGACTGTAGATGTTTAAAACATCTCAGTAGTTCAAGTTTTAATTAAATCTCTGCCAGACATAGAGCACACGATGCTGAAAAGAAAACAAAACCAAATAATAGTGAGTACTTTTTCTGAATTTTATGTCGATGATCGTCAAATGGACATTAAACTCTCCAATCTCATGGAAAGAGAGCAAAGCTGTGATTGACAGGAGATGAAGCGGCTCCATTATTGAGTGCCATCTTCAAAGCGAAGCCCATTGTAATTATTGAATAAATTATTAAATATATCGTATTTATTCAGGGAGGATTAAATATTTAAAAGCTAAATTGAGTTCCCCTCAATGGTTCCCTGACCTTTCCTGGATGGATTAGGTTTGAAATTACAGTCTTTGTTATTACTTATGTGTGTGAGCTTTCCATGGTGTGTTGCTACTACAGGCAGATTTCCTCGGTGGATCCCAGCTTCTGTCTTTTTGTGTTGTTTAACTACATGCCTTCCTGTAAGTTAAAACTGGATGGGAAGTCGTATACATGCGCCACACGATGTTCGGAGGCTTTATTTTGGGATCGGGACAAAAACACCTTGAGGAGCTCCATGGACCAGAAATCAATCAGCTGTGACAGGTCTATTGTGGAAAGTACTTGAAGTCCTAAATAAGGCAAAGGCTGGGTGAGGTTTACAGCCCCACGAAAGTGAAGGAAGAGGAAAAAACACTGTTCACATCAGGGTGAGGAGAATGAGAGACGATGTGTTTGTGTGTGCTGGGGATGGGTGGGGTGTCGATATTGCATAAAAATCGTGACGTGCCTCATGAGCACAATGCAATTAGGCCATTGATATGAATCAAACCTTGTTCCCGCTGTAATAGCTGGCATTCCTCTCGTGTTAAATGGTCCTACACACAGATCAAATCAGACGTCCTGATATGAACTGGTTTCCTTGTTTTTCGAGATAACGGCGTGGTGTAACTGTAATCAGCGGACACATTTCAGCATTCCTTTGCTCTTTGTTCTACTGAGACACATTTAGGAAATGAAACCAAAGCCATGGAGCGGTGATCGGCATGGACCAAAAACCGTCCAATACATGTTTGTCACAACTTTAAATTTGTGCTTCTAATACTCATAGATGACTTTGAGCCCTCTTAGTATTTGAAATCATTAATTAAGCTTGAACTGGATTTGACAGCACTTGTATTTGTCTTAACCGTTTGACTAAACTCGGCAACGAAAAACTAAATCCACCAAGATCGGTGACATCGTGGAGTCTTAGCTGGTTGCCTGGTAATCTCATAGTGACAACATGTCTCCAGAACTGAATCACGACACGTTTTCTGAACTATTTCTTAAAATGTTCAGACTTTCTAATGAATTACAGTTAAAGATGTAAAGAGAGAACCATATCACACTTCTCATTTCTATTTTAAATGCTAATTATATCTATTTCCTCAGTCCTAACAACTTGTAATCTTTATTCATGCTGAAATATATAAGGAATGTGAATTTTTACAGTTTATTTCAGTCGGTGTTAAAGCTTTTAAGAGATACAGACAGACACAGGTGCTTTAGCTTGAACCGTGGGCCCAACATTGCAGTTACGTGTGTTTATTGGGAACACTTGGACGATGGTTTGGCTGCTCTCAGTGAATTTTTCCCATCATCCTTCTTCTCCAGAGTCCCAAGATCCCCAAAGAGTCGTTGCACAGAAGTTCAGCCTGCTTCAACAACACACGTCCTGTGGGATAAGTCACTGCTATGGAATACTGATGACTGATGGCTCATTAAGTCTTAATATATATAACAGCAATAGAAGAAGACACAGATAGATGCTGATTTCTTCCACACTTGGCTCAGACTTCCATAACTGCTAATAACCTGTCAGCTCATCTGCCAGAAAAGTGCCACTGCTGCACCTTTCAAGCGATTTTTCCTCGACCCTGCGTCGTATCTTTCCATCAAACTATCTATAGTCTCCACATCTTAAACACCCTTGTTTGACTAGAGGACCTGTGCTGAATTTAAATGGCTGTAGAAGAGGAGATTGATGTAGGAAACCAGGACCACAGAACATATTAATCAGTGATGTATATGACCACTAATGACCTAAATGACTGCGTGTAGGAATGGAAAGAGCATGCTTGAGAAGGCAAATTAATGATAGAATTAGGCCACTTTAGCCTTGCATCAATTTATGTGATGTCCATTTTATTATTATTACAGCTTTTGTATCTGACACTTGGCATTGCAGCCCTTTTTCAAAACTAGTCGTTAATACTTTTGTTTTTGTAATTGTGAGCCACTCAAACAGCTTGAATTGAGACTTATAGATTGAATATTCCCTCTGCTAGTTAACTGTCAGTACATTGCTTAGGTTGTGTCCACCAAAGGAGAACTGTTCTGATTTTTGGTTCGTAAACCATAATCCAGATACCAACCAAGAACTGGTGCACATTTCCACAAATTTGTCCTAGCACCGTTGCATCTTCGATGTAAGTAGCTGCACACATAGAGATATGTAAACACCAGCTAGATGGTCAACTGCAATGTTTAACTGGAAAATCGCTTATTCTGTTTCAATAGAATTACAGAAGACGGCTGTGCAAGATGCAAAACTTCTGAGTGTCAGTAAAATGATTATATCGGAAGTTTCTTGGTGCTTAAAAGAAGAAATATCAACTGCCATTTGGCTGTACCAGTTGGAAGCAGGTTTGGCATCACTCTGTGGAAACTGGCAAGCGAGAAATCTGTTGGTATCGCTACAGTGCGCCACTTTGTTCAGGGTTTTTTGCAGCACCGTGATTAAAGTGCTGCTCCCTTTGCACGTCACATTACAAGATGCTAGAAATTTAGTGGAAATGTCTACTTATTTTGAGCACAACAATGAATCAGCACAATCGACTGCAGCACATGTGGCACCAAAGATGAATCCACTGTAATCACAAAAAGTGTTGTTCAGTGATATTGCAGGGTACCTGTTGATGGAAAAGGTCTCCTCTGGGATGTGTGCTGAGAGTGTAAATGAAGTGGTTTCATTCATGGGAAGTCATTTTTTAGTCACCATAAAATCAGTATCTATAGCCACAGGTCACCACGTAATACTGTAGGAGAGCCTTTTTTATGAAGCCTGTGACAAAGGCAGATTGTCTCAGCAGTAATAGAGGTTCAGTGCAAGGCTGAAGAGCACAGGGGCAATTGTAGAGACCACTTTTGAAGAACCTTAGGGTAGATGGAGGTGTGCACTTGAGAGAAATGGCTGCCGTTTTAACCTGACCCCGAGCTGCTGTGTGCTGCGTAACAGCTATAAGGAGAACAGGGTCCCCTCTTGGAAGACAACCTAGCGCCTGTGTGCTGTAAATGCAATTAGAATTGAGGCAGCCATAAGGAGCTGATGTCCTATACATATCTTACTATTTTTTCATGACGGTTATTTTAAGTTGCAAGCATATTTTTGCAGGTTTGTTTGCGTGGGTCTGTTAAATGCTCATAATATTTGTTGCAATGCCTTTATTTTGTCTCCCCTGTCCAAATGATTTTGTGCAATCAACCAAAAAGTTGTAGCTACAAACGTATTTATTAAATTCAAACAAACTGAACTGTGGCCTACATTTTTTTGCAAACATTGTAAAGCATTATAAATATAACAAGAATGTTTATGTGTGTTTTATTCATATATTTGAGTCTTATTACAACTGTGAATTTCTGACAATCTTAGCAAAATGTCTACAAACCAAAAGGTTAGCTACATATTTGCAGTTTTTTCACAGTTTGCCTGCCGCATACGTCAGATCCCTTCATTTCTGCATACTCAAGGAAAAGATGGTGTTCTACCTGCCTGTGTTTACAAATGCTACTGAAAATACATCAGATGAATTGATCTCAAATATGCCTATGTAATAGAATATTACTGAAATCAGTAATAATGCATTAGATCAACTTCTACCTCAACTCTTACCTCCCATGCAGTCAGTAGTTTCTGCTCCTTGGACAGCTGTGCATGAAAAAATGCAGAGACTTGAATTTCACTCATGGTAATCAATCACAGTAACCCCATGAGTTCTTTTTTGTCAGTACTGTGTTTTTATAATGTGCTAATGCAGTTTAAGAGGAACTCTGTGCAGTTCATGAAAATGTAAAAGGGGAACATTTGAAAGACGTACAGACAAATCATATGTGTGATGACTGGAATATCAAGGTACCCACATACTGTGCAATGAATAAAAATGCCAGTGCAAGTGTCACAATGTGTGCATTCTTAAAACCTTACAACATACCACAACTCATAATTTAAAACACACAACATTAACAGTACACTTACAGTACAGAGACAGTTGGAAACATGTAGAATATTCTGCGTACCATCCCCGTCAACACCTGCTACAGCCGGTGCACAATGGTTAACGTGGCCAGCTTAATCACTGTCAGGTAATGTACTTTTTGTTTAACTTAATGACACACAAACACATTGGGTTGCAAATTTTCAAATGTATCAAATGTATTGCAAATGTATGTATGTGTGTAGGTGGCTATGTCCACACCATAACTTGAGAACAAACAGAGATAGGATAATCAAACTCAGCACAGATGTTGATCTTGACCTACCCTGGTCACCCATTAATTTTGGGGTCAAAAGGTGTAAGGTCAAGGTCACAGTGCTACTTCGTGCAAAATCCCCTTATAATCTACTATATAAGCTTGCAATGATGAACTCTGGTACATCCAAGGGTAGAACTACCACATTGCACCTCTTGGCCTTGAACTTGACCTTTGACCTTGAACTCACTGCTCTCTGTCTGTCTGTCTGCCTGTCTGTATGTATGTGGGTGTGTGGATGTGTATGTCCACACCATAACTCGATAACAAAGACAAATAGGACAATCAAACTCAGCACAGATGTTGATCTTGACCTACCCTGGACACCCATTAATTTTGGGGTTAAAAGGTCAAAGGTCAAGGTTGCAGGGCTACAGGCAGGCATCCGGAGACTGCATCTCGCTTGAGTGCATTTTAGTATTAGCCTAGTGTTGGTTTTGATAGTACATATTGTGTCTGACGGAGCTAATTCTGCAGATTAATGACTACAGAAAGTTCCATTTCAGTCCAGAGTTTTATAGACATGACTTGCTTTATCAAAAATTTGATCCTGCATTTTTGGAACTTGAACTAAACGAGAGAATGAAGGTTAAGAAACTGCATCAGTTTATACTGTTGTTTCTTTAAACGTTTTGTGAGGTCCAAAACCTTACGGAAGTACAACACTTGAGACATTTGAGTGGGAACTCTTGGTTCATGTACCTTGTATGCAGAACAAACACACTGTCGTACTAGTAATTCAAACTGCTGTCACAGAATCACGAAGAATCCTCTGAGCTGAGAATAAACATTTTGTAAAGATGATTAAAGTAGATCTTGGTCAGTGGATCCCCTGAAGGCCTCTGCAACATTTCTGTGCTTTTCATGTTTGACTTAAATCATTTTGTCATTTTGTTTTTGCTGTGTTAATGCATTTGGCATAGCATTTTCTAATGCTGTGTATTTTAGTGGAATTTTGAAGTTTCAATCTCATCTGCTGTAAGACGTTATGAATACAATGTGAATACAAAAAAGTTACACTCAGAACCTTACAAACAAAAATATCCCCATTGAAACCCATTTAAGTGGCTATCTTTACTATATTCCACCAGATTTTTTTCATATTTGGTCTATGGCGCAAATACAGGCATTTTTCTTTTTGTTTAGTTTTTACTGTATTATAGAGCACTGCAGGCCAGTGGAACAAATGTATGCAACTAAAACAGTCTGGGGGTGTTGGTAGGGATGCTAGAGTATAGTGTCTCTCTCACCCTCACATCTACACGACATGCACACAATCAGGCCTAAAGATTCAATAGAATATGATATATCTGACCTCAAAGGTACAGTACGTTTCTGTATATGAGTAACAGTATGCTTTTGAGCTTTGATGATGTGTGTGTGTGTGTGTGTGTGTGTGTGTGTGGTGGGGGTGTTTGCCTCTTTGTAGTGTTGTACTTTTGGCCTACATGCAGGTGTATGTAATCACATGTCCATCTGACCTGATATAGAAGTTCAAAAGGCTCTTGTAAATTTCTCCTTACCATATGCACACATACACCTTTATAGAGGTTTATACACACCCACACATGTCCTCCTTTAAGTAATGAAAACGTAGGGCATGTTTAGCACCTTCAAAGATGCCACTGCTGTAAAAAAAAAAAAGTAAAATAACATCTGAGTTTATCAGGTCTAGTAGATTTGAGACCTTCAGTGAGTTTCCAGACGTGCTACTGCTATTGGGGTCTGGTCATTTCGTATCTTTCCTGACCTGAGGATGAATATTCTTCATTTTTAAAAAATGCTTGCTTTTTCTTGACCTGTAATTAAAGGTAATAGTTAAAACAAAAAGGGTAAAAAAAAATATTAGTAGGTGTAATGCACAATAGCTGGCATTTTACACAGGCATTACGTTTTCATGCGAAATGTTTTAAATTTTATGCTTTTAAATTTTTTTTAATAGAATGTAAATAAAATAAAATGTTGTCGCTTATCACTGACATATTCCAGACTGTGAAACTGCTAAAAATAAATAAATATCATCATATCATTATGGAAAATACTAAAACAATGGTGCCTTTATGTAAACAAACTTGCATTTTAAGGCTAAAAATTCTCAAAGCGAACAAATATTTAGTATTCATGATTAGGACTCATGCTGGTTAAAATAAATTAGTCATTAAAAGGGGAAAATATCATCAATATAAAAAAATTTTAAGGCAGTTTTTTGACAAGGACATTTTTGTCTTTCAATGTACAGATGTGAGCATAAGAAATAATAAAGCATTAGAATCAAGGCTGGTGCATTTATTTTATAGAAATTCATTCATTTAAAATAAATAAATAAATAAAAAACTACAACGGCATCATGTAAATAAACAGACATTTATAGGGTTAAAATCCTGAAAAGTAATGAATATTTGAGGGCTGATTTTGATTAAAAGAAAAAAGTCACTGAAAGTGAAAGTAATATTAACAATGTGACTATTTTAAATTGATTTGGTTATTAAAGAGTCAAATCACTGTCCTTATCTCCTCTCTCATGCTGTAGTCTGAATAAACAGTAGCACTCTTCAGGAGGAATGTGTCCACAGAGACTCTGCAGAGTTTGCTCAAGGTTTCATTAATGACAAACAGTCTTGTCAGTCGACCAATTACCCCATTAGGCTGTTTATGTGTGTGTCTGTGTGTGTCAAGGGCCAGGGTTAAGATCAGACATGCAGTAGCTGGAGTTCAGTTTGAGGGAACGAATGTAAACAGTGGAAACTCCATGTGTGTGAGTGTGTTACAGAGCTTATCATCACAGCATGTTCATCAATATGAGGATTGAGGAAATTGCATAATTTGTAATGCAAAGCCATATTTGGCATGAATGGGATCTGAGTTTCAAAGAGCAGCAGAACTGAGTCCAGATTCCCACAATGATCATTTCAAGGCATCAAGGCATTCTAACTTTTTTTAATGGACACTAAAGAAATGGAAACCAAATATTTTTTTTAAAAAGCAGGTTTCTATTGGAACAGATGAAATTGCAAAATGAGAAACGAGTTACTGCGTCTGCATGCGAGTACTGTCCTTTCACTTCTTACGTGTCTGGAAGTTCACTCTTTAAGAAACGGTATAACAGGAGAGAGGAGAAGATTCATGTGGCTCTTATTTTTGGCTCAACTTGTGTTTTCTCAATATAACAAGGTTATTGAAGGAAGTATTTCCTTATTACTAATTCATCACAGTGATTTTTATATGATTTCTTGTAATACCAGGTGCTTTTCAGACAAAGATGGGCTTGTTGTGTCCTAGAGGTGCAGTGGATGCTATTCTTGGGAGCTGTTTGCTTTAACACAACAGGTTTGTCTGTGGTGTTAAAGCAAACAGCCATAACATATTGGACTTTATAAATCAAAATCTATTGGACAAAACCCGTCAAGGCCTGCATAAGGGTCTGTCTGTATATAACATATTAAATATCTTTCCAAATGAAAAAACTGTTTAAACAATGCTACAATGTCCTTCTGCAGAGACTACAGTAGTTTGTCATTAACAGTGAGGGAAGCCTGAGCACACAGTCTATAACCTGAGGCCCAGCTGTAAGAAATGTAATGATTTCTTTATGCTCTGGAAAGAGCAGTCATATGCTGCAGAACTTGCATATTAAAATGAGTAATTTTTCCCATTACAGTGAGTTCTAATGAGATGCTGAGTAGATATTAAGAAATCAATAAATCCAAGAAAAACCACAACTTGACATTTTGCTATTTTGTTTACTGCATATATTTAAGAATGTAAATGAGCTTTAGAGATAGATAGATAGATGTCAGATAGATAGACAGACAGACAGACAGACAGACAGACAGACAGACAGACAGACAGAGAGATAGATAGATAGATAGATAGATAGATAGATAGATAGATAGATAGATAGATAGATAGATAGATAGATAGATAGATGGATAGATGGATGGATGGATGGATGGATGGATGGATGGATGGATGATGGATGGATGGATGGATGGATGGATAGATAGATAGATAGATAGATAGATAGATAGATAGATAGATAGATAGATAGATAGATAGATAGATAGATGGATAGATTGGTACAAAAAGCAAGTTAATATGCAAGAAAAAAAACAAATAGTGCCAGTACAATAATGAAAAGATTATTGAAAAAATAGAGTATAACGATAGAATTTAAAAAAAGCATGCAGAAGGACTGCTTGGATCCTTGTAGACTCAGAGGTGGTGGTAGGAGGATTATAATTTCTCGTGGATAGAACAAGGCGATTTGTTTCTCTCTCTCTACTTGCTGCTCCCCTCAGCTACATATATATATCTTGGAGAAACAGTATCAATCCTGGCATCTAACTCTCAGCAACAAGGCAAAATTCACATAATGTCCACTTACATGAAGTAGTGCTTCGTGTTTGTTTGTAGATGGCATGCATTTAAATGCATGTGGACACGTGCGTGAAATGCTAAAGTGTTGGTTCAGTTTCATCGCCGATCTCAGGAGGGAAAACATGAATAATAAATATGCACACACACACTCAAGTACAATACCTGCACACGAGACATCAAAAGAAGTGTATTGGTGTAGCTGAGAAGGACACAGCGTCTTTACCATGTATTCAGTGTGCGTGGGAGGGAGTGATATTCTGTGTCAGTATGTGGGAGGAAAAATGAGGTTCTTCATCATGTGTAAACATTAATTAATCAGGGTTGGCGTAATAAAGTGAAAGTGTGCATGTGACTGTTTCTACAATGACCCACCTTTTACTCCCCAGTGTCCCCAGTGCTCTTAACCATTGTATTACCAATGCAGCCACTCCATGAAGTTAGCTTTACTGGACTTTCAGCTAGTGATAATAAACCGTCAGCTGTTTATTATCATGTGTAAGTAATTCAGCCATGTTTGGTGGAGTGAATCAGACAGAATTTTGGTTTAAAAAACAAATCTTTATTAATGCTATTGTTTAAATTTGGTGAAACAAAGCTTTATTAATTATTATTGTTAAATTTTTCTGTGAGGCTCCAAGGTCAGTGACTTTGTTAATGTATTCATACAAAGAAAGCACAAATCCATAGAGAATTGAAGCTGCCAATGAGCCGAACCATAATGGGTTAATTAAGCTGCTGCAGCAGGGAACTCATTTCTCTTTTTCATTCCCTCTCTGTCTTACTTGATTACATATGTTGCTTTTCTCCTTATTCTCTATTTTTTCCCTCCCCGGTTTCTCAGTAACCCTAATTCTTGCCTCTATCATTTCCTTAACTTTCCCAGCGTCTGACGGTAAATGCTGAGGAAGCCTGAAGCTGTTTCTGTTTGCACCTCTTCATCAGAAGGCAGATGAAACATTCAGATGGACTCTGTGTTCACATCTTTATCCTCCTCCTCCCCCTCATCATTTCTATTGTGCCTCGTGTTGCTTCAACGAGCTAACACACCACACAAAATCCACCCTACACATATTTTTTTATGTTCCCTCTGTTGATCATGTAATTCCTCCCCTTACTCTCTTTTTTCCTTTCTTCTGCTTTCCCTCCTCCGCCGCTCAGCATCTCTTGTTAGTGAAATGTGAAAAAAGCTAGACTTGATTAAGAGGCAGCTTAAATTGTAGATTCTGTGCAAGCGGGAGTACTGTGGCAGTACATGCATGTATGCTTTTCTTGGTATGTTTGAGAGAATGGTGGGAAAACAGGAGCACTGAGTCTCCACTGGAATTTTCTGTCTTTGTCGGACCTCTCATCCTGGGTCTTGGTTTTGATTTCACTCACAAGTCATCTCTTTCACTTGTTCTTCTTCGTCTGGCTGTGCAGCTTATAGAAAATTCAGGAACAGGTTTTGACCCTCTGCATATTTATCTCCTGTTTTTCCAGTGAATGAAAATTTACATGGCTTAAAATTGTGTGAAATCTGAAGAAGGATATACAACCTCCTGTTTATCATTTTCATAAGACGGGTGATTAAAATAGATATTTTTCTTTGAAAAAAGCCCATTTTCAGTTCATGTTAATGCCACCTCTATCACAATCACATTGCAATTCACCTGGTTTTCGGACCTTAATTTGAGCTCCAGGGTTCCATCTTGCAAATTTTCTTATCTCGCATGGTACGTCTTTGCCACTAATGTGTCAGTGAATGAGTAAATGAGTTAAATTACAAACACTTTGATTATAAAGGACATAAATAACTGCAAAAACTTATCCTTTAGAATGTGACGTACAACGATCAGCCACAACATCATGACCACTGACAGGTGAAGTGAATAACATTGATCATATTGGTACTATGTGGTGTTCTGATGGAAAACCTTGGATTTTAACATCTGTGTTGATGAGACTTAGACACCCAAATAAACATTGTCCTACAACAAGCACACTCCCTCATGCAACTGGAAATCTCAAATGTCACTGGTCTAACCCCTGCAGGAAAATGCACCCCACCACATGGAAAAACATCAAACAATCAGGAACATGTTGAGGAACATGACAATGGCCCAACATGTTGATTTGACCTCCAAACTCCTACACCCCATTGTGATCAAGCATCAACAGGATGCAGTGGAACAAGTTTGATTGACAGAGGCCCCACTGCACAAGTCAGAGCACCCAAAGGATCCACTGACAACATCCTGGTTCCAGACCCCATAGGACACCCTGAGAGGTCCTCTTGTCCATGCCCAGTGGTTCAGAGCATATTTAAGCACATAAGAGGACCAACACATGTCTAACACATTATTAGACAGGTGGTCATAATGTTATGCCTGATAGGTGTATATTAGTTTAAATTTTTATAATTTATTAATTTATTAATTCAAGCTAAACTTAACTAACTCTGTCTTCATCATGTGCTCTGCTTTTTTCAAGCTGCTATCATTTAGTCACTGTTGTACAGACTATAGAACTCATAAATATAGAAGATCTAGATACTGAAATAGTAAATTTCACTCTTATAAACTATGTTTATCTTGAAAAAAGAATTATTTCAGGATTGAATCAAAGTTATTTAGAACACGAAAACCTGTGGGGATCAGTGATTGGTGCTTGGTGCACACATTTATAGTTCATTTATGTTTCTGTCTGACTGCTTATTTGTTGCTGCTGCTCTTCTTTTCCACTTACTGAACACATTCAGTGTGTCACAATATTCTATCTCAGCATTCATTCTGTTTTGATTTCCTATTTCCCTGCTTGTAACTCTCCTTTGAGAACTGATCTTCACTTCTGCTCATCAGCATCCACTTCACTCTTTAGTTTCCTCTGTATAGACACCACCATTCACCACCAGTCATTCCTGTCCAGATTGTCTTTGGTCACTTCACTTATGGTTTCCAGTCATTCTGTTTTGTTCTTGCCTGTTTTGACCTCTGCCTGCAGCTCTTGGAACTTTTTTTGCTTCATTCCTTTTGACATGTCTGCCAGCCTTGTAAGTGTATTTGTTTCAACTACAACTACAAGTGGACTCCTACCTGCCTGAGACAAGGTGACATACACTATGTTGTTAAAAGTATTGGCCCATGTGCCTTTACACGCACATGAACTTTAATGACATCCCATTCTTAATCCATCGGGTTTGGAGTTGACCCACCCTTTGTCTCAACTCTTCTGGGAAGGCTTTCCACAAGTTTTAGGAGTGTGTTTATGGGAATCTTTGACCACTCTTCCAGAAGCCCATTTGTGAGGTCAGACACTGATGTTGGACAAGAAGGCCTGGCTCTCAGTCTTCACTCTAATCAAACTTTACACTTGGCACAATGCAGTCAGGCAAGTACCGTTGTCCTGGCAACCACCAAACCCTCGTCCATGGGATTGCCAGACAGAGAAGCATGTTTGGTCACTCCAGAGAACACGTCTCCACTGCTCTAGAGTCCAGTGGTGGCGTGCTTTACATCACTGCATCTAATGCTTTGCATTGAATAATGTTGCAGCAAAAGTGATTTCTTTTCATTGAAGTACTTTGAGTGGTAACAAGGCATCATATCCAGCTCTCTTCACACTTTTATGAAGTGATTCACCCACTTGTTTCTTTTCATTTGGAAATACATCACCTTACAGATGATAATTATGCTGCAACTGCTCTTCCAAAGTGAATTATTCTTTGATTTGTAAATAGAAACCCACCAAATCTAAGAACATTACACAAAACAAAGTAAACTAGAGTTAGTTCGAGGTTTTAGTCAATCAAACAAACTAGCAAACTTTTTGATTTTGACGTTATCAGTCATATCTACCTGCTTTCCTCAGCTAGTTTTAAGATCTGGTAATCAGAGAACACTGATTGACATTTTCCATGTTGTCATTTCAGCACATTTTAAGTTCTAATGTTGTCTAACACTATTTTATTTTTCTTGTCAGTGTTGATCTTTAAGTTGTATCACCAGAGACCTTGGGTTGTTGAATGGTTTGTGATGAGTGCTGACTCACTGGGACTTAAACAAGGCTTGGCTTCAGTAAAGTAAGCCTAAAATGAATAGACTTTAATTAACTTTATGCCTTTAAGGTTTTTTTTAATCCAAATTACATCTCATAAAGTCAGTCAGACAGGCATCAGGCTGGAAGCATTAAAAGATATAGCTAGAGCAAAAACTGGAATATAAAATCGAACAATCTGAGAATTGAGAAATAAGATTACAGAGCAAGTTTAAGTAAATGACTGATTTACTGTTTGAGGAGAAAATGTATTATATCAGGGAAAGGGAAAAAAATACAATTATCTAAGGACAGGAGGTTTTTTCCTTCTGGTTTATCTGTTCCGTGATTGTTGCTTTTGTTATTCTGTAAACCAGTATATGTTGTTAACTGGATATCTAAGGCCCTGTTCACACCTAGAAGCAACTACCATTTTGGTTGATCTGATCACACATAGACAGCTTTCCGTAGAGGTGTGAATGCACTCAAGTTGCACTGAGGATGTAACAAGATACGATCAGTCGCATGGGCTTCATATGGACATGTTCTGTTAGCAGTGTGTATGTGAAGGAGTCTTGGGTCACACTGAAGGACCATCTACTTAACTGATGTACTCTCTGTAAGCAGAAGTACACATTGATTAATACTGAAAAACACAGCAGTTAAACACAATGCACTTGGTTTTTTGAAAATCTGAATCTAAAGTAGGAAACTGAGAGCTGATCCTTAGTGGTAACTTGAGACACATTCTAATGCCAGGTGGACCTAAGTGGACCAAAGACAAGGGCGATTTGGACATGATGACATTTACTGACTTCCCCAAATAATCTTCAGTCGCTCACTTTTCCTTCCACTTTCCCTCCTGTCAGTTCCACAGGTCTTCCACTCAGTAATAAATGACAGCCATAACACGGTAATGGTGGGTTAGCAGACCATGTAAAATGTGGGGTGAGATCAGAACAGAATGACAAAGCAAAAAAGTGGATTTAAAGCCTAGTGTTTTGTAACAGTCAGCTGTAAGCTCAAGCACCGGTCTTGACCTTTTTGGGGAAACAGTTTTTGAAGCTTGCTTTACTTGTCATTTAAAGAGGAAGGCTTTCTGTTAAACAAAAGAAATTTTAACCTCTAGATTTTGTTCCTGATTTTGTTTTTGTCAGTGACGCCTCTAAACTGAGAGAATCCCATTAAAACAGTCCTCATTAGATTGTTAAAACATGTAACATGGACAAATGGTCATCAGTACTTGGCAACTATTATATGCTAAACGAATGACCTTGTAAGTGAACTGCCCTTGTTTGACTTTGTGATCCAATCTGGCCTTCATGTTTATTTCTGTTCCAAGTTTTTTTTTTCCAAGTCTTCACAGTATCTGTAATTTTTGCTACAGAGGTAGGCAACTACATTTTTTTATGTTCATCAAAGAAACAAGAATCTACAGCCAAGCCAGAGACACTAGAGCAGTGGTTTTCAATCTTGTTAAAAGTTCAGTTCACATCATTTCACATGGCAGGAAACAGCCCTCAATGACTACAACAGCAGACCTACTTGAATGGCTGCAGACATTAGAAATAAGGGTAGAAATTCATAGATGTGAAAGTGGGCTAAGCGTAACTTTGGTGCAGGCAAACCTCATGAAAGCAGTGTCTGTGTATGTAATGGCCAGATGGCAAAACATGAGCAGAATGATTTGGTAATGCAGTGAATGTCTCCAGCAGTTGCCGTAATGCATTGACTAAAGCAGCTCAGTGGTTAAGTTTATTAATTAGCCTTTCCTTTTGCGTTTTGTCATTTCCTCTGTTTGTGTCTCTGGTGGGACTGACTCAGAGCCAAGATGCTGACATGAAACATGACTTGTTGTCAGAATGGAGCAAGTTCCAAAGCTCAGTCATTCATTTGTATCATCATCACCATCTCTCTGCTCCAGACAATGTTGAATATCTTTTCAGTTATACAACTGCAGCAATGTCATTTTATGTTCCTGAGCAGCGCTGACAAGAAAAACACCAGTTCATTCTGGCTGTTTTTTCACAATACTTCCAACAGAGTCTGTAATTGTGCCAACAAATGCAGTTTCAAGTGGCCAGGTGTTTGGGAGGCGGTGGATATAGCTGTTTTTTTAAATTTATTTTTTAGTCTGTTGACATAAATAAAGACACATCAACAGGAATCAGTCTTTAAGATAATAGATAATACAAACAAATTACTTAAAAACACATAGGAAAAACCGATCTGTGTTCAAAAACATACATATTGATGCAACAGAACCAAAAACTGAGATGTAGCAAAGCCTTCGAGCAAGTTCGGGTCTTCAACTCACAGAACGTGACTCATTCTCCACATAATGCATTCTCCCAGTTTGGCAAGCTGCAAAGTTTCCCATTTCTCCTTTTGCTCTGCCAGTGCTGCTGTTTCTCTACACCGCCACCAGCCCTGCATCCACCCTCACACTCTGGGGAAACATATTTACTCATCACTCCCCAATATCTTCGTGCAAATGTATTCAGCGGGGAGTGATGAGGTTAGCGCACGGACTGTAAACTCAGTGTTCTGCTTGCTATAAATAAAGATTTCCAATGTGAGTTGTGATATTGAACTCACTGTTATGATACAGTTTTGTGATATTTTGAAACAGTCTGCTTGTTAGAATATTTTATTCAAACTGCACAAAAAATTGACCTTTTTTAAAGCTGCATATACAGCACATAAACTCTGTATTTCTTAAATGAAAAAAAAAACAAATTTGGAGAAATACATTTTTAAATTTTGGAGATAAATGAGAAGAACGATGTAGAAATGTAGATCCACTCCTGAATAGCTTAGCATAGCACAATGCCTGAACGCAGCTAGCATAGATCAATCAAAACAAGTCTACCTACAGACTTCTTTAAAAGTCACTTAATAACAAGTTATATTTCATTATTTAATACAAACGAAAGCCACTGAGACTCTGGGAAGTCACAAGAAATAGTCCTGCTAATAACCCACCACAGCATGTCACTTTTACATTTTGGCTTTCTGCATGTAAAACGAACAAGGAATAGAATGGTAATTACTGAACTTTAAAACTGAACTTTAATTCAGTTCAGTTCAAACATTTGTGTGGTCAGCAAGCCGCAAGTAAGCTTGCAGTCTCAGAGCAAAGTGCTCTATTGGGACAATATGGTGCAGTGAGATCTTTAAGATACGATGTAACTTGGTCATTAGCACCTTATTAAGGGGTATTTTAAATCCTATTCTTAATTTTACAGGGAGCCAATAGTGAAAAGCTAATGTGGGAAAATATGATCTTTCATGCTGGTTCCTGTCAGAACTCTTGCTGCAGCATTTTGGGTAAACTAGAGATTTTTCATAGAGTTATTGGGACATTCTGATAATAAGGAATTAGAATAGTCCAGCTGAGAAGCAGCACATGTATGGGCTAGTTTTTCAGCATCATTGTGAGCCAAAATGTTTCTGACTTTGACAATATTGTACTTGTAAGACTGTATGACTTAAAGGATATTTCCTGATCAAAAATAACTCCAGGTTTCCACCCAGTAATACTGGAGGCGAAGGCAATGCCATTCAGAATAATCATGGTTAGACAGCGTGTTTCTGAGGCGTTTAGAACCAAATACAGCAACTCGTCTTTAAGTTGCTTTGAACTGGAGTAAGTAGTAATTTCGTCAAGCTTAAGAAATATAGCTGGCTATCATCTGCATAGCAGTGAAATTTTATGCAGTGTTTCTTAATATTGCCTAAGCAAGCAAGCAAGCAAGTTTATTTATATAGCATGTTATCATACAGCATGGCTTATTCAAAGTGCTTTAAGGGCAATGGTAACAAATAAGGTGCAAAATACAGCTGAATAAAATAGAATAAATTAAAAACAGTGCAGACAAGTTAAATAAAGTTCATGCAATTTTTATTGAAAAATTAAATCTGACTAAGACAGTAAAAAAGGGCAAAAGATAAGGAAAAACAAATAACATGTAAATGATATAGCATAGAATAAAATAGGAAAGAAATAATTTAATTAAAATACAGAAAACCAAACCAAACCAAAACAAGGGGAGCATTACAAGGTGAAAAGTATCTGCCCTAGCACAGAACCCTGTGGAACTCCATAACTAGCTCTTGAACTCATATGGATTAAACCACTCTAGTGTAGTTCCTGTAATCCCAATGACATACTGTAGTCTTTGTAATAACATGTCCATTGTCTGAGGCTATGAGAAAGTCTCTGGTGACTTTTACTAGTGTTACTTCTGTGCTATGATGTACTTTTTTTTTATTTTTAGAAACTTTGTTTGTCAAGGTTTGCCATCTGGGGCAAATCAATTTTTGCATGTCCAAGTTGGGGGTCAGCCATGGTGCAGCAATCCTAGAGCAGGAAGGGTTAAGGGGCCCAACAGTTCCCGCAGTCGGGGCTCGATCCACTGACCTTCCGACCTTCAGCAGCCCAGCTATTAACCTGTTGTGCCACTACCCTATAACTGCCCTTGAACCCTGGGTGAACAACTTGAAATAAGACTTACAGCTTGTTGGCTAATTTTGTTACCTTTGAACAGAGCAGCAAACACTTGTGTTTAAAAAGAATGAACATTTATGGCATATAGGTCTGTTAATATGTGACCCCGTGGATTCAGTGCTCTGCTTATTAGTTTTAAGCTTTGCTGGACAAAGTAAAGAGTCAGACATTAAAATAACCCCTGTTCACTGGTTGGTATCAGGTGAAAAATTTGCATTTTGCTTATTTTTCCATTAGCAGATTAGATTTTTCTTCCTTGGATCTTAATTTTGTTGTTTTTGCAGTGGAAGAGGATTCATCTGCTTTATACTCACATTATGATGGCATATTCCCTAAATAGCCTTGATCTTCCACTGTTCTAATATTTTTCTGCCTTCCCTTCTCATCTATCCACTTTTGTGCCTATCAGTGAAAGCTCAGTGTCTGCTGGAGCGATTGAGATTGCTTTGGGAATACAACAGAGGTTTGATTAAACAGGGCCAAGACAAATAAGAGCGGAGAGAAGGAGGGTGGAAAAAGAAAAAGCACCTGACTTTTCTTGAATGAAAAACCTGATAGAGGAGAAAAGGAATGAACATCAATGAATGGAACAACATGTCCAAATGACTTTAAAAAATGTGCAAAATGATATATAGCCTACCTGTCAAGAATGACTAAGTAAGTAAATTTTATTTATATAGCACCTTTCGCAGATAGAAATCCCAAAGTGCTTTACAGTAAATCAAAGTGCTTCACAAAAACAGAAATAAAACAGTGATATACAAAAAGACACAATACAACACTATCCTTCACAATAACGCACGAGAAAAACACAATATAAACACCAAGTTAGTTAAAGGGGTTAATTAAAGGCTTCTCTGTATAAAAATGTCTTTAGCTGCTTTTTAAAGGAGTCAGTGGAGTTTGAACGGCGTAGAGCCAGCGGCAAAGAGTTCCACAGTGTTGGTGCCACTGCCTGAAAAGCCTGATCACCTCAAGTTTTAAAGTGACTGCATGGGACCAACAGCAAATTCTGGCTCGCTGACCTAACAGCCTAAGGAAAAAAAAGTGGTATCAGCAGGTCAGAGATATATTGTATAGGACACAAACTCAAAATTGCTCAAAATATGTCTAAAATGAATTTTAAAAAACATCTAAAATGATGCGAAAATTGTTTAAAATGAAGAACTTGTTGAAAATTACTAATTGTCCAAAACAACGCACTTTTTATCCTTATCATTTTAACAGTCCAAAATGACTTGAAATAACAAATCCTATCTAAAATTACTCAAAATTGTCCAAAAGTGTTACATGGGGCGGCTTCAGAGAACCCAAGTGTAGACACAGAGGACAGACAGACTCACTGATTGTTAACGGAGGATTTAATTTAACAAGGAAATGAAACCAATTCAGAGTACAGACTTAAATGAAAACTAAACCTTCCTAAGAAATATGCAGAAACAAAAGCATCTTACAAAAACTCAAAACTAACAAAAAAGGGGAATCTAAGAACTTAACTTACACACAATGACTAGACTAACAAAACAGAAACCATACTAAAACTGAAGGCAATACAGAATAATATAACGACTAGTCAACTAAAACTCTAAAGTATTTACAAGGGTAAAATCAAGAACACCACACAAAAAACAGCACAAAACTCAAAATATTCATGACAGAAATGAGGTGAAGTTGACAAACAAAAGCAACAGAATCAGCATTTACACACAACACAGAAACTTAACTGAATACAACAGGAACCGGACGACGAGTAGTTGCTGAAGCTCGGGGAAGAGAGAAGACAGAGTGGGGACAGACAGGGAACCGGGGCTGAATAGTTTATGGTCTGGCGGAAAATGACTGAATAAACTGGGTTTTTTATGGAGGGAGGTGACTAGTGGCAGGTGAGCTGTTTCTTGCAGCTGTCTGGAATTCAACAGACGAGGCTGCAAGCAGGGCTGGCTGATGAGGGAAAGAGTGAAGGAGAAAGTAAAGGAAAGCAGGGCTGACTGAGAGGGAGAGAGAGAGGGAGAAGGAAAGAAAGAAAGAGGGAGACAGGGGCTGAAGTGGGGATCATGACAAAAAGACCTAAAATATTTCCAACAAGAGTTAAGAATTGTTCAAAGTTAATCAAAAATTGTCGATATAACAAAAAAATGTCCCCCAAATGACTCACAATATTTCCAAGAAGAGTTAAAAACGGTCTAAAGTGAAGAGAAAATGGCCTAAATGAACAAAAAGGACATGTGACTAAGAGTTTTAGAACGCTCGCACATAGCGACTGGTATCCACCTCTAGCAAGTCTCTACAGTGAAGAAGATTCACGACACAAGAGGAAGGGCAATGAAAACATCTACACAAGCCACAGGTTAGATCAGACTAGAGTGGGACCATATAGGGCCTCAGATGTTTCATGCAAGGAAATCCTCAGATTCAGGAATCTGACTGAAAGCCTGTCTGTGACATTGAGTGAGACAAGACAGAAGCTCCAGGGGGAGAGGGAAAAAACACCAGGAGGAAATTGAAAAACTCGGGAAGGGGAATGAAAAACTCCAGGGCAACAAGAGGGCACATCAAGAGCAAAACAGAGACCAGCAGGGTTTGGCTTAGGGTCAGCACCTCCGGCCCTGCTGCAGTTAATAGAGCACATGAACACAAGGCTTGCAGCTGAAGAGCAAGACGCCAATCAGCTCTGCTGCAGTTAACGAACAGAAATCACAGCACTGAATGAGCAGCTGGAGATGAGAACGACATAGTATCAAAAGCTGGAAGAAATACTGAAAACAGAGAGACGAAACGTCACCGACTCCAACCAGCAGAAGGATGAGGAAATCCTCAAACTCCAACAGCTGACAGAGTCCTTCTGCAACACTCAGAGACACCAAACAGCAGCTGAGTCCAGCCAAAGCAAGATCGGAACAGACGGAGAGAGGAAAAGAAAAGAGAAGACAGAGAAGAAAGAGAAAGAAAATGAGGAGGAGAAGAAAGGTTTGTGAATCAGGTGGCGGCAGAAGAATAATTGAGTTTGATGGACAGCTGCCTCCTGTTTCTCCTCACTCTTTTTCCCTCTATCCTCACCTCTCACCTCTTTATCTTTCCACCTCCACTCATCTATCTTTGCACCATGCCCCCTGTATCTTTTTATTCCACCAATATCTCTTTCTGTCACCCATTAATCATCAAATATGATTAATAGGCGCTGATAATAATAATAACCATCATCGTCATCATCATCATCATCTTGATAATTATACCAGCAATAACAATAGAAAACAAATAGAATGATCAAGATGATGATGATGATTAAAAGTTCATTAAAACATATTTTTAACAAAGCTTAAACATTTTTTAATAAACTTTACCCCAGCTGTAATCCCAGGTACTATGGTGTCAGGGAGCCCTTGTAGGGTCTCCCAAGGCAAATTGATCCTGGACCTTTATGGCTTGTTGTTATAACACTGAGTACAACCAAATCATTTTTGACTCCAGTCTTTTTGAAAAAGTCAGAGGTCAGAGTAAAAGGTCACACTACAGAGCCCCCGGAGCAGGTAGAAGGCTTGAACCCTTAACTTCTGATCAGCAACCCAGAACGTGTGATCGCATGTGGAAAACATGCGATATTAATGATTATGCAAGGGGTATCTCACAAAAACCTTTGTGGATGTAACAATTTAGTGTCAAAACCGAAATGAGTGATCAACAGGTTACAAAATACAGTTTTGAAACGAAACCCTTCAAGTGCTTTTTTGAAGTGTTTTTGTCTTTGTCTGATGAATCATCAGGTTTAATGCTGCAGGCTACTGAATACCCTAAATAATTAATGTGCATAAATAACAGAAAATGCCATTCTGAAGTCTGAGTTTTAGAAATATGGGAGTGTGTGTATGTGTGTGTGTGTGCCACACTAAAATGACAATGCATATTCTCTATTCTCACGCAACTAAAATCACATGTTTTTCCCAGTAATAAGCCCCGAGATGATATGAAACCATTTGTTTGTAGCCGTGGAGAAACAAAAAAAGAAGAGAGGGATAGGGAAGGAGGAAGGAAAGAAAGCTGAACAGGAGATCCAGCAGTGCCGTCGGTGCTTTATGCAAACATAACTGCTCCCTTAGGACATAGTTCATCATACAATTAATTCCATCTAGTTGCCATTGGCTTGTTTATTTGGATGTTAATTTTGTTGTTTTTAACTTCCTAATGGCTGTAATTATGATAATGGACTAACGCCGTGCAAGTGATTTTGACATTGTGTTATGAAAGTGCTTCATGGTGTGTGTGTGTGTGTGTGTGTGTGTGTGTGTCTATGCCTTAATAAGTATCCAAGTGTGAATTTCACTTATGACTGAATCATCTGTTTTCTGTCTTTTTTGAAGCTGATCTTTAAGTATCTCTCTATAGCAGTTTATATATATATATGAAAAAAGTTTTGTATCTTAAAGCACGGGCTGCACAGTGGCTCGGTGGTTAGAAGCGTCGCCTCACAACTAGAAGATCCCCAGTTCGCATCCCGGTTAGGACGCCTGGGATCCTTCTGTGTGGAGTTTGCATGTTCCTCCTGTGCAGCGTGGGCTTCACCGGGTACTCCGGCTTCCTCCCACAGTCCACAAACATGCTTATTTGATTATCCATAGGTGTGAATGAGAGTGTGCTTGGTTGTCTCTCTCTACGTAGCCCTGTGATAGGCTGGTGTCCTATCCAGGGTGTCCCCTGCCTTCACCCGAGTCAGCTGGGATAGGCTCCAGCCCCCCTGCGACCCTACAGAGGATTAAGTGGTGTATAGATCATAGATGGATGGATCCTAAAGCACACGTGGCTGTATAAGAAATAAACTCTAAATGTGGGGATGTAAGATGACTGAGGGAAGCAGAAGACCATTTATCAATGAACAACATACAGTGGCTTGAAATGACGCAAATTACAGAATTCTCTTTGTATTTATTGTTTAGATTAATTTTATCAGGGAGCAGGGAGAACTAGACAATAAAAAGAGCAATTTGTACAGTTTAACTCATCAGTGCCTTCTAAAGATAAAAGAAAAGGTAACTTTGTTGAGTGAAAAGTGCTCGTCAAACTGTGTAAACTGCAACCTTTCCAGATCTCTGTTGCTATGGTGACGGTGAGCAACATAACATGAGTGTGGTACAGACCGGTCAATGTAATGACGCATATTGGTGTTAATGAACCCTTTTGAACGTCACTTTTGATTGACAGGTTCATAGGTCTTCTCCCTCCAGGCCTCTCCTCGGTTTGTATGCTGCCACCAGTACCATCAGCTTAAAGTATGTACTTATAGTGGAGTCGAGGCAACAGTTGACAAAAAATAAATAAATAAATCTGTACTATGAAATGGAATTTGTCCAGTTGTTATGGACCTGTGGTTGATTCATTTCTTCTGAACATTTTTTAACCATTTGCCATCTAAATGGACCCGTTGCTCTGCTTGTTATGTTAACTCTATATGTAAAGCACTTGAGACTTTAAATGCTCTCATAATTGACTCACAAAAAAAGAGAAAATGAGCTTGTCTGCTGAGACAAAGCAGCTTAAAGCTTATTTAGTTGATAGCTCATCACGATCTTAATAAACAGACCAGTGTAGTGGAGCCACACTGTGCATTTGGTTATAATATATTAAAATACATGCAATTTGATATTGGAATTTCAGTATGAAACTGTCCAAAAAAATCCCCTAAGAAATGATACTATCGATAGCAAGAATGTCTGAAAACGTAAGTGTAAAACAGTGGAACACTATGTAATTCAAAAGCTGTAAAACAAACAAACAAACAAACAAAAAAACAAAAAATCGGTAAAATAATGATTTAAAAAATTTAAAGTAAGTAAAACTGTGTAATTTTATGGTCACACTCTGTATGAGACCAAACTACAAAATACAGGTCTTTGATAATATTTATAATTTAATAAAACAGTTAAAAATATATTATTTACCATTTTCCAATCCTAAACATGTATATTTTTTCTTTCAAACAAAAAGCAGATATTTAAATGATTAAATAATAATAACAATAATGATATATATTTGCTGATTTAAATACACCATTGTAAAATGATTAATTACCATTTGTAGATATGCCAATTTTTTATGTGGACAATATTAACAATTTTGGCATGTTTTGTTAGGGTTTTTTTTTTTTTATAAATATTTTTTCTGTCAAACAAAAAGCAGATATTTGGAGAAAAAAGAAAAGAAAGAAAAATTAAAAAGATGTATTTTGCTGATGTAAATACAGTAAAACCTGTAAATTTATGGTTAAACATTTAAGGAAAAATCTGTCAACTTAACAGTAAATTGTACAAAAAAAACATAATTAATAACTGTTAAAAATTGTATTTTTTACAGTGTATTGTGACTGTAAAACAAACAGGAAAGTCAGTAGCTTTCTGGCGTGTTCAGTTTAAGTGCCTGGAAAATCTGCATTAGTGCATTGATGCAGAAACGTCGCATGTCCAGTATTGCCATAAATAAGCTGAAATTTATGCATCATTGCCATTACTGTGGATCGTGAAATGAAAGCCTCCTCTGTGATTATCTCCCCAAAAGACATATCATCATGTCACTAAAACTCAATACAGCCTATGACTCAGTCAGACTAATTGAGGAATAAAAGAATGAATGAGTGATAAAACCACAATTCTGCATTAATCTAGGTAAAACTGGTGCTTTTTAAATTTTTTTATTATTTTTATTTCCTTTTACTTTTTATGGAGCATAATATGAAGGAAAATTGTGAAGCAGAGGTGCAACAGCAAGAGTAAAGAGGCTTTTATTCTTCCTTTTGTTCTCTTGGCTGATGAGCATGAATGCTGAACATGTAAAGACACAGAGAAGTAATTTTTCCACAGAATAGAAATCTTTATGTCAGTTTTGCTACACACAAGCACACTGCACACGCACAAATTCTCTCTCTAACAGTCGTCCTCCCTCACTACGCTGTTAGCAGGAACTGTTATGTTGATTTACAACAATGGCCAACAGCCAAAACCACTTCTCCTGTTCTGATCTAATCCTTCTCCTATAGATAAACAAGTTGATGGAGGTCCGGGCTTCTAAACATGTAATTTATGTGTAACCACTTTTATTCACTTTCAGCAGCAGCTCTGACTTACTGGCTGCAAGCATCTACTCAAGATAAACACCAAATCGCTGCAATAAAACAGACTTGCTTTGATTTTTATGGCACGGTGACAATAAAACAATAAATTAGATATTGCATTACGCATAAAGAGTGAGTCAAGTTGTCCTTCCCTCTGCCAGCTGATTCCATTTTACTTGGAAATGATTCCCCTCCTCTTTTTTCTTTGATGTGTGTGTGTGTGTGTGTGTGTGTGTGTGTGTGTGTGTACGCGCGCACACACACACACTTTCATTTGTGTGCAAGTGTCCTTTCAAAGTGCTGAGTGCCCTCTTCAGTGATCTAGGTGTTTCCGACAGGCCGGCTGGTTTTATGACTCTCATTAATGACAAGGAACGTATCTGCTTAGCTCTTGCATGAAAAGATGAACTGCCAGTCAAGTGTTCACCTCAGTGCAACATATTTAAATAACCACAAATTTATGTGCAGTAGGAAAGCTTTAGGAAGTGTGTGCACCTGTGTGTTTTTCAAGAGAGACATTTCAGTGACGCACATTGGGAGGAAATGGTCGTTGGGTTGGACAGACGTGGAGCAGGAGGCGCACTGAGGATGGCCACGGTGTTGATATGAGAGACAAATGTGACACTATAGGGAAATGTGACCTGAGGCGTTGGATGTTTGGTGGAGCGTTTTAAATATATGACATCAGGGTATGATTGTAAAAAAAAAAAAAGACAATATGCTCTGCACACTTCATAACCTCCCAACGTAGAAGGAGGCAAATGCAGCAGGAGAATGTCAAGTGTGTGTTAAAGTGACTGTGCATTGTGTGTTAGTCTGTAATTGTGCCTCTACTTTCCTCAGGCATTCAGACCTCTGTGAAATCTTAATGTGCCCCTAAAGAAAAGATACATATTGCTATATTAAAAAATGAGAGAAATGAGATAAGATTGGGTTAACCCAAGGCTATATTTTTCCATCATCATTTATAAGGAAATCAGCCTGAGAGCTCTTTTTTCCTCATGTGATTCTAATTATTTCTTGTAAATGGACAGAAAGGATACCAGAGTGTTGACAGCTGCCGAACAGAAGATATCTATTGCCCCCTTGTGGATGACAGATGTTGCTACAGTGGTGTCTACTTTGAGTCTGGTGAGCGCCCCCTTTTGACTACATATATTCTGTGCACTTTGTATCCTGACACCTTCAGGTATCCACCACATAGTGCATTCATCAAACAATGCAGTGTACAGTCTTTCTATATGTTTTTTTATGGAGACTCCTACATGCCAGAATCCAAAGATTTTAAGGGATATGCAATGCATGAGTTCATCAAGTTTAGAAAACAAGGCTGGACTCACCTTAGGAAGCGTCAGTGAGTGATTTGCCACTTTGTTTTACTTGATTTATTAAAACATCAGTGTGTGCAATCTGCTGAATCAATCAAAGGTACAGGTGGTAATTCCCAGATTGGAATCAGGCTACTTATGTAGTGCAAATTACCCCAAAAATATAAAGTTAAAAATCAAATCTGCTCATCTGGATGGGGTTGTTACCTTATCGTCATTCTAAATAATAAACACTGTATTACACCTATACTCAGAATTAAATGATAATAAGTAGAACTCAGTGCCGCGTACTCAGGAAATCCTAATGTATATGTTTGCCAAAAAGAGGAAGAAGGGGTTACATTCAATCCATAGCTAACATGCCATATAGAAAGTTTTGCAATTAATAATGGATGCTATAATTATATGTAATGTGAATGGGCTCGGTCACGTGAACCTCAAGAGAATTATCATCAGCTCAGCAGTTACAACAACCTCCTTTCCCGAAACTGCAAGCAGCTGTTTTCAGCAGAAAAGCTCTGATGAATCCAGACACACAAGGTTAGCAACAAGCAGGAATTCTTAGGAATCAGTAGAGCTCAAGATAAAACTGAAAGGAGAAGGAGTATTGGAGGTAATCAAAAACTAATGTCATTGTGTTTGCAAGTACAATGTATTCACTATGATGACTATGATGACTAAGAGGTGAGAACGTGTCAGTGTTGAGTTTACAGCTTGTTCTGCTGCACCCAAGTGGCCAGAACATAAATGAAAGCACCTTTAGTATATAATAATATGATGTGTTTATAAGATATGCAGTTTTAAAGGTTATGTTTAAAGAAGACGTCAAGTGGAGATAATATATATGGGAAAATAGAGCTTTGAGGTAACTTTCTGTTCGCACATGTTGTTTGTTAGTCTGTTGACTTTTTCAGTGTGTTTCAGGTTCTGGCTGCACTTCTGACTGTCTACTGTGCAGTTGTTGACCAGTGGGCGTCACAGGTTCAAGGTTATCTGAGGTACAGACAAGACAATGTGAAGCACACAAGGACCAACAACAACACACCTAACCATAATGTTGCATTCTGACTCATTTCCCAGTAGCACACTATACAATCTTGAATCCAGTCGCAGTCCAGATTTTTGTCCAGCGAGTGACCACTTGACACTCGATTTCACCTCCTTACTCATATTTAATGTTTTCTTTGTTACTGCTGCAAGTAAAGGTTGAGGAATGTATCCCAGCTGAGGTCCATCACATGCAGATTCCATCCTCGCTTCCTTCCAGCCTCTGTTTTCAACCTTCCTGTCTCTATGGGCAACGGCACAAACAAAATAACAAGCTGCTTCATAATGAAGGACAAATGGGAGAAAATCCAGGGCGTGAGCTACCACTGAGGAAGTCATGACCTTCTGGGAATGTGGCCATTTTTAGTATCTAGGGGAGAGAAACATGCAACAATTAGTAAAAAAAAACACTTGGTGGTAATCTTTTTAACTGGATTTCAGTGTGTTGGACTGTTTTTCTAAGAGTATGTATTCAAATTCAGTACACAGAGGCCAAAAACAGGAAACCCTTTGAAATATCTCCTATATCTTTCAGTTAAAATTTACAGATAATATGACTTAACAGTTAGTTTTTAAATATAATCTAAGAAATTAAGTGTCAGATCAAATGAAAATTATCTATATAGCATGTTAAAAAACAAACTGAGTTGTAAGTTTTGTACATGTTATCAAATAAGCAACAAAAAATTATGTGCCGACAGACAATAAAAAATAGACAGTATAAAATAGGTTACAAATATACAGACAGTAAAATTAATTAGCAAAACAGAATAAAATTGTATAAATTAATAAACAGGCAAAAGAGAATAGCAACTTGTAGGATCAAGTCCTAAAAGAAAAATAAATAAGACATTTTAGGACAATTAAGAGCAGCTGAAAGCCATTAAAACATGTAGCCTACATCTTGAGGAACATTGTCCTAAAAAGTCAGTACCTGTGTGTATTTACATCATGTTTATTTACAATAGTATATGCAGTATTTAAAATATTTCCTTTTTTTGGTATTTCTTCATTTCATTTCAAGGTTTCACGTGACAACTCATGCTAATCCTGATATCTAATGGCTAATACTAAAGGTTAAAGCCTAACAACCAATGGACCTGCAAAACCAAACCATCAAACTAAGCTGTTTATCCTGCAGGTTAAAGAAGGAAAACTAAAAATGTGTTGGCCATTGAGTAGAATCCAGTTAAAATGTGGAGAACCTGCATGGATGTTAAAGACATAACTTGACAGTAATGAACTAGAAGCACAAAAAAAAAAAAAAAAAAACACTACACCACTGTTTTTCCTGTTATGACAACTCAAAATGCCTGCCATGAAAAATGACTATTACCCAATCAGGCAGTCATGTGCCAGCAGTGCATAATATCATGCAGATACAGGTCAGGAATGTCAGTCGATGTTTGTATCAAACATCAGAGTTGGGAAAAATGCATTCTCAATGACTTTGACTGTGGCATGACTGTTGGTACCAGAAAGGCTGATTTGAGTATTTCCGACATTGCTGATCTCTTGAGATTTCCACTGTCTCAGTTAATTCAGAGTGGCATAAAAAAAGCATCTATCAACACCAGGTCAGAGCAGAAAGGCCAGACTGGCTGACGTGGACAAAAAGGCTCCGGTAACTCTGAGATGAGCAGAGAAATGTTGTCTAAGATCCAACCTCAAGGCAGATGAGCTACAGCAGCAGAAGCCATGTTGGGTTTCACTCCTGTCTGCCAAGAGCTGAACTGTGAGTCTGAAGTGGGCACAGTTTCACCAAGGCTGGAAAGTCAAAGAGTCAAAAACATAATTTGGACTGATGAATCTCAGTTGCTGGTGAGGCTGCAGATGGTAAACTCAGAATTTGGCATCGACAGCAGGAATCCATGGACTGAACCCGCCTTGTGTCAACAGTCCAGGTTTTGGTGGTGTAATGCTGTGGAGAATGTTTTACTGATACTCATCGATCCCCAACCAATTATAGTTTGATTTCCACAGCCTGTCTTAATAATGTTGCTGGCCATTTCTCTTTATGGCCAGAATTCACTGTCTTCTTTTGGCTGCGTTTGTGTGTACCATAACGCAGAGCAAAGTCTCAAACTGGTTTCACAAACACAACAGAGTATTCCCTTCAATAGGAATTCAGGCTGTTAGCACTTTCTGACCATGTGAGATGCTCAAAATGATTTAGTTGCAAATGTACTTCCTGTCTTTTTGTGATTTGAAGTAAAAATCATGAGTCAACACTCTGCATGTTGAAACACACGCTTATGTGTTTGCACTCATAAACATAATTTTTCTAGATTCAGAAAACTGGACAACCTCAGCAGCTGGAACACTCTGAGAAAGGTGTGTCTCCACCCTCAGTATCACCTTTACTGTATATTTTGTCACCCATAACTAGTGATGAAGCAAAAACTAGACAGACAAACACTGTGGTATTTTCATAACAGAAAATCTCGGCCTCAGTGTGGTAGTGTAGGTGTGCTGGTTGGTTTTTTGGTCTCTGGGCTTATAATGACAGTACACACTATGTATACTAACCACAACCACTCCTGGTTTGTACAGTCAAGTGGTGAAGGATATTGTCAGATATTAGATCAGGGAAGCATCAACATGCAGGAAAATGCGATGACTGTGTTTGAGTCAGACCTTCTGAACCACGCAGAAATACTGGGCTATAGATGTAGTCAGAAAGCAGTAGGCTTTAGTTTGTCTGAGTAGTATGAAGTCTTAAATATAGCATTCACACATGTCAGTAAGTGGGGAGGATGGGAGGAAAATGTATGATGATACTGAGCCATGTACAAAACATATGATTTGTCCATCTAGCCATTCATTTTCCTCCTCTTATCCAGAGTCAGGTTGCAGTGGCAGCAGGCTAAGCAGTGTATTCCAGACGTCCCTTTCCCCAGCAATGGTTTCTAGTTCCCTCTGGGGCTCCTGAGGCGTTCCCAGGTCAGATGAGATATGTACTTCCTCAAGCAAGTTCTGGATCTCCTACCAATTGAACATTCCCTTAAAACCTCCAAATAAAGGCGCCAAGGAGGCATCCTAATCAGATGCTCCAACCATGTCAGCTAGCTCCTTTCAACCTGAAACAGCAGCAACTTTACTTCAGGTTCCCTTTGCGATGTCCAATTTCCTTACCCTGTTTCTACGGCTGATCCCAGCCTCCCTTTTTGACCATTTCGGTCTACAATCTCATTGTCTAATTGGGTAGAAGGGCTTGTCCACTAATGACAAGGTTCGAACCCTCAGCCCTTCCCCATGCTAAATGACCTTTGGCAAGACACAGAACTCAAAGCTTCTCCTGACAGAAAAGCTCCTTGCATGGCAGCTGGGCCACCACTGGTGACTGGATGGATAGGAATCATTGTAACATGCTTTAAGAACCCCTAAGGTAGAAAAGTGCTGTTTAAGTGAAGGCCATTTGTAATTCAGGTTATGACCACAGGTGGAACATGGATCGCCTGGTAAATGGAGAACTGTGCCTTCTCGTTCAGCTCCATCTTCACCACAGCAGTCCAGTACAACGACAACATTTCTGCTGATGCTGTGTACGCTTATTTTAGGTTCTCTCAACAGACTAACAGTGAAGTTCAGGGTAATGAATTCTCTGATCAATCTTCGAAGCTCCTATGATTACCATGACCCGGATCACTGAGAATCTACACAGACAAGATCCCGAAATCCTTTCACTTCAAGCAGTGACTTATCCCAAACTAGAGGGAGCAACCCACCAGTTTCCAGCAGGGAACCATGACCTCAGACTTGGCGGTGCAGACTCTCATGCCAGTTTTATGTGATTTGTGCAAATTCCAGAGCTGTGATTTCTTCATGTCCCTGCACTTGATTCCTCATTATCCAGGAAATGACTAATTAAAGCTTCCACCCCAACATTAACACAAGACCCATCCCACCCATATCCCCCTATAAAGTTTACCCACTGCACTGAGGTTACATTTTCAAGCAGTATTTGGTTTAAATGATGTCAGACAGTGAAGCCCGACTTCTCACAGGGACTTTATCGTTGCAGAAGTAGAGCATACAGCTTATCTCGGCCTTATAATCAGTCCAACAACAACCGGTGTCTGCTCGGCGCTCATCCAACCGGCCCACCAGGCAGGCCGATTGTTCCGGCCGTGCCCGGTTCCCCGTTGCCATGGAGATGACGTCATGCTGCAGCACCGGGAGGAACGGCGCAGCCGCGGACGGAGGGGAAGGGCGAGACAGCACAGAGCTTCACAGCAACCACAGCTTTCCTCCGCCATTCAACCAGACTGTCGACTGAGCCGGGAGGGCCCAGGACCGAACAGCAGAGACACCCGGAGCCCAGTCGTTCAGCTTCTGCTTCAGCAAGTCTCCGTGACAAAAACCCCGCAGCGACAACATGCGTGAGATCGTGCACCTGCAGGCCGGGCAGTGCGGGAACCAGATTGGAGCGAAGGTATGGAGGCAGCCGGACAAGCCCCGCCGGCGTTTTCTCTACCTGTTAGCAGCAGAGGGTTTATGTAACTTATGCAAGTTTATCCTTGCTGCTGGTGAGAGATCATGCTGTCATACAGGAAAATAGGTCAACGTATGTGTGTGTGTATGTGTGTGTGTATGTGGGTGTATGTGTGCGCTCAGAGTGTTGTGTAAGAGTGTCATGGAAAGCAGCCGTACAAAAGCATCCTTCAGGATGGGCGGTGGCAACAAGAGACGTCCCCGCTGCTGTCACAGCATGATGCCCTTTAAATGAACGAGCCTGTCCCTGCATCTCGGTGTGGGTGAGATGGTGTTGGTGGGATCAGACTGATGTGGGTTGTCAAATTGGAGAGATTTTACTGAGAAATTACTGAACGAACTGACGACACTCGTGTACGTGTGTGTGTGTGTGTCCGTGCTTGTGTGTGTGTGAGGGGTGTGGCTCAGACACTGAATGCGCTGGAACGCAAGCAACACACATATAATCATAACAATAATATAATCCATATAATTGATCGTAATACTAAAGAGCTTTTTGCCTTTTTAATACTTCTAAAATACTGATATCTGTATTTTCTACTCATTGAAGAATCCCATGTGTTTTTGCATGTAGAATGACCCTGTGCAACATCATTATTTTCTATATTCAAAGGAATCTGTGCAAAATCTGAATCTCTACATATAAAGTCTGTGCATTATTAACAGCACTTATGGATATTTCACGTTTATTTTTTATTTTCCTACTAATGTGCCTACATTTTTAGACCATCCCCTACAAATTTCCATTTCCAAATTATTTTATCTTATTATCCCTCCATGAAACATTAGCCTCATTCATTCATGAACTCTTCCTTTTAGGCTCTCTGTGAACCAGACGTGATTTAAGGTGATGAACTCCAAAACACGTTGCACATAATATTCTGGGGATGCAACTGGCAAGAACTTTTATTAAAAAATGAATCTGTTGTTTCTTTTAATATCCATGATATTGTCAAAATTGGCCATTGCAAGGTGGTCAGATTGCCTGTTTTGTTATGCAGTGGTATAAAATCCAAAAGGTGAGCAGAGAAAAGTGGCAAATCCCACAAAACCCACAAATGCTTAGCGTATTTGCTTTAAAATGACTCGCGTTGTTATTCTGTCATTACATTTAATGCCTGTTAATGTTTTCAATCATCTAATTGATTGTTTCAGCATCACAGTGCAAGCTATTAAAGGGCTTTCAATAAAAATGCAATATAATATTAATGCAGGCTGTTTCCATTAAGCATGTGTTGAGACATTAAAATGTCAGTAGTTAAACTGAGACTGTCTTATGCATGTTTTTTATTAACCGGTCTCACCGTCTCTAATGTCATCCTTCGACCTGTCTGTAGTTCTGGGAGGTGATCAGTGATGAGCACGGCATCGACCCCACAGGAACCTACCATGGAGACAGTGACCTGCAGCTGGACAGAATCAATGTCTACTACAATGAGGCTTCAGGTCAGGACTTTTAAAACACAACCAGACATCATATCAGCGTAAGCTTGGAGTGCTAATAATCTATTTTTTTCTTTTCTAAACAAGAATTTTGACATGTGCATTTGTGTTCCAGGTGGAAAGTACGTACCAAGGGCCATCTTAGTGGATCTGGAGCCAGGCACCATGGACTCTGTCCGCTCCGGCCCCTTCGGACAGATCTTCAGACCAGACAACTTTGTCTTTGGTATAATGTCAGCAACACACACACACACACACACACACATTTAGTTGATTATACAGAAAGCACAAATAAAACTGCTTGCTAAAAACAAACATAACACATCAAGAACTTCATGCAGGTTTTGAGACAAAGAATCATTTAAATCGGCCTATAAACCTTTATTTTGTTTGTTTTTCACTTGCTTTAGCTCAAGGCAATGTTTAAAGACTACAGATAAGCATTTTGGTATACTCTGTAGTTTATTATAGGAGCATCATGTAAGCTACATAATGAGGTGGGTCATGACATGGATCATGCTAATTTTTGTAGCCCATAAAGAGAAGTAAACTGTTATTTTGGTTTAAATGACAAACTAAGACTTGTTGGAAGGCTGCAAATGGCTAAATATTCAAACAGTTCTATAGACCAAGAAACCACAGCACAGCTGATGCTAATGAATCCTTTCCTTCCAGGTCAGAGCGGAGCAGGTAACAACTGGGCAAAGGGTCACTACACAGAAGGAGCCGAGCTGGTCGACTCAGTCCTGGATGTGGTGAGGAAGGAGGCTGAGAGCTGCGACTGCCTTCAGGGTTTCCAGCTCACACACTCCCTGGGAGGAGGCACCGGTTCCGGTATGGGAACTCTGCTCATCAGCAAGATCCGCGAGGAGTACCCTGACCGTATCATGAACACCTTCAGTGTGGTGCCCTCTCCTAAGGTACACTGATCGCATCGCTCTGCTTTTTTTTTTTTATTTTTTTTTTTTTTAATATTCTTGGTTCTTATATTTTCTTGTTTTTTCTTCCTCCAGGTGTCAGACACAGTGGTGGAGCCCTACAACGCCACTCTGTCCGTACACCAGCTGGTTGAGAACACAGATGAGACTTACTGTATCGACAACGAGGCCCTATATGACATCTGCTTCCGCACCCTCAAACTGACCACACCCACTTACGGCGACCTCAACCACCTGGTTTCCGCCACCATGAGCGGCGTGACGACCTGCCTGCGCTTCCCCGGCCAGCTCAATGCTGACCTCCGCAAACTGGCCGTCAACATGGTCCCCTTCCCCCGTCTGCACTTCTTCATGCCCGGCTTTGCTCCACTCACCAGCAGGGGCAGCCAGCAGTACAGAGCCCTCTCTGTGCCCGAACTCACTCAGCAGATGTTTGACGCCAAGAACATGATGGCTGCCTGCGACCCTCGCCACGGCCGCTACCTGACCGTGGCCGCCGTGTTCCGCGGCCGCATGTCCATGAAGGAGGTGGACGAGCAGATGCTGAACGTGCAGAACAAGAACAGCAGCTACTTCGTGGAGTGGATCCCCAACAATGTCAAGACGGCCGTGTGCGACATCCCGCCGCGTGGGCTCAAGATGGCCGCCACATTCATTGGCAACAGCACGGCCATCCAGGAGCTGTTCAAGCGCATCTCGGAGCAGTTCACCGCCATGTTCCGTCGCAAGGCTTTCCTCCACTGGTACACTGGAGAGGGCATGGATGAGATGGAGTTCACCGAGGCGGAGAGCAACATGAACGACTTGGTGTCCGAGTACCAGCAGTACCAGGACGCGACAGCCGAGGAGGGAGAGTTCGAAGAGGAGGGCGAGGAAGAGGTGGCCTGAGGCTAAAATCACTCATCATTTCTCATTGTCACATCTCCATCCATCCACTTATTTCACCCCTACTCTACTCTGACTACTGTCCCTTCCCTCTTCTCTTATACATTTCTGTGTCCCCTTCATTTTCCCTTTTTTTTCTTTTTTTCTCTCTCCTCTTTTTTCTCTTGACAGTCCCCTTTCCGGCCAGAGTAGGATTCACACTCCAAGCACTTAACCGATCCTCCCATCTCAGTGCTCATAGAGGTAGCTAACACAGCTGTGCTCGTGGTCTTTTGTTAGTAGCTTTTTGTTAATGTTCATTAATCACCATTGTATAAGCAGTTCCATACCTGGGCCAAGTATTCAATTCATGCAAATTTTATCAATTGTCTAATTTGGCACTGATTGAAATAAATTTGTTGGAAAAAATACCCCCTTGTGTGTTTGAAGGTTTTTTTGTATAGTGTGTTTTATTTGAGTTTAGGTATGTTTAATCTGGTTACAAACAAAATAATCACATTCAAAGCTCTCTCCAAGTCTCACTGATGCACTTTTACAAAATATGCTCCTTCTCTCTGAAATAGAAAAGACCTCAAGGGTGCTCAATTAGACTTTTTGGTTCAATGTCACAATATGAAGCAAACCAAAATGGAGACCTACACTGTCTGCAGATTAAGCATTTTGGCTTCAACGCCACAAGGAGGCAGTATGAGATCTGTGAGTTTGGTGCCACTGAGCAAGATGTTGTTGCCTCTTTTCTGCTGTGAGACTTGGAACAGCAAATGCTCTGTTATGACGTGAATCCTGAAGCCAGTTCAATTTAAATCAAATCAATTCAAACGACTTTATTAATTACATTTACAGCAATTCATTTGAACAGCTTGTTGTAAGTTAGACAACCCACAGCAAAGGACACATACCCACATACATGCACCCATACAAGTATGCGTACATGTACATATCTTCAAACATATGGTTCTACAGTACATACACATACTCGATGAATAATAATTAAATGTCAATAAAATTCAGTGTTGCCATTCTGCCTATAAAGTAGTTCAAAGACAAATAGCAGAGTTTTATTTGTAGTAAACTATAAACTAATTTATTTGTGCAATAAGTAGTCAGTTTTACATGTAGGCAACATGATGTATGCTCACATGATAGCATTCCTCTATATAAACCAGGTGATAAACAGATCCTCAATAGCTGCTTCACTCTGCTAAAGGATTAATACAGTGTGAACTCCATCAGTCTTATGGATGTGCTTATTAATAGCAGTTCCTCTTTATATAATATATCATTAGGCAATTAGTCAGTTTCTATAGAGAGATTAATATGAAAACTGAAAATAAAGGTGGAGGACAGAAGGAGGGGATTTTTTTTTAGGTGAAATGTCTTTGAGGTCACTGAGCAGAAGTGCAACTTCTATAACTTGATCATTCCTGCAGCTGTTCATACAGATACATAGGATGTGTGATTTTGAATTTAAGGCTACCTTCTGCTGCATGTGTTTAAATGAGATGAAACAGAAAAGCAGAAAGACAAGCAAAGAAAAGTTAAGAAAAGTGAACATGAGCACTTACAGTTCTAAGAGGTGGTCTTATAACTGACGTCATCCACGCTTGACTTAACGTTCATAATGACATGGATCAGGAAGTGTTCTGTCACTCCGGCGCTGATTGTGCAGACTGCTGCTGCTTCTGCTGCTGTCTGCGTTCAGTTAAAGCACCGCTACATCAGAGGTATGACCGTCATCTAACACCTGCTGAAGTTCTCTCTCCTCCTGAACAAACACATGGACACAGTCACATTCCAACAGCATGGGCTCCAGACTGAAGTAAGTTTATAATGTCATTTTTTTGTTTGTCCAATGCCACCATCATCATCACTTTGCCTGTCAGTCTGTTCTTGTGGTTTTTATTACTTCCTCTTGCAACTGCACAGGAAGTTCCCTGCAGCAACTGTGTTGCCCTGTATTAGTTTTTATACAGCTATATGTAGGCCTGTTTTGTGTTTTTAAAGTTTTCCTTTATCTTATATATGCAAATTACCAGCTTCTGAAAATTCTAGTGTAATCACATCTAACTCTTTATATATAATTGACTACATGTCTCTGGTAGATCCGTTTTTCTAGTTTTATTTTTATTTTCAGCCATATAAAATTAGAATTTGAGCAACACATCTTGGCAGATTTACTGCATCAATGTTAGCATGTTTGGTAGATGACACATCAAGTATAATCTCATATCAATGCTGTGAATCTCTTTCCTGTCAGACAAAACCCTGAGCGAACCTTCTACTGGTTCTTTGAAGCAACTTGTCCTGTAGCCAGAGACAAAGGTGAGGCTGCAGCACACCTGGTCCAGACAGAATTTGCAAAAATACTGCATTCATACAAGTTTGTCATCTGTTATAGAGAAACCTAGATGTGCAGTCATTTGTCAACAACAGAGAAATTGATCTAAATTGTTCCTTCACTATTTTCTTGTGACTCCACCTGCCTTCTTGTTATTTTCCTACACGACACAGTCCACTGATGTGACCAGCATTTGAAACTGGCCCCAAACATGATCAACAAAGGTCAAGTCATGTGTGGCAAAATGACAAAATGTCTGACTTGGGTGTATGTGAAGGTGTTTCTGCTGTGCTGAGAGTTGCTCATACTTCCTGTCACGTGATCACAAAAACCACACGGCCTGTCTACCGACACATGAACCAGATGGGAACCTGCTGTGGTAACAGTCTCTCTGGCTGAGCAGCCGATGGACCCAAAGACTAAATGTCATTGGTGACATAAAATCATGTATCTCTCGAACCTTTTAGTGGCTGCCATTATTTTATTTTTATTTTGTTTCCTTGTAAAAAGCTCTGCCACAGTGTAGACCAAATGCTTCCTAAGTAGAGTTTGTTTGGAGTAATAGCACTGATTTTGGTTCATTCATTTATTTTAATGTTACAGATCCTGGAGTGCTGTTTCAGTTTCCAGAGGACTTCAGTGATGAGGTAGCCACTCATGTCTTCTGCTGCTGCCTGAAACATGCAGTGAGATGTTTGTGGATATGCTGTCATGCGAAAAATGATCGTAGCAACTTGTTTTTAGCCACAGTGATTGCCTCACTCTTGATATAGTTCTACAGTTTAATTTTATTCAATCTGCTCTACTTTGTATTTAATCCAATATGCAAACATTAACATGCTAACAATTATTATTATTATTATTTGTATAGCATAGTTAAGCCAACAGACATTAAGAATGGTTTGGAATAGGTTTGGATATTAGTTAAAGGTTAAAACTCTATAATATTATATATTATACAGGTTTAGCTATCTAATTAAAATAAAAGAAAAATGGTTGAAATTTTATGAAATTACACATTATACACATGTACCTGACTAATTTTATTTTAAAGCTAAGAGCCCACAATATTATATATAATACAGATTTATCTGTCTAATTTATATATCAAGGTTAAGGCCACTACAATGATATACATACTACAAATTTACTTGACTGCTTTTATATTAAGACCGCATAATAGAATATATTATACACATTTGCCTTTAATATTAATGTTAAGATTCTATACTATTTAGCACAGATTTGTCTGACTACATGAAACATTAAGGTTAGGACCCTAAAATATGATATATTATAAAGGTTTTACTGTCTAACTTAGGATTTATAGATGGTATTCCACAATATTACATATTATATACATTTACCTGTCTTAGTATACAAATATGCAGATTTATCAGACTAATTTTAACATTAGGGCCTTACAATATTATATATTTTGCAAATTCACTCAACAAACTTTGGAACTAAGGTGAAGATCCTAAAACATAATACATGGAAACCATACAAATCCAAGCATTTTTGAGCATCTTCAAAACTTTATACAGTACATGCTAAACATCACCCTGTCTGTAGAAGACAAGCAAAGCTTCACAGAGCCAGTATCATGGCTGTGGACTCTCCTGGTGTTTGGTCATTTTTCAGTTTTCATTTTGCACATGAAATGCTCTCCCTCTTTGCAGGAGTCCTGTCAAACATTACCCAAGTTCTGCTTCCCCTATGACATACAAAGGTGAGTGTAAACCGGCTGATCTACTCCAGGTTTTGGGACCTGCTTGTTTTTTATTCAATCCTTGCTTGTCCGCTGCTCAGGGTGAGGGACGGAGTGGCCGTGCAGCACTTTACTTTTGTTCTAACTGACCTGGAGGGATGCCAGCGGTTCGGCTTCTGTCGTCTCACCAACAGCACACATACCTGCCTCTGCATCCTCAGGTATGACTGTGCAACTGTACATGTGGCAAACAAAGATTCATTGTGACGCCGTGACTCTGCTTTGTTAACCTTACTTTCATGCATCTCCAATTAATTTGATCACAGTTATCTTCCATGGTTCGAAGTGTTTTACAAACTCCTCAACAATTTGGCTGATTACCTATCAAAGGGACAGGTGAGGTGCTTGTGTGTAATCCTTATGCTCCTCCATTCATCCTCGTATGAATATTAACAAATCATCTCTTCAACAGACCAATGAGACGAAAGCACTCCTGGCTTCCCTCTACGAGCAGCCCCTACCGCTGGCAGCTGGATCTGTCACTCTGCAGATGGTAAATGTGTAGTTAGACAAAGAGAACCAGGAGTCACGCTTGACTTTCTGGCTGTTCTCTGTCAGTGGTTAGAATTGTTGTGTGTTTTTTCTGAGGGAGAGCAGCTGTTGGTCAGCACAGAGGTGTCCCATCCTGCTGGACACCCAGAGGGACAAGAGGGGGTGAGTCTCACAGGGGTTCACGTGGTCTGGATCCACGTTCGAGCAGATACAGACTAACCTCTGCTGGAAAACCTCAGCTGTATGTGCTTGGTGGCTAAAGCTGATGTGTGTGGACTAAAACCTCGTCACTCACTCTTCTAATCAGTGAAATGTTCGAGCCAAAACCTAATACAATTTGCACTAACATTTGACATTCATTATGGCATTTGGAGCAACTGAAGTTAAGTGTCCACAACTCACAAATAAACCAGATTTTACTGACCCTGCAGCAAATGTTTCGTCTTTAGAGAAAAGTCTCCATGCGACTCAAAGCTACAGCTGGTTGTGGAGTTTTGCATTTGAAGAGTTTCATTCCAAAATCAGTCATCAGTGACCTAAACGAGACATTTATTCACCTGACACAGTTTTGTAGTATGAAAACAGAGAAAATATAATTGTAATCCATAACATTCAAGTCCTGACTTATGTGGTAACACCTGTGGTTACCATGGTAACCGCAAGACTTGCATTAGCAGTACCTTTTTAATGCAGTTTTGATGCAGCGTAAATGGAGTGAAGGTGATTTCAATGCAGTGAGGAATAGCAGGCTCTGCCATTTAGGTAATTACAGTGCAAAAACACATTACATTGTTACTGAAGCAGTATCAAAACTGAGGTTACATTTCATAAAGGATTAAAATTTTAAGGCTGTGGTATGGGAAAGCCTTTAGCTTACACAACAGTTTGCATCTAATGGCACAGAATTTTGGAATGAAATCCTAAATTGTAACCCTGTAACCTTTAATGCACTCATGTATGGTTGAAAATACTAATCCATCCATGTTGGAAGCAAAAACACTTCCACTAACTTCCTGCCACATGTTTGATAATATTTTATTTAATTTGCTTTCACCAGGTTCCTTATTTCATTGCTCCAGACCCCAGAAGTCTCCCTTCCATCCCTGAAAATGTGAGTAAGAAAGATTAATTTAAAGTCAGGATTTCTATCTAACACCTTCCCCAAAGCAGGTGGATTGTTTGAAAAGATACCCTTTACCCATTCAACCTGATGTTTGCGTGTCTCTATGGGTTCACCAGAGGAACCTGACTGAGCTTATTGTGGCAGTAGATGTGGGGAACCTGCTTCAGCTGTACGCCAGCATGCTGTTCGAGCGACGCATCCTCATCTTTGCCAGCAAGCTCAGCACTGTAAGACACACTTTTAGTTTTTTTTATATTTTTACTGTCTGACATTTGCAGCATGTCCATTCTGTCGAAACCTACTTTCACAAGCCGTCATATACCTAACAGCACCTCCTACTCACACAATAGGGACAGAAGCCACCGAATGCAACTACTTGGAAACTAAACACACTGCGACCAAAATAGCCTCCATCATGCTATTTTGAAGTCATATGTGGCCTACGGCAAACCACACAGACAGGCTTGTGTGTATTGTGTGTTGTGTGTTGAAGCTGTTCTCCATTTTGTATGTGTAGCTGACATCTTGCGTGCATGCGCTCAATGCTGTGTTATACCCCATGTACTGGCAACACATCTTCATACCTGTCCTACCACCCCACCTACTGGACTACTGCTGGTGAGAAGCCTATCTATCTATCTATCTATCTATCTATCTATCTATCTATCTATCTATCTATCTATCTATCTATCTATCTATCTATCTATCTATCTATCTATCTATCTATCTATCTATCTATCTATCTATCTATCTATCTATCTATCTATCCACTAACAACAGATTTTCACTTTTTTATATGTTTACAGCGCACCTATGCCTTACCTAATAGGGGTCCACACCAGTCTGTTTGAGGTAGACTGCTAATAAAAACTATGAACTCACTTATAACTATAAATGCTACAGATCTATCAGCTTCTGACCTCTGATCAAACTGCATCTCTTGACAGAGGGTGAGGAGTCGTGGGTTGGAGGAAGTTGTAATTCTGAATGTGGATACAAACACACTGGAGACCCAGTTTGACGACCTTAAGAGGATACCGTCAGATGTGGTAATAAATGCTCCTTGTGTGGGTTTGTGTGATGATGTATTGGCCTCTTTGTTGTTCCTCCACTTAGCACTTTGGTGCTTTGTTACCACAGTAAGAAAAGTGTGTTATTTCACTGGGGATGTGCATCGCAGAATAGGGTGATGCTTGTTTAGCTACAGGGGCCCATCTGTTGTTATGACATGTGGCGCTACATAAACTAATCTAATTAACTAATAAAGGGAAAAATGTCCATTAGATTGCAAAGAAGATATGGGAAAAAAGACACGTTTTTACTTAATAGTCTCATTGCGTGATAAAATTCTGTACACAGCAGCTTGAAATGTGTAACCAGTCTGTCATGATATACACTTTACACTCTGCCTGATAGTTCCCGGAAATCACAAAGTACTACTCCTAAGCTAGGACATTTTGAGAGCAATAACTGCCGCAGAGGAACCAAATTTAGACCCTGCTACATTCTTGAGTTTCTGTAATTATTTTTGCACCCCTGTAGTGTCAGTAATATGAACACACTTACTAACTTCTGCAAGCTTCCTCTTCCCACATTTCCTGATGCACCACACTGTCAACAACCAAATGAAACAACAAAAGGTTTACTCCCTGTATCACCTTATGCAGTTATCCTGTCTTGACTACATAGTGTTGTTTCAGTCATTATTACTGAGCAGCAGCAGCAGCAGCAGTGTCACAGAAGTGAATGTAAATGTGTTTCCAGATGTCCGGGCTGAAGGTGTGTTTGAAGCGTCAGGCCGTGTCCCCTGGCTGTGGTGTCTCTCGGGCCTTTCTCAAAGCTCAGGCTCTGCTGTTTGGAGGCTACAGGGATGCACTGCAAGGTCATAAGGTCTGTCACTCATGGAAAGACTTATTGCAGACTCTACCATGTTTTTAAAGATAGCAAATGACACCACTGGGTTAGATAATTAATAGCTAAAATGTATTAGTTGCACTCTTGCATGCATTAAAAAGCTGAAAAAGATTCTTCGTACAAAATCCTTACTAGTGTAATTTCAATGATGTCAAGTGCTGTCTGCATTTTTTAAGCTGCAGCTCTACCTGTGTATTTGATCTGTGTCTATTTTTGGGACTCGTTCTTCGTTGTTGCTGAGGCTGTTGCTTTCTCTATATATTTCTAATTACAGGAGGATGAAATATGTTTCTCCGAAACACTGTTTTTAGATCACAAATCTCCCAGCATGAAGCAGTTCCTTCAGAGTGCCGTTCATTTACAGTTCTTCAAACAGGTAAGCAGTGCCCTCTGCTGGACACATGCGGATTCATAATTTAAGTGTTGCTGCTGGTCTGGGTTGTTATTTCAGACCTGGTATTTAGATGTTTTCACAATTAAATTAAGACAATTTTATATTGCTTAAGTTAATTCTCAGTTAGTCTGCCAATGAGTGACATTTTCAATTAAATTACTCAAAAATTTGTTTTTGTTTGTTTGTCTTTTTCTCGGTTGTCAGTTTATTGATAGTCGCCTGGATATTCTGAACAAAGGGAAGGAACCGGATGACCTTTTTGAGGAGGAGATAATACAATGCGAAACAACAGCAGGTGTGTGTCTGTATTTGTATGTATACAATTGTTTGTAATCACTTAACACGTCTTTTTTCATTTGTGTTTCTGTGTCTTTGTAGCAAGGGGCAAATCTTATCAACAGCTAGTTGGTAATTTAAAGGTAAGTCTTTCAAATCTTCAGTGAAACACTATTCGATTTGTTCCCATCTTGGGAAAAAGTGCAACATGGATACGTTTGTACTTATGACAGAAAGGGGGAGGAGCGCTCATCTTCAACATGAAGTCTAAAGCAAACATGAAGGTGAGTACAGGCTTTCTGCTCTAAGAAGGAGAACTTTATGTTGCACAAGTGGATTCGGTTACTAATCTGTTTTTTATTCTCTACTAGGCCAAAGGTCTTGCGAAGTCCGGTTTGAGAAACCTGCTCATGCAGAGGGTGGGTTTTTTGGTTATGTGGGTACATGCTTTGATTAAAACGAGTTCTGCTGCAGTTTTAATGCTTCCTCCTTGTGTGTAATGCAGGTCCAAAATGAAGAACACACCCTGCAGAGAGGTGGATCGATAACACACCGCCGTATCCAGTCTGACTGCTTGCAGAGCCGGCTGCCAATCACACAGCACTTTGGAAATGTGAGATTCTACAATTCATTTTCATGCAAATATCATTAATTTAAATCTTGTTTAAGTGAACAATCAATCAACATATATCCTCATCATGGCCCATCTGCCTGCTCTACTGTCTTATCCGGCTTCTTTGTGCCATCTTGCATCTTTCATTGCTTCATTTCTTTTGCTTGATTGTGTATCGCTAAAAACTGAAAACATATGTCACATTTTTTGTTGGAATGTGGTGCTGCTGTGCCTTTGCTTTGTTACTGTGCTGCCTAATGTCAGTCACGTCCACGTCGGCCTGTTCACAAACAGACTCCCAGAGACAAGGACAACATAAAGGACACTGAAGATGCATGGGACGGGTGAGCAGTGATGGAAAGTTACTACGTAGCTTTACTCAAGTACTTTACTTTAGTACATTTTTAGGTACTTGTGCTTCACTTGAGTATTTTATTTTCTGTTACTCAATACTTTAACACTACATTTCTGATGGGAATAGAGGTCTTTTTTATTTAATTTGATTTATTCGACAGTCATCTGCTACTTTTTCAGATTAGGGTTTTGCTTTTGAAACAAATGGAAACTGTGGATTCAGATAATGTTAGGACCTTTTCACTTTTTGTACACTTTTTTGTACTATAGATGTAATTTTAAATGGATAAAATTTCCATTTTTACCTCTCATTCTGTCAAAAATTAAAAACTGAAATCTATCAGTTCCAAAAGTATTCAGACTATCCAAAAAAAAATTCGGGTGCATTCTATTCAGTTTGTCATTGAGGACCTATCTAGAACCTGATTAGAGTCCATCTTAAATTAAATTAATTGGACATAGTTTAGAAAGGCACTAAATAGAAGTTCCTACAATTCAAAGTGTCAGGACAAAAGCCAAAGCATAAAGTCCCTGTAAAACTGTGCAGACCACTGTAATGAACTGTGGCCAATCAGACATCAAGGCAGGATTGTAAAACCATTTGTAAAGCTTTGAGGAGCACCATGGCCTCAATAATCATAAAATTTAAGTATGGGCTCTTCCCAGAGTTGGTTGTACAGCCTAATTGGGTAAACAAGCAAGTGACCAGGAATTCAACAGTTACCCTGACAGAGCTTCAGAAGACTTCAAGAAAGACCATCTCCACAGCACATTAATCAAGCCTTTATGGCCGAAGAGCTATATGGACGCCTCTCTATTCCATTTGGAGTTTGTCAATGGGCATTTTAAGGGCTCAGGAGGGGAGCAGGGAGGGGGAAAGACTCTTGGGTCTGATGACTGCTCATTACTTCACATCAACTAATAGCATCCTACTGTAAGGCATGGTGGTGGCAACATCATGTTATGGAGGTGCTTTTAAGTGACCAGTGACTTGGTTGAGACTTCACCATTAAGTCTACATATAAGTATAATAATGACCTGAAGTATACAGTCAAGACAATACTTTGGGTGACTTCTACAAAGCACTGACTTAAGGGTCTGAATGTTTTTGTAAAAGACATATTTTTTAGATTTTTAACAAATTATTATTGAAATATGTATTCACACCAATACAGGTTGTTTCTTGGAGCTTCATGGTCAAAATGGCAATTTACAGCACGTAAGATGTATACTCATAAATAAATTACCTGTTGTGGCTCTTTGTCCAAAATAAGCCATCATCAAACTTAAAATGCACCGATGCACCGATGCACCATAAGGGAATAAATGGTTCATTCATATTTTTTCCTCACATTTGCATGCTAGTGTTGAATATGGCCTATAGCCTAAATTACACAAAACAAGCAACTAGCAAATGAAAATATTACTTTACCTTTTGTATTTTTAGTGTTTTTGGTAATAATATCAAAATACTCTTCCTTAAGTATGCAGGACTTGTACTTGTAAACAGGGTATATTTACAATGAATCATTGCAACTTTGACTTATTAAAATAGGTGTACTCGTTCCATCATTGTGTGTAGGACCGAAACAAAATGATAAGAATATTCAAAATGTTTTTTTTCTTGTTTGTGCCATTTTGGTTGTCATTTGTTTGGTGTCAGAGCTATGTCTGGACCTGTGGCTGAGGATGACTCTGGGCTCCTGAAGGATGAAGAAGAGGGGGAAGATTCACTGCTGTGTGACCCAGAGGAGATGGATCTTCTTGGGGAGATCTTCGACACACTCAGCTCCAGGAGCTCCCATGAGCGTGGCCTACTCTATGGCACTCGGAGCCTGGATCTGTTTGGACCGGACAGCCATGACTTTATCATGAAGGTAAGAAATTGACGAATTAACACATACACATGTACATATACATTGATCAGGCACAACATTATGACCACCTGCCTAATATTGTGTTGGTCCCACTTATGTGCTCAAAAATGCCTTGAGCCATTGGACATGGACAAGAGGAACACTCAGGGTGTCCTCTGGGGTCTGGCACCAGGATGTTAGCAGTGAATCCTTTGGGTACTCTGGCAGTGAGGCCTCTGTCAGTCAAACTTGTTCCACTGCATCCTGTTGATGCTTGATCACAATTGGGTGTAGGAGGTTTGGAGGTCAAATCAACATGTTGAGCCATTGTCATGTTCCTCAACATGTTCCTGAATGTTTGATGTTTTTCCATGTGCTGGGGTGCATTTTCCTGTGGGGGTAGGCCAGTGACATTTGGAATTTCCATTTGCATGAGGGAGTGTGCTTGTTGTGGGACAATGTTTATTTGGGTGTCTAAGTCTCATCAATACAGATGTCAAAGTCCAAGGTTTTCCAGCAGAACACCACATAGTACCAATATGATCAATGTTATTCACTTCTGTCAGCGGTCATAATGTTGTGGCTGATCAGTGTATGTAGCATTAAAAGCAATTTTTAATCTGTGTCTGTTTTTCCAGCATGGTCCAGCCAACCCCAGCCAGGAGAGCCTGTCTCTGTCCATGAGTGGCAGTGAAAGCCTGCACAGCTGGAATCTGGAAACAACAGAGGAATTGTCAGACCTGACGGAGGACTCTGACTGGCTGTGCCTGGACACCAGCGTACCAGAGGAAGAAGGGACAGAGAGTCTGCTGACAGCATGTGAAAAGCAAGAACAAGAAAGGGGGCAGAGGCAGGACAGAGAGGAACGGGAAGAAGTGAACGTAGCAATAAATGGGAACCAAGAAGAAATACAAGAAATAGACAACAAAAATAACTTCAAGGAAGTGAAGTTAGAAGAGGAGAGAGAAAAAGATCAGGAAAAGAAAGTGAGTTTAGGGGAGGACCCTGTGGGTGAAATGGCTGAGAAACAAGAGAACAAAGGGTTGGAGGAAGCTGTGGAACTGGAGACAGAAAGAGGAACAAATGAAATGCAAAAACTTGTGACAAGAGAAGAAGACACCCAAGTGGAGGAAAGCAAGGATGTGGGAGACTCTTTAAACACACTTATGAAACTAAATCCCCATCATCCCAGCTCTGTGGAGGAGCAGCAAGGACACAAGGAAACAGCCGATCCAGAAACTACAGTCCCTTCTCAGAGTCTAGCTGCTGACCTTAAACCTCCAGGAGGTCAGGAAAAAAAGGGCGAAGAAGCAGCAAGAAAAGAGGAGCAGGAGGTAAGACAGATCCGCTCTACTCCTAAAGTGCAATCTGCTGTGGAGCGTTTCCAGTCTCAAGTGTCCAGCCAAAGCTTCCAGGTGAAGTCCAGGGCCAAGGCGTTGTCTGAACCTGGGAGACCTTGCAACGTATTTCAAAGCAGGGAGAGTGCACAAACTCAGTGTGACTTAGATGTACCCCAAACAAACAACCGCTTGGAGGCCCCTGAGGAAGAGGAGCGCCCTGCAATCAAGGTGTCTGAACTGAAGAAGAGATTTGAAGCTTAAAGGATGAGGCTGGTTTACATTCCAGTTTTTGTGACTGTCAACAAATCCCATGAAAAGACTAAAGCAACGTGTGTCTCAATATTTCTCCTGCCCATCTGTGACTCTTTTCCCAAAGTCTGTGTGCTTCTGTAAAAGATATAAATATTTAAAAGTAGGTTGCAAATATATTACTTGATATTTAATGAGGGCTCAGTAACTTTGTGTTTTTAGTAAAAATGGTGCATTTGTTTGGGATTATTTTCATCTGTTCCAGTGAGTATTAATGGCAGTAGGACAGTGCAATGGAGTCATAACAAACTTCAATATTTTCTCATGATAATGAAGAAACCTGTTCCCCATTGATGCTCATCCATGTTTCTAACAATTCTACTGTTTTCTTTGTATCTTTTTTTTAAATCTTTTAACAGTATTCCATGACAATAACAGACACAGAACATCACCAGACTTATTCTAGGGGTCACAAACTTGATACTTTTGCAGATATTTATACAGTTTTTGATGTTTCTCTGAACATTGTGTGCCTAATAAACTGGTGAAATGCAGAGAATTATGACCACTAGGAAATGCAATAAAATAAAATCTGTGCCAGTGAGGACAAAGAATGTATCTACTGAAAGGCCCATTTGTGACTAAAACAAAAACCTTTTACAAATGTATGCGTGTTGGAGATATCTTCAACAAAAACTGACACATTCTGAGGACAAATATCACATTTGTGGCAACTGTTCACATAGAATCTGAATAAATAACTTAATAAATAAAACATTTTGAAGCTTTGTCTCCCTCCACGTCAAAGTCCCAAAGGGAAACACAGAGCAGAAGCATTTAGTGTGGGCATTTGTCGGTTTATTTACATAACACCTTGTGCACCATACAAACAGTTTTTTTATGTTTTCTATGAAATTGTGCTTCTCAGAACTTGATATAAAAGTGCATCACAGTTATCAGTGTTTCAGTATTCTTCATAGTTGGAGAGAGTGTAAAAAGATATGTTTACATAAATATACAGAAGAGACAGTACAGTGAAAAAATACTAACCTGCACACAAATACAAAATATACTTCAGCTCATGTTCCTCATGTGACACAATAAAAGACGTGATAATACCGGTGAGCAAACCTTATCTTATTAAATAGTTCCTCTCATCATGGAGTGAAGCAGGCAATAGAATTGATCAGTCTGGTGCAAAAACCAAACATGAATGATCCCACAGCAGCACAGGGACATCAGGAAACAATGTTATCAATCCACAGCTTCACAAAGTGACAGCGGAGTCAAAGCATGCAAGGCCACTTTGATTATATGAGGCGTTCCTCTTTGGGCAACGGTAGCTTCAGGTGGGGTTTTTCAGACCCCGCTGCTCTCGCCTGTCTCCTCTCCTCGGCACTGGGCCTGTAGTTTCCCTCCATCCGTCTTTTCTTCCTGATGACACACAGGAGCAGCAGCGCAGTCAAACTAAGCAGAGATGCCACAGCGGAGACCAACACCGACACAGCAGGGGGGATTAACACCTGCATTGCCATGGTGACAGAGAGCTGGGGAGGGAAAACACACAAACTGTCACTGGGCAGTAAATGTATCACTTCAGACCAAACATTTAGCAGAGGTTTTACTGGTCTTTGTGATAATTTCCAAGTAGTTTTTGGAGAGAAATGTGTTATTTAGTACTAAATATTTTAAAAACGGAGATAATACCATCTTTGTATCAGCAAAAATGTGAAATTTGTCTATAGTAAAGCATAAAGTTTCTAATAGTAACTGACAGTAATTCAAGTTGTGCTTTTGTTTGGAAAAAAATAACACTTGAACAATAATTGATAGCAAAATACAGAATCCTTTTTCCAGAATCCTCTTCTGGACATTATTATGAAATTACAGATTTAAAAAAAGAGTAACCAAAGTCTCCTTACCACTATACATATAGAGCAGTGGAGTATAAAATTTATACCCTGGGGGAAATTGTGGCCTGGACCAAACTACAGCACCCTAGTTCAGATTTCTGCTTGTTTTAACACAAGTTAAAAAAAATAATGTACTGCTGCAACAAAAAAATAAATATCAAATAAAACTGATTTTTTTTTTTTTTAGCAATTTCAGATTTCAATCTGCAGTGTTTGCCTCTCAAAAAGGTCATTTGTTTTTCTTTACCAAGATTCCGAATCTTTCAAAGTTTCCACAGAGAATGAAGTCAAAATCATGTTGAGTTGGACTGTTAAAGCACAGAAAATATCGCCTTCTTCCAATTATGCTTTAACGCTGCACATATCTTTCAAAGGTTCCACAAGGTTGCATTTGATATGCATCTGGGTCCTTGAATAATCTGTGTATATAAGTGTGAAAGAGCGTAGTCCAGCATATAAACGGAACTACATCAGAATGTACTTTCGATATAAAACAGGCTAACCCACTGAAACTCCGGTTATAGCCTGAGCAGGGGGTATATGTTGTCCTCTTACACCAGGTTTAGATTACATGAGAATGCTTTGGCTGAACTCACCTCCCTGAGGAATACAAAATATTGATCTGGTCTGCACGGCTTGTGTTCTCACATCTGGACCACAGCAGCTTCAGTAAGATCCAAATAGGAGTGGAGCATCTAAAAAACACACACAAGATAACATTTAACTCATACAGAACTATTTGTGTAAAAAGGCAGATGCCGATGTGCATGTATCAGAAATGTACAAGTGAGCATCATCTTATTGCAGCTTATTGACAATGATTCTCTTTGTTAATTAATGTGGCTATTAACCAAACCAGAACCCCACAAAACATTCAGGTTTGAGATGCAACATTTTTTATGTTTTCCTTCTATGCATTTATTAAAGCAATAAAATAAATAATCACTTTTGTTATCAGTGTGTTTTCTTTGTGTTAATATGCTTTCAGTCAGCTAATTGCTTTAACTCTAAGTTAGAAAAATCTGGATGCAGAAATGGAAATGGAGAAAGACAAAGCTGCTCAATCTTGCAACTGACCTTATTTCTATTCAAAACACCACAGTAGAATGACCTTTGTGACCTGAATGCAACACAACTGTCGAGGAAACGTGCCTCATTCAGGCCCATGAGAGCTTTAAATACTAGCACAGACACCTCATCCACTAAAACACAGAGCAACTATGTATCTGCCATTATTTAGATGGCTTTTTGGTTTAGCTGCAGACTAGTTCACGCTACAATCCTCACTGAGAAAACAAAACTGCACGCCAGCATGTCTGGCTGTTTCGAGTACGGACACAAAAACATCAGAAAGTATGGAATCAAAAGTTAAGGCAGAACTGAATTACAACTTTTCTGACGCCAACAATAAAATGTTGAATGTTTATCTACAGTATAGAGTCATTACATTTACCTGAAATACTAAAATGCCAGCAATCATCCCCAGTTACTTTAGGTCAGCAGAAGTTGGAGGAAAAAAAGAGTAGAATAACTCACGAGCAGACGAATTACTGAATAAAAAAACATTAGAGCTGAAATGACGAATTGGATAATGTAACACCAAAAATACGCCTGTTCCTAATTCTCCATTCATTAATTCATTCAACTTTGATTTAAAGAGTACATTGAGGTATGACGGCCTCATTTACAACTTAGCAAAATAGGAGAATAAAACACGTCCTCACACACATAAGAAACTTATAAATAAAATACTAAAAAGTTAGTTAAACTGTGGAAACAATATTTAAAGCAGGTGGGTTAAAAGTAAAACAAGAGCAGCTGAAAGTTAAATAAGAACAAACTAGAAACAAAGGAAAAATTGAGTCAAGTTGTGGATTGTTCTGCAAGTTAGAAGCACAGTTATGAAGTTCGGCTGCTTTTTTTCTTGTTTTATCACTGCAAATTTGACTTATTAGTACATAGTTTTTGATATTATCATCATTTACCTCTTTGATGAGATTTAAACTAGAAATTAGTCATTTTTGTACCTCAAATGCCAGACATTTATGGGTTCCAGCTTCTCAAACTGTAGCTTTTATTGTCTTCTGTGATAATAAACGGACAATTATGGGTTTTTTCAGACTACTTTTTGAACAGCTGAAAGTAACTAAAGTAACTAAACTAGCTCATTTCTAAACACAACAATTCAATGAAAATGTGAAAAAATAAGCAGGTTCTCCTTGGTTGCCGCCCTGAAATGCTTTTAAATGTGCTGAATAATCATGATTAAAAAATAAATTATTGTAAAATTCACTCCATGCCAACTCACCAAGGGCCTCCCAGTGGAGGTCATGGATTTTCTTGAAAAAAAAAAAATCAGGCAAAAACTTTTACCTAAACCATGGAACCTTGCCAAATCTCACAGCTCTACTCCACACACTTTTTGAATTATGAATTTTTGAAAAGTCGGCGCTCTGTGTTAAATTTGATAACTTCAGCGATCCTTTTAAAGCATCTTTAAAGCCCCATCAGTGGCTTATTTTTTTCAGAATATCCCAGAAACTTCAAGAAAACTTAGAACTTGTAATCAAGTCAATAGCTAATGCTGATTTTTTTTTTTTAACAGAAATTAAAATAAAAAAACAACTTGAACTTATCATCTAAACGAAAAATCTTTCATTTATAAAAATTCATATTTCCCCTAATATTCACTCAATTCCAACATTTTTTTGTGGGTAGAAACTACTTAGTTTTGTCATATCTAAATGTCATTTGGTGCTACATCAGAAATTGACTCCCACCAGTCTTAAAATTAGCTTTGGAGCTGGGAAATCCACTTTTTAACAACATTTTAACAGTGTGTTTTTTTCCAGGAAGGATTGTTTTGATTTCTTTGAAACTTTCTGAAATTAATGTCTTCATATCCATTGAAAACGTATGGAAAAAAAAGATGTTATAGGACTCCTTTATTATTTAAACATTTTATTAAAATGACCTATTTTTCGTAGTTTTCATTGGCTTTAATGTCACATTTGGTGGCTTTAATTGTCAGGTAGATATTTGCATTGCTTTGATTTTAAGGTTTTATAGGTCTGTACGGTACCTGTTGAGCTATTTTGTCATTAGTTCTGTTAGAGACATGAAAATTGCAAAAAAAAAAAAAAGCAGTAAAGAAAATCTTCCAAACTCACCACGAATGTCCTCACAAGATGCAAACAACAGTCGAAGAAGTTACATATTCAAAGACGTTTAAAAAAAAAAAAAAAAACATAATCTATCCCCCTCTGCACCAACACCTTCACTGGAGTGTTTTTTTTTTGGCTACAGGTGTATGTACGTCTGCACACGGCGGAATGCTGCAGGTCCTGCTTCACATGTCGGACCGGTCTGTTTCCTGCTCAGGTGAGTCTGCTGCTGGTGCTGCTGACAGGTGAAACCGCTCCGAGCTGAAAGGACTGCAGCTTTTCGGACTCTGTTCGGGTTGTAGCTCCGCTTTTAGGCCGAGTGTTGCCCTCTGTAGTAGCAGGGTGGAAATTAGATAAATACCGGTGGTTACCTGTCGGTTACCGAGCGTCCAGGTGAGACGAACTCCGGTGACTCCCGGTTTAAAGCGACGCGCTCCTGTAAATCGATATAAGTCCCAATCCCGCAACCGGGTGTCGACGTGATGGCCGCATATCTGAAACTATTTTCTTCCCACGCTCACCTGCCCGTCCGGTATGCAAATTAGGCTGGTCACGTGTCCCGCCTGCGCCAATCAAAAACAGCTCGTTGACCTTTTTTTCCTCTTCTTTCTCTTTTTTTCTGTTTTTCAATCAAATTATTTACATTTAATCGATTTTTTTTGTCACTTAACATATTTATTACTTTATCATCTTTTAAATTTAGTGGTCCTTTTTTGTTTTGCCTCACAATATGCAGTATTTCGATCGATGTTGTTTGCCTTGACAAACGCAAATCATCAATCAGTCTGATATCAGAAGGATTCCAGTTACTTGAACTGTTAGGTTTAATAATTACCAGGGAAAGGCCTTGTGCATGTCAGTTCAGGACAAGTTGCCTTGTGTCCTGCTTTCGTTATTACTAATAAAACAAACCTTGTTCGTGTCCAAACAGCAGGAGCCCTGATGTGCAGGACAAAAATGCACTATGACTCATCCAGCCTGAATCTGCTCTTATCAGATGTAAATAAGAAAATAAGAAGGAGTCGCCTGAATAAAAACAGTTTAAAGGAAAGGCGTAATTTAATGGAAGTAAAGCTTTTTAGGGACTGAATTTACTTCTCAGTCATATTTCCTTTGTGGGGTAAGTACCCTAAACGGAAAAGTGGGAAATTACCTGTTAAAGTACAACAACAAAATGCAAACCAAGGAAACCATTTTGAAATTCATACACTAAAGATTGTCTGCAACTTTAAATGTGAACAACTGATAATTGTCTACTTATATTGTTTGGGCAGAAGTTTGCAAAATCTTCTAAATATGATTTTGAATACAGATTAGTAAAAAAAAACGAAAGAAGCAGTGGATAAAGAGTAAAATTACTGACTCAAAAAGTGGCTAAAGGATTTTAATGCCTATGTCTATGCAAAACATATAGTTATATTTCATCTGTCTGAAGGTGTAGTATTTTGTTTGAGCAGTTGAACATGCATGCCTGTGCAATAAATATGAAGCCACACAAACAGCTAGTTGTCTTAGGGCAATACAAAGACAAGAAAGTGTTACTCTGGCTTCCGGACATTGTACACAGCTAAGCCAAGTCACCTGGCTGTAGTCTTGGATTTGCTAATATCAGTCTTCACACCTTTACTTACTCTTGGCAAAAGCAGAGTTGCATGTACTCCTCAGAATATCACACTATTACTTTGTTATATGAAATGGAAATAGAAAATACTCCCACTTGCCCTGCAAACCACAAGTACTTTTTACTGTCAGTTTGGAGAGCATGACTAAATTTCTTGATCACAGAATGTCACAGTTTCAGTTCATCCATCCATCAGCTTTAGCCACTTTATCCTGTAGAGGGCCATGTAGGGCTGGAGACTATCTCAGCTGATTCTGAAGAGGCAGACTACATCCTGGACAGGTCACAATATCTGTATATAGCCAATATCATGACACAAATGAATGGAAAAACCCTTTGATAGCTGTGTGTATGTCAAATATTGCACACACATTTGTTATTTTTGGCTAAATCAGCTAATGAATTACCTGACAGATCCAAGTCATATAAAAAATTAGCATTTCAGCTGAACAGTCTCACTCACAGATGAATGTCCTTGCAGTCATCCTGTACAACCGGAGGATGTAAAGTCACAGATGCTGTATATACATTACATATGTAAATTTGGAGGCATTATACAAGCATGTGTAATTGGAATACTTTCCATTCATATATTTATTCTGTGTGTTTATTTAAAGTGGAACTGATGAGAACACAAAATATGAGAAGGCAAGGGACTCATGTATCCAACGTAACAACTGTATTCTCAGTGGAATACAACAGTTACATCTGGACTTCCTGATTCTTGCTCACATGTAAGTGAGAGTATGTCTGTCATGGTAAAGCAGAAAAAGAGGCAGGAATGAAATTTAAAGGAAAAAGAAAAAGCTTGCTTTAGGTGAAAAGGGCTAAACTGGGATGGTTACTTACAGCTGGGTCATAAAGGGCAACATGAAGTGAATAACATTGATCATATTGGTACTATGTGCTGTTTTGCTGGAAAACCTTAGATTTTGCCATCCATGTTGATGAGACTTAGACACCCAAATAAACACTGTCCCAAAACAAACACACAAATTTGACTGACAGAGGCCCCACTGAACAAGCCAGAGTACCCAAAGGATCCAGTGCCAACATCCCGGTGCCAGACCCCATAGGACTCCCTGAGAGGTCCTCTTGTCCATGCCTATGGTTCAGAGCCTTTATGAGCACATAAAGGGGAGTAACACAATATTAGACAGGTGGTCATAATGTTATGCCTGATCGGTGTATAGTACTACCTATCTGTAGGTACTACTAACATATACATTTATGTAAAAGTAAATAAAACACATAACAATAGTGACTGAAATATTATATAACATTTTTTAGTTATATATGCACTTGACTGCGTAGATTGACACATCTTCAAGAACCAAAAACAGAAATCCACTTGCCTTCTACTGAAGCTCTTGGGAGTGAATGCATGTATTTTTACAGGCTATACATTAGCTTTTTTTGTTTGTACATAGCAAGAATAGCTATGTAACTTGGGGGAGTGGTGGCGCAACAGGTTAAGCCTGGGGATACTGATCGGAAGGTCACAGGCTCGATCCCCCGCTGCGGCCACCGTGGGCCCCCGAGCAAGGTCCCCAACCCCTGACTGCCCCCCGGGCGCCGCAACGTGGCAGCCCACTGCTCCTAACCAGGATGGGTCAAAATGCAGAGAGGAATTTCCCCAAGGGGAATAATAAAGGATTAATTATTATTATTATTAAAAGGAAACAACACAACCAAGTACAAAAATGTTCAAATATAATGCATATTCCCACAGATTCTACTTACATTTCATTAAAGATGAAGATGCAAATTGAAAACTCAGGCTATGAGACCCCAGTTACCTGACTGCCACCGTAGAAAATTCCCCATGGTGAAATTCCAAAAAGTCGTGCCAAATACGTTAACCAGAAGTTACTCAACACAACTTTCGCCACACTAGAATTCAGTGTGTTTGTGCATGTTCAATATGCCTGATTATGCAGAAATATACTGATCTAAACGGGCCAAAATTATAAGTGACTGATTTTCAAGAAAAGACAGAGGGAACACAAATTTAGAAAAGTTCGTAAATCCAGAACAACAGCTGAGATTCTGTGATCCTGCTTGTAAACTGTTCATTTGACTGCATGTTTAGAAGTTAGTCAAACACATTATTGATTTTCTAATGTTTACTTTTTTCCTCACAGAGGAGATAATGCTCATCACAGCCGGGCAGTTTTTCAGCTGCTGTCGGGAAATCATGTGTAAGTGTGTTTGTGTTTACATGCGTGTACAGAGACACTTTGGCAGGAGGATGGGTGAGACAGGACTGACGGGAAGTGGAGGTACGGGAGGTTAGTGGATAAAAGGAGGCTGCAGCAGGACTCCAGTCTACACTGACGGCAGACCAGGACCAGGGAGGAGGATGACAAGGAATCTGTTGCTGCTGCTGGCCTCTCTGGCCTTTGCTGCCCTGAAATCTCCGGCTGATGGAGCTCCATTGTAAGTAGACCTGCCGTGCTTTTACACATTCCCACTGAGCTTGAAATAAATCACAGAAAGCAGGGCTCAGAAATGTGTTTTGGTCCATGCTGCATCTCTCAGATGTACTCAATTATGTGACTGTGTGCATGTGTAGGCTTTTCAATGAAGAAGGAGGCATAAATGTTACTATGATCCGGTTTTACAGGGTTAAGAATTTCAAGTCAGCAATATATACATATATTTTTTAAACTGAAAGTCCAAATTAGATGCACATTATTCATTAAAGCAGACTATTTTTCTATGTCTTTGAACATTTCTGGTGGCGATCTGTCAGCAGTGTATGAATATTTTACTGTTAGTTTCATTTTACTCTATCTTAAATAACCAGGAGCTGAAGTCCAGTTTGTGATCTTGTGTCACATAAGTCAAGTAAAAACAGTTTTTCAAATGGCGCCAGAAAGTTGGCCTAAATTTTGTTCTAAGTTTGCATAGCGGTGCATTACACCAGAGACAAAGATACAGAGTCCAGAGTCTTGATAAAAAGTTATTGATCCATTGCTGGATCTCAATCAAGATAATCAATAGATCACTCATTGTGAGTGAAAGTCCAGGGAGCAGCGCATGACACTCAGCTAAACAAATAAGTATCTTTAAATATGCTTGGAAAATGTGGATGAACTTGGGACAAATCTATGGGGTCAGGACCTTCGAATGATTCCAAAGTTAAATCAGGAGGATCACAAGATGATTAAAGGAATAAGAAAGGAAGGGATTTCTATTATTGTTGTTCATTTTCTTATGAGATATCAAACATGTTCTTTTCTTCATGGCCATAAAAATCATTAAAAATCACATTTTGCATTGTTTTATTGGTCAGGAAGCACTTTTCTGGGAGATCTATTTAAAAAAAAAAACGTGAATGCAAACAAACAAAATTATACATCATGTGTATAAACACTCTGTCATTAATCACATGTGTGTGCTTTAAAGTGGCTAAAATACATATATTAAAAACATAGTCAGTTGCAGCATAGGGTTCTTTCTGCACTGTGACCACAGTTTCTTTGCTGTCTTTCTTTGTCATCACTGCTCTGCAGGAAAGTGATGTCTGCCCCCAACTTGTTGCGGGTGGGAACAGCCGAAAACGTCTTTGTGGAGTGTCAAGACTGCAGTGGAGCAGACATCAAGGTCGATATCAACGTGATGAACCATCCAACCAAAAACAAAAAGCTGGCTTCCACAAGTGTCACTCTTACCAGTGGAAATGGCTTCCAGCAGCTCGGACAAATAACGGTAAATACAATACTGGTGTTATGTGGCTTCTACTGTGGTGTCCGATGTTCTGTCTCCTAGTTCAAAGGTTATTTATATCTGGGGTTTGTCATCACTAAGCCAAAAGTTAACTTTTGAGTAATATTGAGTTGTGATATGATGAGGGTCCTTGTGGAATAAGTAATGGACCCTCTCCTCCATAACATGTAGGTTGTTTCTTCACTCCTGTAATAAGTAACTAATGACCTATTGTTTATGTAAAGCCCTTCCCCAATTTAACTGAGTGAAACAACCCATTTCAGTGTGGATTCCATCTGGTTTGAATCTCACCCAGGCAGACCATTGTGCCTGAAGATGCTGTACTTGTTTAAGTAAACCTTTATAGATAAACAAGACGGTATCGGCAGAGAATTTCTTCGTCCTTCTTGCTTCTTCATTGCTATAAAACATCATACACTACCATGACCTCAAAAAGACGTCTACAATCCAGAAATGCCCACCACATTGTTATGACTGGCCTTGGCTCTGTTCACTTAGAGTTGTACTCTTGCACTTGTTGACCTCAGATTTGTATTTTTCACTGAACTCACGTAACCTACTGGTTGTTTCTATTTAACCAGAACAATGTGACATTTAACCTGATAAGCCAGAACCAAACATTTTTGCAAGTTCCTCTTTTTAATTAGATACATGCATGGAGAACAACGTTCATTCATCTTTCATACCACATTTCAGTAAGACCACGTGAATAGTGGTTGGCATGTTCACGTCAGAGATAACTGGCCAATGAGACTCGGTTGCATGCAAGTCTAACCTCTGTACGAGGTGGGCGCAGCCCAAGAAGATTTATTTACATCATTTCCAGATTTCCGGGCTGTCGCTGACTGAGATCCTCCATCACTCCAAGCCCAACGCTGTATCAACTTTACCTGTGACCTAAATAAATCCTATATTTGAGAACTGAAAAATTCTCTGATTCATTTTTGAGCAGTCAATAAAGAACCTGAACAATATACTCCCATTCTGCTTTTCTTACACTGCCTGTGTCCGTTCATACTGGTTTCAGATCCCCCCTGCAGACTTCAGTAAGGATCCCAAAATGAAGCAGTATGTTTATCTGCAAGCTCAGTTCCCTGATCGACTGCTGGAGAAAATTGTCATGGTGTCCTTCCAGTCTGGATACATCTTCATCCAGACCGACAAGACCCTCTACACACCTAACAGCAAAGGTGAGTCCAGTTTAATGCAAAACTAGTAGCATCTTCACTTGGACCTCTCCTGCATGGAAAGTCTTTCAAACCTTCTCAGCTTATAAAGCACTGTTTGTTTTAAAAGTTTGTACCTTCATGACAAAAACTGAGAATAACCCTATTTGCAACTCTATGAAATCAGCAAGGTTATTTAAAAAAACACTAAAAACAGTTTTGCCAAAGCTAAGCAATACTCTACTCGCCTTTGAGATTAACCTAATTATTTTCAACGTGGCCTTTAAAGAAAGAAGAAAACAATCCTAACAAAGTTTAAATCAGATTGATTAAGATGTGTTTGACTGTAATGTAAATTACAGTAAATGGAGTGAATTTTTTTCTGTCTATCAGTTCATTACAGGATGTTTGCAGTGACGCCCCGGATGGAGCCTGTGGAGAGAGATGATCAAAACCAAGCTGATGCTTCTATTGCCATTGAGATTGTGGTATTGTGTTTTATTCTTGACACTCTGAGGCCTGAAAGTAATATGAGATAATCAGCTTCAACTGAGAGGACAACACCTCTGGAAGAGTAGATGTCACAAATGCTAAACAATGAATCATTACGTTGCATATTAACAAAATAACAAAGACACATCTCTCAGTGTGTCTGTAGTTCACATCCACTGTATAAATGAATGTGCATTGACCAGGCTGTGGATGAAAGACTTTAACAAAATTTTGGGTTTAAAAACTGATTTCTAAACTGGGAAGGTTCACTGTTCATGGCTGCTGAATGTTATTTACTTTCAGACCCCTGAAGGCATCATTTTACCACTTGATCCAGTCTCTCTGAAATCAGGCATCCACTCTGGCGATTTCCAACTCCCTGAAATTGTTAGGTGAGTGTGTTATTTTATATTTTTTAAAATTCTAAACCTTCCACTTTTAGTTATTTATGTGTTTCTGTGGTTGGGAATCGACAAGTTAGCACAGATGAGAAACAGATTCATTTTAAAACAATAGTATCCTAAATAATTAAAATGTAATAATGTTGATGAATCTTTGGTTTGTGACTGACAACCATCTGTAAAAACACTCGTTAGAATTAAACTGATTTAAAAATAGATTTTAAAAAACTTGTGGGGCGGAGGGGTGGGGGTATGTCCCTTCCTTAAGTGTATTAAAAAGCTGCTTTTTGTACATATAAATGGTGTCACAGAAAACACTGCCTCTTATTTTCCTGAAACGGGTCATTTAAAGTCCAGGTTTCTCCACCGTTACTCTTTGATGTCATCATGCAACACATTTACATATCCTCTGCCTAGTGACTGGTTTGCCCTCAAACAAAAAAACAGGCAGCTTCCTTGCAGGCTGTCACTGCTTCCCCACTCGAGCCACTTCTGCCAGAGCTACATCCTACACTCATACCCATTTTCCACCGAGCTGGTTCCAGTTCTAGTTCGGAGCCAGAGCCTGACTTAGCACCAGTTCTTTGTGTTTCCGCCACCGAAGCACCACCTCCAGGTTCGAAAAACTGGTGCTTAGCAAGCACCAACTCTTTGCTGGGGCAGAGCTAAGAACTGAGGATGTCAGGGGCTGGGGGTGGGGTTATCATGACCAACGATCAACGGTAGAAAGGGACACACAAGCAGTAATTTGTGTCCTTTTTCGTCAGGACGTGTCAGGTTTGATCAAAGATGTATTGGAATGACTCCCGGGACACTGAAGTTTTGCACAAACTGTTGTGCACTGAAATCCAGTTGTGTCCCACCAGTAGCCCGATCATGGATGTGTCCAGGCAATAGGCAACCTCCGCCTCACAATCAGCCTTGAGACCATCTATAAAGATAAATATAGATATTATCATCAACTTATTTCATTTGTTTAACTGCTATGTAATTGATGTGAGCATATCGTTTTACGGTGACGCAATGACGTGGCTCTAACTTGGCTCCTTGCCAGTGGAAAAGCAGTCAGATTCTTAGGAGGAACGAGATTTGAACCAACTAAGCACCAACACTAGCACCAGCATCAAACTAGCCCCTGATTCTTCTTGGTGGAAAGTGGGTATCGGAGATGTAGGTTTGCAGTAAAGGTCATCTGACCAATCAGAGCAGACTAGGCTTAAAGAGACAGGAGTTAAAATGGGGTGTTTTAAACAGAAGGTGAGAAAAACTGCTGCTGCCATGTATGGTATAAGAAAACATTCTGTTTCTTTTTCACTATTAATGCATATAAACTTTTTCTGTTGGTCACCAGAAATAAAACTATACACCTGTAAATCTGCACAATGTGGTCTCTTTAAACTGTCTGCGGGTATTGCTTGTACCTATATAAATCTTGTCTGTTTTTGTAGATACTGCTCTGTAAAATATATAAATGTGTGGTGTGAAGTTTGACTCCCATGTTGTCTTCACTCTCTAAATCTTACAAATATTTTGTATTTTTTTTCTTTTGCTCGATTAGTTAAATATATGTTTCTATTCGTAGTACTGGAGTGTGGAAAGTGGTGGCCAAGTTCCATAGCAACCCACAGCAGAGCTTCTCTGCAGATTTCGAGGTCAAAGAATATGGTAAGTCACCCGTCATCTGGTATTTAAAGCGGTGCAACATTTACTTCCGTGTTACCTAAAGAATGAATCTTTTAATTCCACAGTGCTTCCTAGTTTTGAAGTCAAACTGAAACCTAAGAGCTCCTTCTTTTATGTGGACAGCAAAGAGCTCACTGTTGACATCGAAGCTAGGTATGTAACGACTTTTATTTTGTGGATTCAGAGACCAGGTGTTTAGGTCTGTATGGTGTTGGTTGTTGTCACATTTGACCTAATTTAATTGTCCTGTTTTGCTTCATAGTGGGGCCTAAACACTTCTTTCTCTTGTGCTTGTAGGTATCTGTTTGGTGAACAAGTGCATGGGATGGCCTATGTGGTGTTTGGGGTTATGTCTGAAGGAGAGAAGAAGGGATTTCCAGACTCTCTTCAGAGGGTGCCAGTAAGGAACTATTTACAGCAAACCAAGGATGTTCAGATAAAACTGTGCCGGTGTGAGAACTGAGGTGCTTCCAGCTCCTCACTGGTGTACCACTGTTTCATGATGCGTCTCTTTATCCCATCACATTAGATCACAGATGGTGCAGGATCGGTCACACTGAAGAGGGAGCACATCACAAGCACCTTCAAAAACATCCTGAAACTTGTGGGGAAGTCCATATTTGTATCTGTCAGCGTGCTGACTGAGAGCGGTAAGAGAGAGGTGCTTTTTGGTCATGTGTAAACCATACAGCTTCAACAATAAGTGATTACTATGAACACATGTAAAGCGTACTCTGCTAATCGGTTTGTGTTCCTGCATCCTGTCGCAGGCAGTGAAATGGTGGAGGCAGAGCTGAGAGGTATCCAGATCGTCACATCGCCCTACACCATCCACTTCAAAAGAACTCCCAAATATTTCAAACCAGGACTGTCCTTTGATGTTGCGGTAAAGTACAAATTTACATTTGTTAGGCAGCTGTAGTTCCATTATACTATAATAAATTGCAACTAACCTCATAGCATTAGTTAAGATGTGTGGTTAGAAAGACAGTTAGAGGCTATCTGACGAGTGTTTTTTCGTTCTGTGGCAGGTTGAAGTGACGAATCCTGATGACAGTCCAGCGCAAGGTGTTCCAGTGGTGGTCAATCCTGGTGGGGTGCAGGGCTACACCGCAGCCAACGGCATGGCAAAGCTTACCGTCAATTCAGCGGCATCAGATTCAAGACTGCCAATCACTGTAAGTCTATATATATATATGTATGTATGAAGTTCAAATTTACATGAATCGTCAATAATCCTCATTTTTGCTACTCACTTGGGTTGGGGTGGTTTTCTAAACATTTTGGTGCCCTAAATGAGGCATCTGCAGCTGCCTTCAGGGAGACTGACTTTTATTATTGAAATCATTTTGGACAATCATAACAAATTTATAATACTCTATTATTTTAAATTCAACATTAATCAGTTTTACTCAGCTTGTGTTCTGTGTCATGCCATAAGCCGTCAGCCATATACTTACATGCTAGTTGTGGTTTTAATCATGTTCAGGCTATGACATAGAACATAACACGGTTGTTCATAAACCTGTGTGACTCTTAGTGTTATCAGGTGTTATTAACATGAGAAATTCATTTATAGCTCTCCTAGCCATACAGTATTTATTCAGCACATTTTATTGCTGCAAAACAAAACAAAAAAAATCCTGATCTATTTTACAGCTGAAAATCTCAGCAAATATAACACGTTCAGATTTTTTGTGTCTCTTTTACAATATATTTGATAACACAAATAACAGGATCAAATACCAGGATTTTTATATATATATATATATGTATATATATATGCGCCGATCAGCCATAACATTATGACAACTGACAGGTGAAATGGGTTACGCCCTTCATATTCATATTTCTTCATATTTTAAAGCAATGTGGCTGACAGACTTTCAAAAGTAGATGAGGAGCTATAAGGATACATTTCTTTCTACACTTTTGTGCTTCTCCACCTGGTGGCATCCTTTGTGGCTCCAACAGCAACCTGTGATCAAAAGCTACCCTGCATAGAGTGGAAACATGATATAATACATGTATTATATATGAAAATATAATTATGAAATATATATTTCACTTTTCATGTAGTGTGTGATGGAAAATAATAAACTTTTTCATGATGTTGTCATTTTTTGAGATGCATGAGTACATCACTGTTGTCTACAGCGTGTATAAATAATTTTGATGTGTTAGTTCATTTTTACTTTACTATTTGTGTGTGCTTTCAATCACAGGCAAAAACCAACGACCCTCGTATTTCAGCTGACAGACAAGCAGTAGCCACCATGACAGCTCAGCCATATAGCACCAAAAGCAACAATTACATCCACATAGGTAAGGAATCTGTGTCAGGTGATGTGAGGTGGGAGCAGCGGTAAAGTAATGCAGATCTTGTCTTTTTCTGCGCTCATTGCAACCGATCATTTTTACAGGGGTGGATACCGCTGAGCTGGATGTAGGAGACAACCTGAAAATCAACCTCCACCTCACCAGACGGGAAAATCAAGACACTGACATCACTTACCTGGTGAGAGATGTTTTGTTCCTGTGCCTGTGTGCACACATGTAACAGTTTTTGTTCTCTTCCACAGCAACTGCAAGTATTCATGTGTGATAATGCCATAAATCTGTGTCCTTAGATCCTGAGTAGAGGTCAGCTGGTGAAATCTGAGCGTTACAGGACAAGAGGCCAAGCGTTGATTTCCCTGATTCTTCCCATCACCAAAGACATGCTTCCGTCGTTCCGCATTGTCGCCTACTACCATCCAAGTGACAACGAAGTGGTGTCAGACTCTGTTTGGGTGGATGTAAAAGACTCCTGCATGGGCTCGGTGAGAGACGCATCTGTGTAGCAGAGCATGCAAATGTCAATCATATCTTCTTTTTTGTTTGCTGAAGACATATGTGCATGTCCCACTCATTTTCCTCCTCTTCACATTCAGCTGAAGCTGGAACCAACCAGACCTGCTCCATCCTATGAGCCTCGCAAGATGTTCGGTCTCAAAGTCACAGGAGATCCAAAGGCTGTAGTGGGACTGGTGGCAGTGGACAAAGGGGTCTATGTCCTGAACAACAAGCACCGTCTCACCCAGAAAAAGGCAATTTGTTTCATCTTTATCTTATATGGCATGGATTATTGCACACATGTTCAATTTTAGATATTTCTGAAGCACAGATTAGGGTCATTCCACCTCAATTCACCAAATTTTAAAAAAAGAAGTTCCTGCCTGGCCATCTCATATTTGTCCGATATTTTTTCTGTGTATATGTCATTAAATAAAATGTGTTATTTGGGGTCATTGGTAACTTTAGTTAAATAGTCTGAAAGAAGACGCAAGTCAGAGGCATATATTATGGGAAAGAAATTATTAAAGGTATGTTTCTTACATTTATGGCCAATATTTGAATATGCATTGAGCAGGTATGATAGATGAAACCACTTCAAAAGCTGTATGTAACTGGAAAATGTGTATAAGATTGTTACTGGCCTGTTAAAAGAAGGTTTGCTTATTTGTCTGTAACTCTTGCCTGTTTGTGTTTCTTCTCTCCAGATCTGGGACATAGTGGAGAAGTATGACACCGGCTGCACACCAGGTGGAGGAAAGAACAGTATGAGTGTTTTCTATGATGCTGGGCTGGTGTTTGAGTCCAACACTGCTTCTGGGACTCCCTACAGACAAGGTGACAATACTCAATACTTCACTCTATAGTATGGTCTCATTCTTTTCCCTCCCTATAATATTTCAATTCTGAGGCAAGCAAATGGTAGAGTGGCTCCTTCAGCAAATTCTACCCAGAACAGACCTTTGATTAGACTTCATTGTAGGAGTCATTAAATCCCACCAATTAGGGGACGTGAATATTGGTGCTGTGCAATTCATCATCTACACTACATTCATGTGTATATCTTCTAATGTCAGACTCACAGTTAGTCTTTGTTGTTCACTTTGTTCATTTTAGCTTGAGAGTGCTACGTTTTGGGGTGACAGCAAAAATCTTTTAAATATCTTAAATTCTTAGTGTACAAAGTCACGATGATCTACTGTGTGCCACTAGCAATAAGTGAGAAGAAATAATAATGTTATAACTTTGAAACATCCATTTTGACTTCAAAATCTATGGTCATTGTCATATGAGCTGATCTTCGTCCTTTTAAGGCTTTTGAAAACTTTGTTCGAAATGTTGTGTGTCAGAAGGCCAACAAATTTAGTTGAACTGAGCAAATTCTGTCAAGAGGAGTGGTCAAAGATGCAACCAGAGGCTTGCAGATGGCTACCAAAAGCACCTTGATGACGGGAAAATGGCCAAGAGGACCAAATATTAGCATTGCTGTATGAAAATTTTAGACCCATCAGATTTTGTATTATTTCCAGAAGGTGTGTAATAAATCCATAAAAGAACCAAAATGCACAAGTGCCTAAAAAGACACTTGTGTTTAATCGATTCCATCATAGAAAACTAAGAGCTATAAGAGTCTTTGGAAACTCAAGACTGCCTTGATGTACATGGTCTTTAGTGTATGTTAAAGATCTCATCTGTTTTGCTTTTCCAGAGTTGAAATGTCCGGCCCCTGCCAGGCGGAGACGAGCTGCTACTATAATGGACGTCACAACCAGCTTATGTAAGAATCACAGCTCCACTCAAAAGCCACATAGTCAGTCATTTTTTCCCCAAGTGGCACAGTCTTAGTTTTTTCCAGGCTGTTTATTAGAGGAGCTCTTTTCTCTTTATACTTCCGTCTTGACCAGAAGTAGAACTTCAACGTCTATTGTGCACTATTTTAAATCCTTCTTCTTGTCTTATCCACAACCTGCTTTCTTTCCAGTGAGTCAATATAAAGACGACCTGGAGCGCGACTGTTGTTTGGATGGCTTGAAGGACACCTCTGTTTCATACACCTGTGAGAGGCGCAGTGAGTACATCTTGGACGGCGCATCTTGCGTCACGGCCTTCCTGAACTGCTGCAAGACAATGGAAAATGAGCGATCTGAGAGGAAGGAGGACAGTCTTCAACTGGCTCGCAGTAAGAGACGGGAACAAAGGGGTCTGAGGTGGTTATACGTGGTGATACCGGCTACTGTGAAACAATCAGAATGGTAACATTTTGATAAATCCTTAGGTGAGGAGGAGGACGACAGTTACATGGACAGCAATGACATTGTTTCTCGCACAAACTTCCCTGAAAGTTGGCTGTGGTCAGATATCACACTGCCTGCTTGTGCTCAAGCCAACTGGTGAGTCGGCTGAAACCTGTGCACACACAAAGAAAACAGTACACTCAGAATTTAATTTACTAAACCATTCACATCTACCACTCACTCCTCAAAGCGTTTCTGTGTTTCAGTGAGTCCACATCATTTGTAAGAAATGTTCCTTTGCAAGACTCTATCACGACCTGGCAGTTCACTGGCATCAGTCTGTCAAAAACTCACGGTGAGGATTCAGCAACTACAATCTGTCTTGAGCCTCTCACATTTCATACACTTCTTTTCTCTTTTTCATTTTCATCATGTGTTTTTTTCTGTCTCTCTTCTTTAAGGAATCTGCGTTGGTAATCCGTTAGAGGTAATTGTTCGGAAGGAATTCTTCATTGATCTGCGGCTTCCTTATTCTGCTGTCCGTGGAGAGCAACTGGAAATTAAAGCAATCCTCCACAACTACAGCCCTGATGAAATCACTGTAAGTCAACAAAAAGAGAGAACAAATACAGAACATTGTAATCAGTGCATTGTACCGTTGCATTCTCAAGATCAAAACTGATGCATCATTCTTAGATAATCAACTAAAACTGATGATAATTATCCTGTTTACACAGTTATTGGTACATTTTTGTCTAAGACTGGAAACAGATCAGTATTCTATAGACAAAGAGGATCTAAAATTCCCCAAAGTATAGGAGCTTATTTGTAAATGCTCACAAAAATCAATTCATCTCCTCATTATCTGATCCACTTCACTGGATCTTCATGTTCTTCACATATCTTCATCTTTGCCTTGTTCTCAAGGTGCGTGTTGATCTGACCGAGGAGGACAATGTGTGCAGTGCAGCCTCCAAACGTGGGAAATATCGTCAGGAAGTCGAAGTCGGACCCCAAACAACGCGATCTGTACCCTTCATCATTATTCCCATGAAGGAAGGATCCTACCGCATCGAGGTCAAGGCAGCTGTGAAGGATTCATCGCTCAATGATGGCATCATGAAGATGCTGCGGGTGGTGGTAAGACAGATGGACTATTTCACACTTAATGCAACCAGTTGTGTTGTTTATGTACAGTATGTCCTCTAGAACAACACACTCAGGTGTTTTCTGATTGGAGGCCTATATCCTTTGTTAATCAATTTTATGGTTAATGTTTTTTGAGGTTTTGGCACAAAAATGACTTTGTGAGACTTAAGTTTTAAGTCTGGATAAAAAATGCTGCATTTTTGGTATGAAGACCACATTGTTAAGGTTTCAAAAGTGTCATAGCCTTTGTTTAATTATAGTGATTCTTGTGTAATATACATATAAATAAAACTTAGAAGCAGCTGAGGTCATGCTTTTTGCAAAAACAACACTAACCGTCAGTCAAAGATGAGAAGTAAACAGTGATCTCCTGTGTTAGAGTCAGTATTAGATCTGTTGTAATGCAAATTGACATCAAAGAGTCAAACACCATCTCCAAACACAAATAATTAACTCGTACCAACATGTGAAAGTATAGCATGCATGGAGCTATTTTGGCAGCATGGAAAGGATCAGCAGTATATTAGGCAGTGGTGGTCATAATGTTTTGGTTCATATATTGTATCACCTTGTCAAAATTAGCTGTAAATAGGAGAAACGGTCCAAGATAGATGGATCCTTTAACCAACCAAGCCATTTTGTATTTTATTATTATTAAACATAGAAATTACTTTAAAGTCCTTGTAATTTCTAATGTTTGTCCTGTTATTTTTCCAGCCTGAAGGTATACTGGTTAAATCTCCTCGGACAGTCGTTCTAGATCCCACTAACAAAGGCAAAGGTGAGTTTACCCGTTAACTACTTTATAGATCTTCAATAAATATATAAAATATTTGTTCACCATTTACTGACTGAGCCCCTAACTGGACCCATTTTTTGCTTTAGGTGGTAAACAAGAAGAAATTATAAACAGTGGAATTCCCAGGAACAGTTTGGTTCCAAACACACCTACTAGCACACAAATCTCTGTAACAGGTGAGAATTTTTTTGTTGTTGTTGTTATATTTGGGACAATTAGTTGTTTAGGACTTCTGTAAGTTCTTCCTGTTGATTTTTAACATTTTGCTTTTCATATGTGTGTGCATTCAGGCAGAGAACAAGTTGCTGCGCTGGTGGAGAATGCCGTTAGTGGGAAATCAATGGGCACTTTGATCTACCAACCTTCTGGCTGTGGAGAGCAGAACATGATCCACATGACCCTGCCCGTCATTGCAACGTTGTATTTGGACAAAACCAACCAGTGGGAAACTGTAGGCTTTCAGAAGCGTAATGAAGCCCTCCAACACATAAAAACTGGTAGGTTCACACAGACGTATTCATAAACATGCACTGTATGGTCTAATAAGTTACTGTGCAAATACAACCAAATTCTAACAGTTGTGCTCTGTTATTCAAAATATGGTTAAATACTGGCCAAAAACAATAATGACAGTTAATAGAAGGTTAAAAGTGATGCCTTGAGATTTACATTTTTACATTCAGTGAAATAACTTTTTCTTTTTCTTTTTGTTTTTCTTTTTAAATCTTCTTAATAGACTTCAATTTGTCAGACATTGCTACCTTTAAATATAGTTTCCATTCAATAACAATGTAACTGGCCTCATCCTTTATCCTTTGTTGTTTTGGGTGTTTTGGTGGTATGGGCATGTTAAACGGAGTTCTTACTCCTGGAATATAATGACTGAAGACATGTTTTTTTTTATTGTATATGGCTACAATTGCAGGTTTCTCTCTCTCTTTATATATCCATATATATATATATATATATATATATATATATATACATTATTATTTATTTTTTTTTAAGATTGTTACAACATAGTCTACGGGGTCAAGGATGCAACATAAAAGAGTATGAAAAACAAATCACAAATTTACTGGATAATAAAAAGAGGCTTGATGTATAGGTAAAAAAAAACGACCAAAGCCAAAATAAAACGGTGCTAAATATGTACAGTGCTCACTACAAAACAAATATCCAGAGAATACACAAAACCACCCAAAGCCACAACACTAACACGAATTCTATGACAAATAGTAACACACTGCCGATCTGGGGACAAGTACTCAGAAGGTAAACCACAGAAACCAAACGCCACTACTATCAAGCCGAGTCCCCCCGGACTGCAGGGATTTTAAAAAACTGGAGGTTGCAACAGGCATAGACATATATACATATATATATATATGTATATATATATATATATATGTATATATGTCTATGGCAACAGGGACCAATGGGACCCCAACACTGTTTGCTGGTTGGAGGAGGGCAAGACCAGCACAGCTGCTAAAAGAAACGCGAGCACACACTTGGACACAAAACAGTGGACGAAACAAAAGGACAACCCATGAACAACAGAACGGAACAGAACAAAAAGAATACGGCCAGGGCCGTAACAAAGATGCTAGATGCTAATTACCATGAAACATGGTATTTGAACACTGAGTCAGTAAAAACCTTTTGTTTTTCATCTTCTTCAGGCTACAACAATGAGTTGGCGTACCGTAAGAAGGATGGCTCTTTTGCTGTGTGGCCTAAACATGCAAGTAGCACCTGGTGAGCAGCCCAGACATCCATTAATTCTTACAAATAGCATTCTTTACCTTCCAGACTTCCGACTATGCACGGCGGTATTCTATGTGCAAATTTGTGAAAGTAAACTGCTGTATCATCTCCTTTATTCTGTAAGGCTGACAGCCTACGTTGTCAAGGTGCTTTCCATGGCCAACAATCTGGTGGCAGTGCAAAGTGAAGTCATCTGCGACGCTGTCAAGTATCTGATTCTCAACGCACAGCAGCCTGACGGCATGTTCAGGGAAGTGGGAAGAATGATCCACGGAGAGATGATCGTGAGTTCACTGATTTCACTTGTTCATGACTCAATTGTTAATTGTTAGTTTTACCCATTTAGTGCCGTAGAAACCTTGATTTGCTTTTAGACATGAATCATTTTCACCTGGTCAGTCGCATATTCAGATACAGGTGGGATTTTTACAGTTTTGTATGTCAATTTGAACAATTATATCATTCACAAAAGATATATATATATATGTGTGTGTGTGTGTGTGTGTGTTTGTCTGCCTTTATGTTGTTGTTTTATTTGCTTTTTCTGAAAGTGTTTCACTTGCATTGTCAAAAAAATGCTTTTTGTAGGTTTCTGTGAGTTTTGTAGTTTTTTGTGTTTTTTCCAACTTAGACAACAGTTAAAGTTTTTCATTGTTTTTTTTGAAATTATAGATAAGATGTAGAAAAATCATTTGCATTTTAATTTACATGTTCACAGTTTAAAAAAACAGACCAAAGCTGTAAATGACATAAAAAACACATTTTATAATAATTATTAGTTTGTTTATAATGTTCAACCCTGAAATTGCACTGTATTTACTATATTAAATTAATATAAAATATATTTCACAAACATGATACATTATTTCAAATAATAAGGATGTATTAGGGACTGAATTATTAAAGACTGTTTTTTTTTTTTAAACTGTCTGCAAGTCGTTTGGGAAACTATATATCGAATGAAACTCTCAATATATATAATGAAAGACTGCATATATTGAATGAAACCCAGAATGCATGGAATTAAACTTGGAACATACAGAATGAAACACAGAACATGTGGAATCAAAGTCACCATCTTGTTTTTTGACTTCACTTTTACTTTCACTCGTACAGCTGCGAGAAGTGCCAAGAAGAGTGAAGCTGGTGCAATCATCAGGAATGACGATTGCACCTTATTAACAAGCTGGTGTTGCAAATCTTGCAGACATAACAGAGATCTCAGCGTGCAGACATAACTCAGCACTACACACCGAAATGTGCCGAGATCGGCTTGTTGTGCCGAGTTATGTATGCGCTGCTCGCTGGGAATGACGAGATCGGTGTGCAGTGCAGACATAACTCGGACCAACACCGGCATGTTAACACCTGTAACATTAATAAAAGAAACCATGTTCAACACCGCACTGAAGAAGAGATCCATTCACTGTTTAGTCTTGATTTCAAAGCAGTGCAGTGCAGATGCAATGTACACTGCAAACTATTCATATTATTTGGAGCATAGCATTAAAAAGTTACACTTCAACAAATTATCAATATATTTCAGCTGATGCCATTTGTATACCTTGCAAATTTAGCAGGATGTCTCTTCTCTCGTTTTTGATGTCCAGAAAAGCATTGTGCATACAGTATAGAACTGATTTGCCTCAATGGATGTCTTCATTCTTACTTGAAGCAAGTTAATTAACACAACTGCGAGCTGCTGACATGTTTGTGTATTTGTGTAGGGTGACGTGGCTGGTTCAGATTCAGACGCCTCCATGACGGCCTTCTGTCTCATCGCCATGCAGGAGTCACGCACAATATGTGCCGCTACCGTAAATGTGAGTCCATCCCTTCTGTACAGTATTTTCTCTTCTTCCATCACCTTTTATTTATCTCTTCATTTACTTAAATGTAATTGTATTGCAATGTAGAGCTGGTTTGTCTTTGTAGGGTGCAGAATATGTTCCGCAACAAGGATTTTTGAGTTCACATTGGACAGAAAGAAGTTTTATATGTTTAGAAAAGCTGACTGCTCAGAAAATGCAAAATGACAGCTTTATTCAAAACAATCTGATACAAGCTGTTAAACATTTTGAAAAATCTTTAATGGTGGCAATGGAGTTTCTTGAGTTTTTTTCTCCCCAATCTTGTTAAAGGGAGCACTTGAGAGCTGCCATATTTATGTGCACTTTTGCACAGGCTCCAGGATGCTCCATATCAACTAGTCAAGTAGGGAGGCCATTCTTGAGGTGATATTACTGTCGGCATCAGGAAACAGTGGCCTGTGCTCTGTGTGTGGGAGCAGAGTCTTACTGGAAGGTCCAGTCTTGCTGGGAACACGGCTTCACATCAGCTTCCAAAATGGTCTCTTGATAGACTTTCTGCTTGATTTTGGCACCTTAAGAGACAACATTTAGACTTTTTTCTGATTATTTGAAGGTCTGGGGACATTTCTGATTGATTTTGGGAATCCAGCCATTTTGGGATGTGAACTGTTGAACTTTTTGAGCTGCCGATAATTGTTGTTTTGTGCACAACATGACTACTCTGCACTCCAGTATTAACTCTAATTAATAATTCTCATAAGACACAGGAGAGAAAATGCTCAAGTATGCCAGAGCAGAAGTCGGCTTTACGGCTTTTTCATGTTGCCACTTAAACCTCCTGATGACTGTCTGTCCTCCTATCAGTAGTTATCATCCTCCCTCTTCTCTTTCCTTCTTTTCCTTGTGTCCAGAGTTTGCCAGGCAGCATAGACAAAGCAGTGGGCTACCTGGAGAAGCGCCTGCCCAGCCTCACCAACCCTTACGCTGTTGCCATGACGTCTTACGCTCTGGCCAATGAGAACAAACTCAACCAAGAGATCCTCAAGAAGTTCATTTCCCCAGGTCTCTACACACAGAAATATACCCAGCACATAATATTACACATTCACCAGTAACTGCTGCATAAACGTTTACTACTGGCTCTACAGATACATCGATAAGGTCACTGTCATAGGATGACTTTAGGTCACTGCACGTACAACGGTATAATTTCCAGTGAATAACTGAAGACAATAACAAACAAGAAATACGAAAATGCTGAAGATATGTTTGCGGTAATTTTGCAACAGATATCCGAGATGTTGCAAAGTCATATAAGGGTATTTGTTTTCCAGAGCTAAACCACTGGCCTACAACTAAGGGACGTATTTACACACTGGAGGCCACAGCTTACGCTCTTCTGGCTCTGGTCAAGGCCAAGGTGAGTATGTTTCACATGCTATGTGTTTTACTGTTTAAATAACTACGACTAGCCATTTTCCAGAACACTTCAGGGCACAATTATGTCATTATAGATTGTGAATTCAAATAAACAAAAGGGAAAACCATTATTAGCTCTATTAGTGTCATATTGTCATTTTGTGTGAATACAAAAGTATGTAAACACATACAGTAAAAACATGAACCAAACAACAGGTGTAAATACCAGTAGATATGGTATTTTTTTCGATGTTGCTTGATTGTGCCATAATGAGAAACAACTGATTTATAATATTTGAGGAGAGCTTTGGGAACCGGCAGGTAGTCCTTTGAAACATAACCATAAAAAAACAGCAAGTTTTTTTAAAGCTCCAACACGTTTCAGTGCTTTTCTTGACATCTGTTAAAGGAATTTGAAGATGCCAGACCTGTTGTGAGATGGTTCAACCTGCAGCAGAAGGTGGGAGGAGGCTACGGATCAACGCAGGTAACCCCAAACTTTCTGTCCATCCAGATATTTTTAAGCTCATTTGCATTTTTAAATTCATCTGCGCTTATGCTAACCTTTGTCTTCCTCATTATTTTTTTCTCTCCAGGCTACGATAATGGTGTACCAGGCTGTAGCAGAGTACTGGTCTGCTGCTAAAGAACCAGAGTACGATCTGAACGTGGATATCATGTTGCCGGGCAGGTCACAGCCTGTGAAGTACAACTTCAACAAGGACAACCACTACGCTACAAGAACATCTAAAGTGAGAACACACTATCCTACTCCCAACACACCATGTGTGTTTGTGTGCTCTGCTAACCTGTGTGTATGTCTGCACTTGTTTGACAGGTTAATGACATAAACCAGGATGTGAAGGTGACTGCCACGGGAACAGGAGAAGCAACAGTGAAGGTAAGTCATCCGTTCTGTATTAATGTGAATCCTTGAGGTCAACGTTGTTGTTTTTTTAACATTATGTGAACAATATTATCACAATAACTGAAATATACTTTAATCTCTCTGACAGATGGTGTCACTGTATTACGCTCGGCCAGTAGAAAAGGAGAGCGACTGTCAGAAGTTTAACATGTCAGTAGAGCTGATCGAAGGTAAAGTGGTGCCTTCTGTCTTTCTCGACTCATTTGTCATCATTTCAGGCGTTTCTCTGCCTTTATGTTGTTGTTTTGTTTGCTTTTTCTGCAGCAGTATCTCACTCACATTTTCCAAAAAATGTTTTTTGTAGGTTTCTGTAAGTTATGTAGTTTTTGTACAACTTAAACAACAGTTAAAGAGTTTCATTGTTTTTTTTTAAATTACAGATAAGATCTAGAAAAAATCACTGGCAATCTAATTTACATGTTCACAATAAAAAAAAAAAATTAAAAAACAGGCCAAAGCTCTAAATAATGACATACAAAACACATTTTATAAATGATTTTTAGTTTGTTTACAATGTTCAACCATGAAATTGCACTGTATTTACTATATTAAATTAATACAAAATTTATTTCACGAACATCATAAATTATTTTAAATAATAAGGGTGTATGAGGGACTTAATTATTAAAGACTGAAAATTAAAAAAAAATTAAACTGTAACTGTAATTTTTTCACATTTTCTCTGCTTTGTTTAATAACATAATAAATGGTAAAGTCACAGACAAAAGTATTAATTTGCATCTTAACTTTTAAAAAATGACAAACAAGGAAACAGGCCAAAACTGTAAATAATGTCCACCTCAAAAATAATATAATATGACAAATAGTAATTGGTTCTCTTAGAATCACACTGTTTCACCATATTTAAATCATCTGAAAATATCATTATTGTACAGAAACTGGAAATATTTGACAGAAAAAAATATGTAGTCTATCAAAGATTTAAAAATACGACATAATTATTTGAACTTTTGCTTTATTGATTTTTCTGTTTGTAAAACTACAGATATCCAGTTCAATCTCAGGAAAATGTATAAATTTCCATGTTGACTGAAAAAAAATTACAGGCCAAAACTGTAAAATAAATAAAATGATTAGTTTTTAAATGTCCATATTAAAAATCTTTATTTTTTGGCATTTTTTTAATTTTACAATGTTTGACACAAGAATCACACTATTTTTGCTGCATTTAAATTGTCTAAAGATATAATTTGCTTCTTGTTTTTTTATGATAAAACCAATAATCTCATGCACATCTAATGCTTTGCTCCTCCAGACAAAATGGACGAGGATGAGAAGATATACAAGCTGAGAATAGAAGTTTTGTAAGTAGAATAAAAACAGCATTTGGAAGCATCTGAAAACTGAATGGACTGAGTGGTTTGAATGACTCCATCTGTTCTGTGCTCAGGTATAAGGACAGGCAGCGCGATGCAACCATGTCCATCTTGGATATCGGCTTGCTGACCGGCTACACTGTTAACACGCAAGACCTGGACTCAGTAAGAACTTTTCTTACAGACATTTGGTTTAGAGAAACAAGATGTGTTCAAAAAAGTGGTCTGATGATGTGCGTTTGTGTGTAGCTGTCTAAAGGACGAGCCCGCACCATTGCGAAATATGAGATGAACAAAGCTCTGTCAGAAAGAGGCTCGCTCATCATCTACCTGGACAAGGTGAGACACCACCTTCATTCAAATCCCTGTTTCATTTATTTTTTTAATCTGCATTGGTGTTTATTTATTGATGCATATCTAACATTTGTTTCCCCACAGGTTTCTCACACACGGCCAGAGGAGATCACTTTTAGGATCCACCAGAAGCTGAAAGTGGGCGTCTTACAGCCAGCAGCCGTGTCTGTCTATGAATACTATAACCGTAAGTATGAGGAGGAGCCTCAGTTCGCTCCTAAATGTATTCTTTGCTGCTGGTAGACCTGACAGAGTAGATAAGCAGACATTACTATGTTGTGTTTTTAAGCAGCTGATGCAAATTTCACTTCAATTAGCACCAAATATATTCCCAAAAATTTGGTTCCCATTGCAGAAAGACCTTGCATGAAATTCTACCATCCGGAGAGAAGAGCTGGGAAGCTGCTGCAACTCTGTAGAGGTGAAGAATGCACATGTGCTGAAGGTAAATAAGATGATGTTATTATTCGGATGATGCAAACTGATAGTTAATCATTTGTCTTAGTTACTAAATAGATTTAGTTTTGCCATATATATAAGATATATATGATATTAGACTATTAGAGTTGAAATCCTTGCGGCAGGTTGCTGAATCTTAGTGCTCATTTAAAGAATTTAAAGACGGTTGTGAAATTTGGTGGAACATCATCACAACTTTATATCAGAGATGTCAAGCATCTGCAGCATCCTGTAGGACGTCGGGGCCTCAGTTCTAGCTGAGGGGGAGGGATCTATCACCAGCATATGTGCTGGATTGAAACTGTGACATTACTGCACTCATGTGTGCCGTGTATTCCAGAGAACTGCAGCATGCAGAAGAAGGGTAAAATCAGCAACGATGACCGCACAGCTAAGATCTGTGAGAGTACAGAGATCAGCAAAATTGAGTTTGGTAAGAAACCATGAGTGAGCTGCATTTCTACTCTTCTGTGTTCAAGAGATTACGGATGTCAGTAAGCAAGATGGCTAAAATCTACACCTCTTGTGTCCACAGCTTATAAAATTAGAGTGGAAGACATAACAGACGATTTGTCCACAGACAGTTACACAGTGCGAGTTCAGGAAGTCATCAAAGAAGGTGGGTGTTTATCTCCTTTTCTTACTGTTTGTTTGCAGTTGCAGTGACAAAGCTTTTTATTTTGTGGGCACTTTGCATTGCCTCATTAGGATTTCCAGAGTAAAGTGTTGACCATTTTCAAATTTGTCTGCAGGTGTTGATATTTATGAGTTTTTTTCCATTAAATCTTTCCTTCCTGCCTTAAAATGGTTTAGATGTAACTCTACAGTGTCACCTCCTTTAGTATGCGTATTAAGTCCCTTTGTCACTTAGTGCAGCTCCAGCACACCAGCTCGCCTACAAATCCGTTGAAACACCCTAAAATACTCTGTGCCATTGGTTCCTCAGGTTTGTTATGCTTGAAAATCAGAAGTCTGAATCCATGTTTTTGAGATGGACATGAATGCTCTGCAGTTTTAAGGCAGAAATACTCATGACATGTCCTGCAGCATATAAAAAACACATGTTAACAACATAGAAATGTTGATGTTTTTTTACTTGTTGGATAAAATAGGACCTACACTTACTTACTTCTTAGTGGGTTGACACAACTCAAGCGTAAAAACCTATAGAGACTCTGGGAAGTTACTGGTCTGAGCTGAGAACTAATCTGGTACATAATCCTTCATAAATGCCAAATAGTCCGAAGGTGGACTTTGGATGACATATGAGAAAAAGCCTTTTTCCCCCAACAATTTAATCGTGCAACCAAGAGGAAAATATGAGAATACAGCAGCACTGTGTTTAACCTTAAGCCATGCATTTATTCCTTAAAAACACTCTCTTTTATCATAAATTGCAGGAAGTTTGGATGTCGCTCCTCTGGACAGACTTCGCACATTCCTCAGTTATCAGCATTGCAGAGAAGCTTTGGGTCTGCAAAAGGGCAAAACCTACCTTGTCATGGGTTCATCCAAAGATATTCACAGAGACGACCAACGGCAGACGTAAGTTTTACACACCAAGTCAAGTTCACCTGTCTGATGCTCTTGTATATGTCTTGCTGTTTCGTTCCGGTGTGAAGATTCCTGTCACTTTGCTCTCCACAGGTTCCAGTATGTGCTCGGAGAGAGAACCTGGATTGAGTACTGGCCGACGACAGCAGAGTGTCAGCTCGATGAATATCGACCCACCTGTCTGGGAATGGAGGAGATGGTCACTCAGTACACAACCTTTGCATGTCAGCAGTAGTGAAACTCAAAGGAACAGAATATTCTTTTCAGTTTGTTTTGATTTTGCATTATATACTAGGTAAAACGTTAATTGCTGGGACATTTAAAAAGAAAGAGATGCCAAAATGACAATGTGTTGAATAAAATGTTATTGTCTTAATAGTCCGTGTCCTGCGTACTTTTTGTTAAAGATTAGACAAATGGTGCCCTCTGTCTGGTTACTGTATAATAAGCTTTAATTTGGATTTGAATAGGTTTGTTGTAGCACAGGAAGCTTAATACTGCAAACGTGATTTGGAACGCACAGCAGCAGCTGCAGTAATAAAGTCCTTCCAAAACACTGCAACTACACTTTATTGCCAAAAGTACTGGGACAATCCTCCAAATAGTAGAGTTCAGGTTTTCCAGTCAATTCCATCACTTCCATTGCCACAATCACTTCCATGGCCACAGGTGTATAAAATCAAGCACCTAGGCATGCAGACTGCCTCTACAAACATTTGTGAATAAATGGGTCGCTCTCAGGACCTCAGTGAGTTCAAGTGTGGTATCATGATAGCCTCCCACTTGTGCAATAAGTCTGTAAAATTTCCTTGATACTACATATTCCTCGGTCAACTGTTAGTGGTATTATAACAAAGTTCCAAGAGAACAGTACTTGCTGACTGCACTGTGCCAAGTGTAACGTTTGGTGTAGGGAGGATTATGGTGTGGGCTTGTTTTTCATGGGCTGGGCTTGGCCCCTAAGTTCCAGTGACAAAAAGTCTTAATGCTTCAGCAAAGCAAGACATTTTGGACCAATTCATGCTCCCAACTTTGTGTGAACAGTTTGGGGATGGTCCCTTCCTGTTCCAACATGACTGCAATATAGTGTCTATATATCTGTTATGACAAATGAGGTACATTGTCCATGCAATACTCAGAAAATGTTTTGAGAGCTTTTTGAGAGCATCTTTGGAGAACTTCATCCAGCTATTTAAGAAAAACATCCTGAGAAATAAAATAAAACTTCCCACTGAAAACATTGCTAGAACTTTGCAGAACTAACATTACCTACAAGTTCCAGAAACATTTGAAAGACACATTAAAATCTAATGTTCAAAGAGCATTTTAAAGAGATTCATTACTTCAAAAATGATGTTCCTAAAGTGAAAGAGGTTAAAAGTGAACTAAGACAGAACATTTTGACATTCAGGGGATTTTTGGAGGATGTTGTCAGAGTATGATAACAAATAAAGAACATTTAAAAAACGTTCCTGAAACATGACACAATAACAAAAGTGGAACATTTTGCCTGGAATATTCTGAAGATGTTTTTAGGGATGTTGCTGTTGAGAACGTTCTCAATGCAACATTTGGAAAATGTTTTAAGAACATTTTCAGACATCTTTAGAGAACTTAATCCTGCTTTTATGACAAACATCCAGAGAAATGAGATCAAACTTCCCCCGAAAACATTTCTAGGACTTTGCAGAACTGTATCAGAATGTTTTCAGAGCAAGATAAATCCAGCTGGCTGTCCACTACATTTACCTGACGATTACACTTCACATTTGAGTCATTCGTTTAAAATGTAATCAACAAGTGCTTGAATAAAATAGAATAGAAGAGAAATACTTTATTTATCCCAGGTCTAGAAAATGATTCTGGTACAGCAGCAAAGACACAAAATAGTAGACAGCAGTTACAAAATAGTCAATTAAAAACCTATAAATCTAAATAGAAAGGGCATGAGAAAAAGTAAACAGTGCAAAGAGAACAGGGGCTATAGAGAATGTGCAAAAAAAATAGAATGTGCAAAATTTTACTCAGTGCAAATGTAAGCAATGCAAACTGAACAGATTATGAGTTACTGAACAGAAAATTCTGTAAGTAAATTCTGAAATGTAATTTGCAGGATAGCCCTTTAACTGGGTGAGACAGAAGGTGCATGAGGAGCAATAAGCGGGTTAAAGAGGGCTACAGTGGGAGAATGAACTCATACAGCAGATATGGCATCAGGCAGCAGGATGTGTCGGGTCGAGCCGTCGCTGCTGGCCTTTCTGGCATTTTACTTTCTGATCTCTCTGGCTGCTGGTGCTCCACTGTAAGTACACCTTCCTTGCTTTTACAAATTCTTCTGTCATCTGCTTTCCTCCCCTAATCATATCACTATGTCCTGATAGTTCTGGCAGTGAGAGCAATTCTAATCATTACTAGGAAATATGAAGATGAAATATGAAATATTCTTCATTGATTGACCATTTTTTGTATGACAATAAATGTTTTTCCTAATATTAAATGTTCTGTCTTACTGACATTGAATAATTATACTTCTCAGTAACAAGTAAAGTACATTTTCAGTGAATATAATCATAATGACACAAGTTTCTATGCTTTCAGTTGACTTGACTCAGCCAGTAAGAAAAACATGACAAACAGTGATGCACCTGTTGTTGTGTTACTTGTCAAAAAAATGTTGTACAGAATTGTTCTAATCAGCACAAAGACCACATGTAATTTTAACATTCTAACATTTAAAAGACAGATAATTCTAATTTAAAAAGATGGATATTCCTAAAATGTTATTTAACCGTTTAAGATTTAAATGTTGTTGTTTTTTTTAAATTCAGCTATAGAGCAAAATTAAAACCTGAGCAACAATAAATCAAGCAAACTTCTGCTTTTTAATCACTGACAGTAACAGAGAGAGAGACAGTTGAAAATTCTGATTATTTGTTTAGTCCACCTTTACTTTTGTCACATAAGTCAATGTCCAAGATTTTGCCAGTAAATTGTCACACAGTTTACTGGAAACAGAGTGCAGCTCAATGATGAAATGTTTTATTGATCCAGTGCTGGATCTCAGTCAGAATGATTAATAGATTACTGATTGTATGTGAAGTAAATTCTGGAGTTCATTCTATACTTTCACTTTTGCGTGTTTGCCAAGAAACTTCACAATGTTTACTTACTGGGGCAGTCGTGGCGCAACAGGTTATCCCTGGGCTACTGATCGGAAGGTCAGAGGATTGAACTCTCACTGCAGTCACTGTTGGGCCCTTGAGCAAGGCCCTTAACCTCTGACTTCTCCCTGGATGCTGCACGGCGGCAGCCCACTGCTCCTAATACGTAATGTGTATAGGATGGGTTAAATGCAGAGATAAATTTCCCCAAGGGGATAAATAAATTACTATTACTATTATTATTATTGTCCTTACGCACTACATCAGTAGGAAGACAATGATGAGCATGCAAATGTGCTGCAGCACATTTGCTGATGTTGGCCTTTAGCTCAAATCACATCTGTGCCTCAATGCAACCTCACAGAGCTTGTCTTGGTACAAGACGTGTGGTGTTTCAACAAAAATACAGTTTTAGACATCATAGAAAGTACATTTTTTTAAATGCACGTTTTAAATAAATATATTTAAATATGTTTGGAAAAAGTGGATGAACTTGGGACAGACCTATGGGGTCAGGACCTCCAAATGGTTCCCAAGTTAAAGGTCACAAGATGATTAAAGGAATAAGAAAGGAAGGAATTTCTATTATTTTTGCTACTTTTCTTATAAGATATCAAACATGTTCCTTTCCCCATAGCCATAAAAATCATTAAAATCATGATTTGCATTGTTTTATGGGTCATGAAGCACTTTTCTGAGAGATCCACTTAAAACACTTGAATGCAAACAAACAAAATTATACATCATGTGTATAAACACTCTGTCATTAATCACATGTGTGATTAAAGTGGCTAAAATACATATATTAAAAACATAGTCAGTTGCAGCATAGGGTTGTTTCTGCACTGTGACCACAGTTTCTTTGCTGTCTTTCTTTGTCATCACTGCTCTGCAGGAAAGTGATGTCTGCCCCCAACTTGTTGCGGGTGGGAACAGCCGAAAACGTCTTTGTGGAGTGTCAAAACTGCAGTGGAGCAGACATCAGGGTCGATATCAATGTGATGAACCATCCAACCAAAAACAAAAAGCTGGCTTCCACAAGTGTCACTCTTACCAGCGGAAATGGCTTCCAGCAGCTCGGACATATAACGGTAAATAAAAAACTGATGTTATGTGGCTACCATGACCTCAAAAAGACATCTAGAATCCAGAAATGCCCACCACATTGTTATGACTGGCCTTGGCTCTGTTTACTTCGAGTTGTACTCTTGCACTTGTTGACCTCAGATTTGTATTTTTCACTGAACTCATGTAACCTACCGGTTGTTTCTATTTAACCAGAACAATATGACATTTAACCTGATAAGCCAGAACCAAACGTTTTTGGAAGTTCCTCTTTTTAATTAGATACATGCATGGAGAACAACGTTCATTCATCTTTCATACCACATTTCAGTAAGACCACGTGAATAGTGGTTGGCATGTTCACGTCAGAGATAACTGGCCAATGAGACTCGGTTGCATGCAAGTCCAACCTCTGTACGAGGTGGGCCCAGCCCAAGAAGATTTATTGACATCATTTCCAGAATTCCGGGCTGTCGCTGACTGAGATCCTCCATCACTCCAAGCCCAACGCTGTATCAACTTTACCTGTGACCTAAATAAATCCTATATTTGAGAACTGAAAAATTCTCTGATTCATTTTTGAGCAGTCAATAAAGAACCTGAACAATATACTCCCATTCTGCTTTTCTTACACTGCCTGTGTCCGTTCATACTGGTTTCAGATCCCCCCTGCAGACTTCAGTAAGGATCCCACAATGAAGCAGTATGTTTATCTGCAAGCTGAGTTCCCTGATGAACTGCTGGAGAAAGTTGTCATGGTGTCCTTCCAGTCTGGATACATCTTCATCCAGACCGACAAGACCCTCTACACACCTAACAGCAAAGGTGAGTCTGGTGCTGGATGGCTGGATGGCTGGATGGCTGGATAGCTGGATGGCTGGCTGGCTGGATGGCTGGATGGCTGGATGGCTGGATGGATGGATAGCTGGATGGCTGGATGGCTGGCTGGCTGGCTGGCTGGCTGGCTGGATGGCTGGATGGCTGGATGGATGGATGGATGGATGGATGGATGGATAGATAGATAGATAGATAGATAGATAGATAGATAGATAGATAGATAGATAGATAGATCTAGCTCAGAGCTCCGCATGCACCCCAAAACCAGACAAACTTCACACAACAGGGCACACAACCAGAAACAAAGAGCTCACACACCCAACCTAGAGCAAGCTTATTAAATCTCTCTGTCTGTGCTTATGCACACAAAATAACCCCAGTAATCTCTCCACTTTCCTTCAAAATCACAAAGTCCTTTTTGGAGCTCATGTATAGATTTACAAACGTCCCCTCGAAAGAGGCTCTCAGATTTTTACCAAATGTCCCCTCGAAGGCTCATAAATTTCACCAGAATGTCCTCTCAGAAGCTCATCAAACTTTATCAGAAAAAGAGGCTCATCAACTTTAGGAAAATGTCTTCTCAGAGGTTCATATGCATTACCATTAAAACAAATATCATTCCTCATAATTTACTAACTCTCCTGATTTCAACTACATTAGACATATGCATATGGACACACACACACACACACACACACACACACACACACACACACACACAAATGGTACCACTTTGTTCAGCTGAAACAACACACTCCACACTGACACAGAGACAGACACAGAGAGAAACCAATCCTCCACTTCACAAAATTAGACACACACTGCAAATTCAACATCATACCAAACCCACAACCAACATTTAGGCCTAGGTCTTCACAGTCGACTCATTCGTACAAAACCTATAAGCTTGCTTTAGCCGTTCCTATCTCTTTTCCTTTATCTTCTTTACTCTTACATCTAAATTTCTGCTTCTTCCAATGACAGGCTGCTTGTGTGCCAAGCTTCAATATCCTTCCACAATGCCTTCATACTAAAATCCTTCTACTCCTGACCCTACATATGCGTCCATTCATTGTTGGATTATAAACAAGATCACTCACTAAAAAATGTTTATACTCACGTTAATTACTCAATTTGTCAATGTGATTCTCGACAAAAACTGAGAATAACCCTGTTTACATCTCTATGAAATCATCAAGGTTACTGAAGAAACTGTTTTCTCTAAAGTTCTAAAGGTTCTGAAGTCTTTGAGATTAGAGTAATTATTTTCAACGTGGCCTTAAAGAGAGAGGAAAACAAACCTACCAAGCGTAAATCAGTTTGATAAAGGTGTGTTTGACTGTAATGTAGATTACAGTAAATGGAGTGAATTTTTGTCTGTCTATCAGTTTATTACAGGATGTTTGCAGTGACGCCCCGGATGGAGCCTGTGGAGAGAGATGATCAAAACCAAGCTGATGCTTCTATTGCCATTGAGATTGTGGTATTGTGTTTTATTTTTGACACTCTGAGGCCTGAAAGTAATATGAGATAATCAGCTTCAACTGAGAGGACAACACCTCTGGAAGAGTAGATGTCACAAATGCTAAACAATGAATCATTACGTTGCATATTAACAAAATAACAAAGACACATCTCTCAGTGTGTCTGTAGTTCACATCCACTGTATAAATGAATGTTCACTGACCAGGCTGTGGATGAAAGACTTTCACAAAATGTTGGGTTTAAAAACTGATTTCTAAGCTGGGAAGGTTCACTGTTCATGGTTGTTGAAAGTTATTTACTTTCAGACACCTGAAGGCATCATTTTACCACTTGATCCAGTCTCTCTGAAATCAGGCATCCACTCTGGCGATTTCCAACTCCCTGAAATTGTTAGGTGAGTGTGTTATTTTATATTTTTTAAAATTCTAAACCTTCCATTTTTAGTTATTCATGTGTTTCTGTGGTCGGGAATCAACATTTTAGAACAGATAGAAAAGAAACTAATTAATTTCAAAACAATCATATCCTAAATAATTAAAATGCATTAATGTTGATTGGTAATTTTTGATTTGTGACTGACAATCATCTGTAAAAACACTCGTTAGAATTAAACAGATTTAAAAATTGATTAAAAACCCTGTGGCTGAGTTTTTTGAACCTTTTCCTGTTTAGCTAAGTGATGGTTAATAATGCAGATAATTGCAGAAGCTCAAAAACTATTTTTTGATGTGTCAACAAGAAAAACAAGATCAAAATTAGCTCTAGCCTTTGTGTAAATAAACAACTTATAAGTGTCACTTAGTTAAATTCGCTACTTGTTCACAAGTAGTCATGTTATAATACAATCACAAAATTTACCGTCGCCCTACAACATATATTATCCCTCATGTGTGTCCCAAAGACATTTTCTTTGAAGAGCTCATATATTATTTTTTGGGGGTCCCTTCCTGAAGTGTATTAAAAAGCTGCTTTTTGTACATATAAAAGGTGTTAAAACTTACAAAGCCCAAAGTGCAGGCCTCTGTCACAGAAAACACTGCCTCGTATTTGCCTGAAACGGGTCATTTAAAGTCCAGGTTTCTCCTCCGTTACTCTTTTATGTCATCATGCAACACATTTACATGTTCTCTGCCTAGTGACTGGTTTGCCCTCAAACAAAAAAAAGGCAGCTTCCTTGCAGGCTGTCGCTATTTCCCCACTTGAGCCACTTCTGCCAGAGCTACATCCTACACTCATACCCATTTTCCACCGAGCTGGTTCCAGTTCTAGTTCGGAGCCAGAGCCTGACTTAGCACCAGTTCTTTGTGTTTCCGCCACCGAAGCACCACCTCCAGGTTCGAAAAACTGGTGCTTAGCAAGCACCAACTCTTTGCTGGGGCAGAGCTAAGAACTGAGGATGTCAGGGGCTGGGGGTGGGGTTATCATGACCAACGATCAATGGTAGAAAGGGACACACAAGCGGTAGTTTGTGTCCTTTTTCGTCAGGACGTATCAGGTTTGATCAAAGATGTATTGGAATGGCTCCCGGGACACACTGAAGTTTTGCACAAACTGTTGTGCACTGAAATCCAGTTGTGTCCCACCAGTAGCCCGATCATGGATGTGTCCAGGCAATAGGCAACCTCCGCCTCACAATCAGCCTTGAGACCATCTATAAAGATAAATATAGATATTATCATCAGCTTATTTCATTTGTTTAACTGCTATGTAATTGATGTGAGCATATCGTTTTACGGTGACGCAATGACGTGGCTCTAACTTGGCTCCTTGCCAGTGGAAAAGCAGTCAGATTTTTAGGAGGAACGAGATTTGAACCAACTAAGCACCAACACCAACAATATATGTTTCTATTCGTAGTACTGGAGTGTGGAAAGTGGTGGCCAAGTTCCATAGCAACCCACAGCAGAGCTTCTCTGCAGATTTCGAGGTCAAAGAATATGGTAAGTCACCCGTCATCTGGTATTTAACGCGGTGCAACATTTACTTCCATGTTACCTACAGAATGAATCTTTTAATTCCACAGTGCTTCCCAGTTTTGAAGTCAAACTGAAACCTAAGAGCTCCTTCTTTTATGTGGACAGCCAAGAGCTCACTGTTGACATCGAAGCTAGGTATGTAACAACTTTTATTTTGTGGATGTAACGATTTTTATTTTGTGGATTCAGAGACCAGGTGTTTAGGTCTGTATGGTGTTTGTTGTTGTCACATTTGATAATTTAATTGTCCTGTTTTGCTTCATTGTGGGGCCTAAACACTTCTTTCTCTTGTGCTTGTAGGTATCTGTTTGGTGAACAAGTGCATGGGATGGCCTATGTGGTGTTTGGGGTTATGTCTGAAGGAGAGAAGAAGGGATTTCCAGACTCTCTTCAGAGGGTGCCAGTAAGGAACTATTTACAGCAAACCAAGGATGTTCAGATAAAACTGTGCCGATGTGAGAACTGAGGTGCTTCCAGCTCCTCACTGGTGTACCACTGTTTCATGATGCGTCTCTTTATCCCATCACATTAGATCACAGATGGTGCAGGATCGGTCACACTGAATAGGGAGCACATCACAAGCACCTTCAAAAACATCCTGGAACTTGTGGGGAAGTCCATATTTGTATCTGTCAGCATGCTGACTGAGAGCGGTAAGAGAGAGGTGCTTTTTGGTCATGTGTGAATCATACAGCTTCAACAATAAGTGATTACTGTGAACACATGTAAAGCGTACTCTGCTAATCGGTTTGTGTTCCTGCATCCTGTCGCAGGCAGTGAAATGGTGGAGGCAGAGCTGAGAGGTATCCAGATCGTCACATCGCCCTACACCATCCACTTCAAAAGAACTCCCAAATATTTCAAACCAGGACTGTCCTTTGATGTTGCGGTAAAGTACAAATTTACATTTGTTAGGCAGCTGTAGTTCCATTATACTATAATAAATTCAAACTAACCTCATAGCATTAGTTAAGATGTGTGGTTAGAAAGACAGTTAGAGGCTATTTGATGAGTGTTTTTTGTTCTGTGGCAGGTTGAAGTGACGAATCCTGATGACAGTCCAGCGCAAGGTGTTCCAGTGGTGGTCAATCCTGGTGGGGTGCAGGGCTACACCGCAGCCAACGGCATGGCAAAGCTTACTATTGAGTCAGCGGCATCAGATTCAAGACTGCCAATCACTGTAAGTCTATATCTATCTATATATATATACATATAAAACATTTTGGTGCTCTAAATAAGACATCTGCAGCTGCCCCCAGGAAAACTGACTTTTATTATTTTTATTATTGAAATCATTTTGGACAATCATAACAAATTTATAATACTTTATTATTTTAAATTCAACATTAATCAGTTGTACTCAGCTTGTGTTCTGTGTCATGCCATAAGCCGTCAGCCACATACTTACATGCTAGTTGTGGTTTTAATCATGTTCAGGCTATGACATAGAACATAACACGGTTGTTCATAAACCTGTGTGACTCTTAGTGTTATCAGGTGTTATTAACATGAGAAATTCATTTATAGCTCTCCTAGCCATACAGTATTTATTCAGCACATTTTATTGCTGCAAAACAAAACAAAAAAAATCCTGATCTATTTTACAGCTGAAAATCTCAGCAAATATAACACGTTCAGATTTTTTGTGTCTCTTTTACAATATATTTGATAACACCCAGGACAGGATCACCGATCAGCCATAACATTATGACCACTGACAGGTGAAATGGGTAACACTGATCATATTGGTACTATGTGGTGTTCCGCTGGAAAATCTTGAATCCAAGGTTTTCCAGCAGAACACCACATAGTACCAATATGATATATAATCAAAAGAAAATGTTACCCAGAGTTGTGGTGCCATGAGGGATCAATATATGAAATGTTGAAATTTTCACCCCACAGTATTTGTAGTTGACAGACCAACAGATCTCCCCACATAGGGAAGAGAAAGTGTTTTTGCTGTTCTCGAGATAAGATGAAGAAGATTCGGGTCTAGCATACATACAACCCGTATGTCCTGGGGAGCAACACTGATTCATGGCCTCCAGTGTTTGGAATTACGCCCTTCATATTTGTGGTCCTCAAAACTGGAATTTACTTAATGCCTACATCACATGCAGGAGTTTACTTTTCACAGAAACTGATCTGCTTTCCAGTCTTTCATGTTTTTTGTATCACATTTCTGCACAGAGATTTGTCCATAATGAAAATTGCAGAGGGAACAAAAGCATCAGTTTGTGTGTTTCTATTCAGCACAGGTGTTTTAGTGAAATGTGAGCAGTGTTTTTTAAAGCAATGTGGCTGACAGTATTTCAAAAGTAGATGAGGAGCTATAAGGATAAATTTCTTTCTACACTTTTGTGCTTCTCCACCTGGTGGCATCCTTTGTGGCTCCAACAGCAACCTGTGATCAAAAGCTACCCTGCATGGAGTGGAAACATGACATAATACATGTATTATATTTGAAAATATAATTATGAAATATATATTATATTTCACTTTTCATGTAGTGTGTGATGGAAAATAATAAACTTTTTCATGATGTTGTCATTTTTTGAGATGCATTAGAACATCACTGTTGTCTACAGCGTGTATAAATAATTTTGATGTGTTAGTTCATTTTTACTTTACTATTTGTGTGTGTTTTCAATCACAGGCAAGAACCAATGACCCTCATATTTCAGCTGACAGACAAGCAGTAGCCACCATGACAGCTCAGCCATATAGCACCAAAAGCAACAATTACATCCACATAGGTAAGGAATCTGTGTCAGGTGATGTGAGGTGGGAGCAGCGGTAAAGTAATGCAGATCTTCTCTTTTTCTGCGCTCATTGCAACCAATCATTTTTACAGGGGTGGATACCGCTGAGCTGGATGTAGGAGACAACCTGAAAATCAACCTCCACCTCACCAGACGGGAAAATCAAGACACTGACATCACTTACCTGGTGAGAGATGTTTTGTTCCTGTGCCTGTGTGCACACATGTAACAGTTTTTGTTGTCTTCCACAGCAACTGCAAGTATTCATGTGTGATAATGCCGTAAATCTGTGTCCCTAGATCCTGAGTAGAGGTCAGCTGGTGAAATCTGAGCGTTACAGGACAAGAGGCCAAGCGTTGATTTCCCTGATTCTTCCCATCACCAAAGACATGCTTCCGTCGTTCCGCATTGTCGCCTACTACCATCCAAGTGACAATGAAGTGGTGTCAGACTCTGTTTGGGTGGATGTAAAAGACTCCTGCATGGGCTCGGTGAGAGACGCATCTGTGTAGCAGAGCATGCAAGTGTCAGTGATATCTTCTTTTTTGTTTGCTGAAGACATATGTGCATGTCCCACTCATTTCCCTCCTCTTCACATTCAGCTGAAGCTGGAACCAACCAGACCTGCTCCATCCTATGAGCCTCGCAAGATGTTCGGTCTCAAAGTCACAGGAGATCCAAAGGCTGTAGTGGGACTGGTGGCAGTGGACAAAGGGGTCTACGTCCTGAACAACAAGCACCGTCTCACCCAGAAAAAGGCAATTTGTTTCATCTTTATCTTATATGGCATGGATTATTGCACACATGTTCAATTTTAGAGATTTCTGAAGCACAGATTAGGGTCATTCCACCTCAATGCACCAAATTTTTAAAAAAGAAGTTCATGCCTGGCCATCTCATATTTGTCCGATATTTTTTCTGTGTATAGATATGTCATTAAATAAAATGTGTTATTTGGGGTCATTGGTAACTTTAGTTAAATAGTCTGAAAGAAGACGCAAGTCAGAGGCATATATTATGGGAAAGAAATTATTAAAGGTATGTTTCTTACATTTATGGCCAATATTTGAATATGCATTGAGCAGGTATGATAGATGAAACCACTTCAAAAGCTGTATGTAACTGGAAAATGTGTATAAGATTGTTACTGGCCTGTTAAAAGAAGGTTTGCTTATTTGTCTGTAACTCTTGCCTGTTTGTGTTTCTTCTCTCCAGATCTGGGACATAGTGGAGAAGTATGACACCGGCTGCACACCAGGTGGAGGAAAGAACAGTATGAGTGTTTTCTATGATGCTGGGCTGGTGTTTGAGTCCAACACTGCTTCTGGGACTCCCTACAGACAAGGTGACAATACTTCACTCTATAGTATGGTCTCATTCTTTTCCCTCCCTATAATAGTTCAATTCTGAGGCAAGCAAATGGTAGAGTGGCTCCTACAGCTATTTCTACCCAGAACAGACCTTTGATTAGACTTCATTGTAGGAGTCATTAAATCCCACCAATAAGGAGACGTGAATATTGGTGCTGTGCAATTCATCTACACTACATTCATGTGTATATCTTCTAATGTCAGACACACAGTTAGTCTTTGTTGTTCACTTTGTTCATTTTAGCTTTAGAGTGCTACGTTTTGGGGTGAGAGCAAAAATCTTTTAAATATCTTAAATTCTAAGTGTACAAAGTCAAGATGATCTGCTGTGTGCCACTAGCAATAAGTGAGAAGAAATAATAATGTTATAACTTTGAAGCATTTCCATTTTGACTTTGAAATCTATGGTGATTGTCATATGAGCTGATCTTCGTCCTTTTAAGGCTTTTTAAAACTTTGTTCGAAATGTTGTGTGGCAGAAGGCCAACAAATTTAGTTGAACTGAACAAATCCTGTCAAGAGGCTTGCAGATGGCTACCAAAAGCACCTTGATGAGGGGAAAATGGCCAAGAGGACCTGTAACTACTCTGGTCTGAGGTTAAGAAGGCCACGCATCATACAGATGTCTTTCAACGTTTATTACTCTTCAGTCTGCCGACACCGTGAAAACTATAAAAATAAAAAAACATACAAATCATCTTAACAAACAATACAAACAAATATGAAACAAAATAAACTTAAAGGTCACAATTACCGTGTCCGCCTCTCAGACACCACACAGAATAGTTAAGAATTTCGGTCATATCGTTCCTCTCTCTCTGCTGGCGTAGTCCTCTGCAGCCATATTGGATGACCCATAATTCTTCAGGGCAAGACCTTTCACCTAACTGTGGTCATGTGATCCATTTCATACTGTCATACAAACATTACAGACAGCACTACATTTTAAACAAACATGAATTTCAAAATTATCGCACTGAACATATCAGCCATTGTGCTTTTAACTAATTTCAATAACCACATGAACTAAATATTGAAGACAAAAAAAAAAAGGTGAAAAAAAGAAATCTCAGAAATAACTGTCACATGGACAGTTACATGACCAAATATTAGCGTTGCTGTATGGAAATTTTAGACCCATCAGATTTTGTCTTATTTCCAGAAGGTGTGTAATGAATCCATAAAAGAACCAAAATGCACAAGTGCCTAAAAAGACACTTGTGTTTAATCGATTCCATCATAGAAAACTAAGAGCTATAAGAGTCTTTGGAAACTCAAGATTGCCTTGATGTACATGGTCTTTAGTGTATGTAAACCTTTGGTCACAACTGCATATTGTGTTGTGCAGTGCAATTATGGATCCCTCTTTTCCTGTTTCTGTAATGCAGTCATGCGGTCAAATGTCCAGATGCAGCCTGGTTCGGTTCTGTTAAAGATCTCATCTGTTTTGCTTTTCCAGAGTTGAAATGTCCGGCCCCTGCCAGGCGGAGACGAGCTGCTACTATAATGGACGTCACAACCAGCTTATGTAAGAATCACAGCTCCACTCAAAAGCCACATAGTCAGTCATTTTTCCCCCAAGTGGCACAGTCTTAGTTTTTTCCAGGCTGTTTATTAGAGGAGCTCTTTTCTCTTTATACTTCCCTCTTGACCAGAAGTAGAACTTCAACGTCTATTGTGCACTATTTTAAATCCTTCTTCTTGTCTTATCCTTATCAACCTGCTTTCTTTCCAGTGAGTCAATATAAAGACGACCTGGAGCGCGACTGTTGTTTGGATGGCCTGAAGGACACCTCTGTTTCATACACCTGTGAGAGGCGCAGTGAGTACATCTTGGACGGCGCATCTTGCGTCACGGCCTTCCTGAACTGCTGCAAGACAATGGAAAATGAGCGATCTGAGAGGAAGGAGGACAGTCTTCAACTGGCTCGCAGTAAGAGACAGGAACAAAGGGGTCTGAGGTGGTTATACGTGGTGATACCGGCTACTGTGAAACAATCAGAATGGTAACATTTTGATAAATCCTTAGGTGAGGAGGAGGACGACAGTTACATGGACAGCAATGACATTGTTTCTCGCACAAACTTCCCTGAGAGTTGGCTGTGGTCAGATATCACACTGCCTGCTTGTGCTCAAGCCAACTGGTGAGTCGGCTGAAACCTGTGCACACACAAAGAAAACAAGACACTCAGAATTTAATTTGCTAACCCATTCACATCTACCACTCACTCCTCAAAGCGTTTCTGTGTTTCAGTGAGTCCACATCATTTGTAAGAAATGTTCCTTTGCAAGACTCCATCACGACCTGGCAGTTCACTGGCATCAGTCTGTCAAAAACTCACGGTGAGGATTCAGCAACTACAATCTGTCTTGAGCCTCTCACATTTCATACACTTCTTTTCTCTTTTTCATTCACATCATGTGTTCTTTTTCTGTCTCTCTTCTTTAAGGAATCTGTGTTGGTGATCCGTTAGAGGTAATTGTTCGGAAGGAATTCTTCATTGATCTGCGGCTTCCTCATTCTGCTGTCCGTGGAGAGCAACTGGAAATTAAAGCAATCCTCCACAACTACAGCCCTGATGAAATCACTGTAAGTCAACAAAAAGAGAGAACAAATACAGAACATTGTAATCAGTGCATTGTACCGTTGCATTCTCAAGATCAAAACTGATGCATCATTCTTCGATAATCAGCTGAAACTGATGATAATTATCCTGTTTTCACGATTAATGGTACATTTTTGTCTAAGACTGGAAACAGATCAGTATTCTATAGACAAAAAGGATCTGAAATTCCCCAAAGTATAGGAGCTTATTTGTAAATGCTCACAAAAATCAATACATCTCCTCAGCATCTGATCCACTATACTGGATCTTCATGTTCTTCACATATCTTCATCCTTGCCTTGTTCTCAAGGTGCGTGTTGATCTGACCAAGGAGGACAATGTGTGCAGTGCAGCCTCCAAACGTGGGAAATATCGTCTGGAAGTCAAAGTCGGACCCCAAACAACGCGATCTGTACCCTTCATCATTATTCCCATGAAAGAAGGATCCTACCGCATCGAGGTCAAGGCAACTGTGAAGGATTCATATCTCAGTGATGGCATCATAAAGATGCTGCGGGTGGTGGTAAGAAAGATGGACTATTTTATACTTAATGTCACCAGTTGTGTTGTTTATGTACAGTATGTCCTCTAGAACAACACACTCAGGTGTTTTCTGATTGGAGGCCTATATACAGTACCTTGTTAATCAACTTTGTGATTAATGTTTGTTGAGGTTTTGGAACAAACATTACCTTGTGAGACTTAAATTTTAAGTCTGGATAAAAAATGCTCGCAGTTTTGGTATGAAGACCACATTGTTAAGGTTTCAAAAGTGTCATAGCCTTTGTTTAATTACTGTGATTCATGTGTAATATACATGTAAATAAAACTTAGAAGCAGCTGAGGTCATGCTTTTTGCAAAAACAACACTAACCGTCAGTCAAAGATGAGAAGTAAACAGTGATCTCCTGTGTTAGAGTCAGTATTAGATCTGTTGTAATGCAAATTGACATCAAGAGTCAAACACCATCTCCAAACACAAATAATTAACTCGTACCAACATGTGAAAGTATATGTGGCATGAGGGGAACTTACTGCAGGTAAATTTGTAGCTACTGTTGTTGACAATGCTGCCTAGGTTAGGCCTAGGACCCTGCACAAGGCAGACAAAGGTTCGATCACCTTAAACATGGGGCAGAGACAGTACCTTAAGATACCAAGTGTATTTTATTTAGTAAATTTCTTGTTATTTAAAAAGAGATTGTTTTCTATGTATTCAAATTTTAAAATATGAATATGACAAATAACACAGGATAAGAAAGAAAAGAAAACACAACAAGCCAAAATAACACAACATGCAATTGCAATAAACCCAAAATACAAAATAACCACCAGCTATGTACAGCTAAAATTTACACATACACATTAGACACCGTTTTGTTTTAATAACCATTAGAGGAACCCAGAGTTCTGTTCTTGTTATTCATTTATTTATTTATTCCGGACCACTCATGAAAGGAACGGAGTTTACCGGAAGTGCAAAACAAGCCAATCCAGTGTGATGATGGTCCAAACACAGACGATCCAGAACAGCAGATGTAGGAGGAGGTATGCCAGCCAAAGCCGTAGCACTTTGATGTGGGCCGATATAGTCCCCAGGAGACGCGGGAGGTGCAGCGTGGTCCCGCTGTGGTGAGAACACATCACGGTTAGGACCAATAATATTCAGAATGTTTGGTAAGCAACAGGCAGAAGCCAACAATTTACCAAAGAAAGAGAAGCACCAGTCTCCAGACCCCAAACGGAGGGTGCTCTGATCCTCCGAATATATGTGTGCGCTACCGCGCATACAAAAGCACCACTCTACATACAGGGAAAAGATATTAGACTGGCTGTGTACAGCCCAATGGGTCGAAGAGGGAGGCATGCCACTTACCTGTATGTTAAAAGCCACCGGATCACACAAACAACAACCTTCACGAGCCGCAGAGACGCTAAAGCGGAAAAACGCACACATAAATGCCAAGCACGGACCGACCAGAGACATGGGAGGAAACAATCACCATGTCAACTCACCCAAAAAGAGGAGCTTGAAGCTTCTGCAGCTGTGGATTACCCCAACAAACCAAGCGTCCACACGCGCCACCAGACGCATAGAGAGGATCCACGCATGAGACAAAAGATGATCGGGGCATAAATGCCCTCGGTCCCACCCCACAATCAGCACAAAAAGACACAGGTGGAGTTGCGCACCAAGAAACAGGTAGGGGAGGGGCACACACTCTCCACACTGCCATAGAAGATCAAGACCATGGTCTAAAGATGGCAGCCTGGAGATTGGAAGTCGGGTTCGACGCCCTCCCAATTCGCCCACCAGCCTGGCTACCAGCAGACTGGGGAAGCCGATACACATTTGAATGTTGGCCAGCCGTGGAGCGGGTGGTCCGACGTGGTGCCTGAGCGCTTGTACTGGGTTGGTCAAGATCAGGCAAAGATGACGGTCCCGGCAAGTGTGTCGCAGCTGGAAAACTGGTCTGACCATGACCTGGTAGACTTGAAGTGGAGGCTCCAGATGGAACAGAGGGAACACCAGGAGCAGCTACGGTATTGTGAGATTCTGAGACCAAAAGCCACACATCACTGTTTGAAGAATCATCAAGTGGAGCTGCATTCAGTGAAGATGGAGAGTGGTGTGCCTGATGGTCAACCTCGGTAGGCCTCACCACGGCTTTCAGCATGTTGCGATGTACGTTCCTGACCTTATGGAAGTCACTCACAGGAGCAACTGAATAAACTGCACTCTCTCCAGATGGAGCACTCACTACCTGATGGAAAGCTGAGCTCCAAAAATCTTGAATTTTATGGTGGCCCCGGGCACCGCAATTCCTCACATACACCAGCTGACCTACCAACAGGGGTGCATGTCGTACATGTTGATCATGCCGCTCTTTCCTACAACTTGCAGCAGCCAAGAGTCTCTCACGAGCATCACCAAAAGAAAACCTCAACCTCTCTTGGTGCTCAGCCACCCAGCCTTGTACCTCACCTGGACTCGGTTCTTCAATCCTCCCTAGAAGGAAGTCAATCGGGAGCCTTGGCTCCTGGCCAAACATCAAGTAATATGGTGACTCTCCTGTACTCTGATGTGGTGTTGTATTGTAACAGAAGATGACTTGAGGCAAGTAAGAAGCCCAATCCCGCTTTTGTGGCAATGCCAATGTTTGAAGAAGATTATGAAGTGTGCGGTTGAACCGTTCACATTGCCCATTGTCAGCAGGATGATACAGCATTGTACGAGGTTTTTCCACACCATACAACAAGCAAAGTTGCTGAGTCAACACACTCTCAAAGCTCCTCCCTTGATCGGAGTGCAAATGACTGGGAACACCATACTTGTAAAACCATTCACCAATCAGCCTTGGGCCACAGTAGAGGCCGTTTGGTCACGTGTTGGAACCGCAACAGTGAATTTACTGAACACGTCAGTCATGATCAGTATCTCACTAGGATGGGAGGCGAGTAGGTGGCCCATGTAACTATGTGGCAACTGCCCAGCATCCTTTGCCACTTGACACCTCTCACACTCCTGGACCCAGTTCCGGATGTCATGGAACATGCCCGGCCAATAGCAACGCTGGCGAACCAACTCTGCAGTCGTTTCCATGCCCTGATGACCGTGTTGCTGATGAAGAAGACTCAAGGTCTCTTCTCTAAGAGAAGCTGGCAGAAGAAACTGAAGAATTTCTTCCCCGCCACGGTAAGCTCGGCGAAACAGGAGCCCATCCTGTTCCACAAAGCGATTACGTTGGCGCAACAATGCCAGAGCGGGCTTGGAGAGACTGTGCTGCTCGCTGGAGGAACGTTGTGTCTTCTGCTGCCAAAACACAAGAACCTCCCTTAACAGGGGATCATAATTCTCCTGTAACGACCTGAGGTCGGAAGCAGAGTGGGCTGGAAGGACCAAGACCAAAGACTGGGTGACCGCCACCACAGGATTCAGGAGTGGAACACGCTGCAACTCAAGAGGGGCTTGAGTGCCAGGCAGATATTGTGCCAGCGCCTCTGAGCCTAAAGAATACTGCCTGGATAGGGCGTCCGTGTTCCTGTTGCTTCGACCTGAACGGTACCTGATTTCAAAATTGCAAGCAGCAAGCTGAGCGGCCCATCTATGCTCTGTAGCACCCAGTTTTGCAGTCTGGAGAGGGCTAAGTGGATTATTGTCGGTGTACACCAGGGGTGCTCAATCCTGGTCCTCGAGAGCCCCTATCCAGCATGTTTTAGATGTTTCCCTCTTCCAACACACCTGATTCAAATGATCAGGATTGTTATCAGGCTTCTGCAGAACTTGATGATGAGCTGATCATTTGAATCAGGCATGTTGGAAGAGGGAAACATCTAAAACATGCTGGATAGGGGCTCTCGAGGACCAGGATTGAGCACCCCTGGTGTACACTGTGCACTTGTGACCCAACAAATATTTGCGAAACTTCTCAGTCCTTGCCCACTTGAGCGCCAAGAATTCCTACTTCATGGAACTATAAGTTGCCATGTTGTGCTCAGTGGGCCGCAACCCCCTGCTGGCATAGGCCACTGGTCTCACCCCACTTTCGGTCTCCCGGGAAAGAACAGCTCCCAGACCACTATAACTAGCATCCACCTCCAAAATGAACGGCTTGGAAAAGTCTGGGTGTACTAGCACTGGCGCAGACACTAGCTTCGCCTTCAATGCCTGGAACGCCTGCTCACACTACGGAGTCCACGCAGCCTCTAGGGCTTGGCCCGAGCTCCTCTTGGACTTCTTCCCCGCCAGCTCTGCCACCAACTGGTGCAGAGGGTCCGCCAACTTGGCAAATCCCTCTACAAACCGGCGACAGTAGCTGGCGAAGCCCAAGAACGAGTACAGCTCAGAGGCGTTCTGCGGACGCTTCCATTGTGCCACAGCCTCGATCTATTTGGGATCTGTGGACACCCCCTGACCCGAGATGACATGGCCCAAGTACCCCACCTCACGCTGGAAAAATGAACACTTTTCGAGCCGCGCCTTCAGGCCCTCTGTTTTAAGCTGACCGAGCACCGGTTCCAGCCGCTGAAGATGTTGTTCAACAGAGGATGAGAAGATGATGATGTCATAAAGATAGAGCAAGAGAGACTGGCCCTGCTGATCACCAAACATCCTCTCCATCAGCCGCTGGAAGGTGCTCGGGGCGTGACACAGATCAAAAGGCATGCAGTTAAACTTAAAAAGCCCGAAGGGGGTACAAAAGGCCGTTTTGGGCACGTCCGCCTCGGTCACAGGAACTTGATTGTAATCACTGGCCAGATCGTGCGTTGAGAACTAAGCGGCCCCAGACAATGCATCCAGTGTCTCCTCGATCCGAGGCAAAGGGAAGGCGTCTTTTCGGGTTTTACTGTTTAGCAGGCGATAGTCTACACAGAGGCGCAGGCTACCATCTTTCTTTCTCACTAATACGATTGGTGAATCAGACAGACTGCTGCTTTCCTGAATAACTTGAGACTCAAACAACTGATTTATGTGTGCCTTCATGGCTTCGTACTCTGAGGGTGGAATGCAACGATACCTCTGCCGAACAGGGACCTCATCAAGAAGAGGTATATCGTGCAAAAGCAGGTTTGTACACCCCAAGTCATTTTCATGAGTAGCAAAGACTGATTCATAGCCTTTCAATAAAGACCTCACCTTCTCCCTATCCTGATCTACCAGCGCAGGCAATTCCAATGACGCTATCCTATCAGGCATAGAGGGGGAAAGTGTCTGGGCGTTCATAGAAGCCAAAATGGTGCGGTCTTCAGCGACACCGGCCAGCAGACTGACAATCTGTGCCTCACTAAGACTACCAAGGGTGGTCCGTGGATAAAGAAGGACAGCGCTAGTCCCCACATTGACCACAGGAACATACGCTGTGCCCCGAACCACCCGCACCAGGCATGATGAAACAAGCAAACCAGCCGGTAGCCCAGTCTCCAGCGGTTCTCGCAGGGCGCTACCTCTTGCAGACCTCTCAGAACAAGTACCAGCTACTAATTGCATAGTACCTCCAGGCACTCACACTGCTCGTCTGCCTCAAACTTTCACTGTGCTAGTCACCAAATCCTTTTCTGGAGAAGCCTCATGGCATTTCTGTAGTGCAACCACAACAGACTGAGGTGCTTTCACAACAGCAGGAGCCTCAAAAAGAGAAGAACCAAGCGCATAAAAAAGCTCTGCGTAGCACCGACGAATGACGTTCATCCCCAAGATACCAAGGGCTGAAGAAAAAGCACCAGGGGGGTCCCTCACCACAAGAATTCCACCGCGCGGGACAACCTTACCACATAACTCAACATCAAGTTCTAGGTAGCCAATATAAGGAATTGCTAATCCATTGGCTGCCCTAAGCTGAAGCCAATTGCAGGCATGGAGGCGATCCTGACCCCACTGTGCAAACTGCTCCTTGAAGAGAGACTCAGTAATGGTGGAGACCATGGAACCAGTATCCACCAGACACGAGACAGTGACACCTCTAATGGAAACATCTATATTTGGACATGGTGTGACCAGTCCGCAAGCTGTGTCTAACTGTGAGCCGAAGGGCTCCCCACCTGAGCTCAAAATTAGCTGTAATTAGGAGAAACGGTCCAAGATAGATGGATCCTTTTAACAACCAAGCCATTTTGTATTTTATTATTAAACATAGAAATTACTTTAAAGTACTTGTAATTTCTAATGTTTGTCCTGTTATTTTTCCAGCCTGAAGGTATACTGGTTAAATCTACTCAGACTGTCGTTCTAGATCCCACTAACAAAGGCAAAGGTGAGTTTACCCGTTAACTAACTACTTTATAGATGTTTAGTAATATTATTTGTTTACCATTTACTGACTGACCCCCCAACTGGACCCATTTTTTGCTTTAGGTGGTAAACAAGAAGAAATTATAAACAGTGGAATTCCCAGGAATAGTTTGGTTCCAAACACACCTACTAGCACACAAATCTTTGTGACAGGTGAGAGGTGAGAGATTTTTTTGTTATATTTGGAACAATTATGTGACACATTAGATTCTACATTGGTGTAAATTGGTTGTTGGGGACTTTTGTAAGTTACTTTTCATGTGTGCATGCATGCAGGCAGAGAACAAGTTGGTGTGCTGGTGGAGAACGCCATTAGTGGGAAATCAATGGGCACTTTGATCTACCAACCCTACGGTCCCGGAGAGCCGAACATGATCCACATGACCCTGCCTGTCATTGCAACGTTGTATTTGGACAAAACCAACCAGTGGGAAACTGTAGGCTTTCAGAAGCGTAATGAAGCCCTCCAACACATAAAAACTGGTAGGATCACACAGACGTATTCATAAACATGCACTGTATGGTGGAATAAGTTAGTGTGCAAATGCAGCCAAATTCTAACAGTTGTGCTCTGTTATTCAAAATACGGTTAAATACTGGCCAAAAACAAGAATGACAGTCAATAGAAGGTTAAAAGTGATGCCTTGAGATTTACATTTTTACATTCAGTGAAATAACTTTTTAAAAATCTTCTTAATAGACTTCAATTTGTCAGACATTGCTGCCTTTAAATATAGTTTCCATTCAATAACAATGTAACTGGCCTCATCCTTTATCCTTTGTTGTTTTGGGTGTTTTGGTGGTATAGGCATTTTTAAATGTTAAACAGAGTTCTTACTCCTGGATCATAATGACTGAAAACATGTTTTTTTTTTATTGTGTATGGCTGCAACTATAGGTTTCTATATTTTTATTTTTATGATGCTAGATGCAAAATTACAGGAAACATGGTATTTGAACACTGAGTCAGTACACTGGAAAAAATGCCCCTACCAAAACAAGAAAAAAAAAACTTATTTCAAGGCACTTTTACCTCGAAATAAGTGAAAAATCTGCCATTAGAACAGTGAAATTTTGTCTTAAAACAAGTTCCTTTCATCTTGCCGAAATGTTACTTTTAAAGTGAATTTATCTTAAATCAAGTGGGTTGAGACATTTTGACAAAAAATAAGACGAATAAACTTGGTAAGATGTTGAGTTTTTGCAGTGTAAAAACTTTTTGTTTTTCATCTTGTCCAGGCTACTACAACGAGTTGGCGTACCGTAAGAAGGATGGCTCTTTTGCTGTGTGGCCTAAACGTGCAAGTAGCACCTGGTGAGCAGCCCAGACATCCATTAATTCTTACAAATAGCATTCTTTAACTTCCAAACTTCTGACTATGTGTGGCCGAGTGGAGTATTATAATCTAAAAACAACTAATTAAATTTAATGGTTAAAAAGTTAAAACGCCGACAACGCCACCTATTCTAAGGGACTACGACCCAATTTAAAGGAGAAGGATGTAGGTTCAGTGCCTTAACCCCAGAGATATGGTGAAGAATAAATTTATTCCACTAAAAGATTTAAAATACGCCAGAATAAAATCACTTAAAATGCTAAAACAAGGCAGAATATGACTAAATGACCGGTGCAGCCTCTACCGGTATCCAGCACCTGCCGCTGCTCCACACACACACCGCACGCCTGGAGCACCACGCCACGTCCGTTCGGCGTCCCGGTCCAGGTTCAACCACGCTCCTCGCGGTGATCACGTATGTCGGCTCCGTGTTGCGCTCCCGATCACCTCCGTCCATCTGGGATCCCCACTCGTGCCGTCTCTGCCCTTGTGTACGCGCTGCCCTGCCTGTCCTATCTGCTGCTCTCAGTCTCTTTGTTGAGCCACACTTCAATTTCCCACCGCCACGCTAATGCGCAGCAGGTGCGTTCCCAATTATTGCCCACAGCTGTCTGTTCATGAGGAAGTGGGCGTGGCCTCCAAAAAAGAAAATGTATTGCACAACAAAACACAGCAACTGAAATACATGCAAATAAAAGAGCCAACCAAATAAACACACCACACAAGAAACAACATATGTATTAAAACAAAACATGCAATGAAAATTAAGGATAAATCTAATAAACGGCCACATTCCCACATATGCATGGCGGTATTCTATGTGCAAATTCGTGAAACTTCTGCTGTATCATCTGCTTTATTCTGTAAGGCTGACAGCCTACGTTGTCAAGGTGCTTTCCATGGCCAACAATCTGGTGGCAGTGCAAAGTGAAGTCATCTGCGACGCTGTCAAGTATCTGATTTTCAACACACAGCAGCCTGACGGCATGTTCAGGGAAGTGGGAAGAATGTATCATGGAGAGATGATCGTGAGTTCACCGATTTCACTTGTTCTCGACTCAATTGTTAATTGTTAGTTTCACCCATTTAGTGCCGTAGAAACCTTGATTTGCTTTTAGACATGAATCATTTTTATCTGGTGAGTAACATATTTAGACATAGGTGGGATTATTACAGTTTTGTTGTTTGGTACGAACGCACTAAATGGCCACGGTTAAATTTAATTCTTTCACGCCGTTTTCTTGAGAAAAATGAGATAATTCTCCTCCGTTTTCTTGTTATAACAACGTAAATTTGTCGTTACCATACAATAAAAAAATCTATTATGTCGTGATAACGACAAAATTGTCTTGTTTTCTCCATAACACAAAATCGTTGTCTTGTTAAAACAAGTTAATTTCACAGTGAGGTTAAAAGCAAAACCAACCTGCCAGACCACTGTTAAGGACGATAGCTTGTATCGGCAGACTTGCAAAAGTACAAACAAACACATGAACATGCTTCATTAGAGTGTGCAGCTGCAGTAGAGCACGTCCAGGCCTGTCTTCAATTGGTAGTGTGCAACGACAGCAGGGCACCTTCTGGTCTGTTGGGTTGGTTTCACTTTGTACCTCACCAGAAAATTAATTAGTTCTAACTACTGCTGTCAAAAATATTGCGTTATTAACACGTTAACGCAAATCAATTTTAACAGCGTCAATTTTTTTATTGTGAGATTAACGCTCTTTTTGACCTCTCTTTGACCCTTTTTCACAAGCTGTGTTCACAGCTAGTAACGTTAGAAAAGCTACAGCATCCGCATGTAGAGTGGGAACAAGACAATAAACACGCCCCACGCACATTTGGTCTTGCCTGCTCGCCAGCTGCAAAAGAGTAGGCTACCATTTTATGGGGATGGCGAGTGCGAGACGCTGAAATGGATGCAAACAGGATTCTGTCAGGGGTACTTGGCCGTCTGAGTCCGGCAGCATTAGCATAGATATCTCCTGCTGGCGGTGGCACAGCAGCAGTGTCGTCGCTCGCCATGCCTTTCTCTCAGCTCCGTTTCTGCATCCTGAACCGTGCTGCTGGTGCAGATGCTCAGCCAGGCAACGGCGGCCTGGGGGGCTGTACATGACTATTCGGATCTCAAAATTATTATTCGGATACCACCACAACGACCGAATATTCAGATACTCAGATATTCAGGTCCAGCCATACAATTGACAAGACCAAGTTATCGGTGTGTATTGTCAGTGTGAACTGAGTTATCATCATAGCACATCCAGTCTGAAATACCACTTGATGGCCAAACACACAACTGATGCGAATTCTCTGCCTCTTCCTTGTCAAAACCAGGCGACAATGGTGATAAAAGTATTTAAATGATAATTCAAGGGACATTTAGAATAGATAAACAAAGTGCGATTAATTTGCGATTAATCGCGAGTTAACTATGACATTCATGCGATTAATTGCAATTAAATATTTTAATCAATTGACAGCACTAGTTCCAACAAGAAAATGATTGTGTTTTCTTGAGAAAACCACATAATTTTGTTGTTATCACGACAGAACAGATTCTGTTATCGCATGATAACGACAAAATTATGTCGTTATGATGAGAAAACGGAGGAGAGTTATCTTGTTTTCTCTAGAAAATGGAGTAAAAAAAATTAATTTGAACCATGGCCATTTAGGGCTTCTGTAGTTTGGAACGGCATGTCTATTTGAACAATTATATAAGTTATATATATATATATATATATATATATATATACACACACACACACACATATAATCCCTCTGGTTGTGTGTTCAACAAGATGGTTTATAATGTGTGTGTTCCCACTGAAATAAACCAGCAAGTTTTTGATGTCCGAAAAACTATGGTACATACAGTATAGAATTGATTTGCCTCAATGGATGTCTTGGTTCTTACTTTAAGTTAATTAAAGCAACTGCAAGCTGCTGACTGTCATCATGTATCAGTAAAACCATGTTTATTGTGTTGACAGAGAGGATGATTGTGGCACTGGCATGTTTGTGTATTTGTGTAGGGTGACGTGGCTGTTTCAGATTCAGACGTCTCCATGACGGCCTTCTGCCTCATCGCCATGCAGGAGTCACGCTCAATATGCGCCGCCACACTAATTGTGAGTCCATCCCCTCTGTACAGTATTTTCTCTTCTTCCATCACCTTCTATTTACAGTGGTGGAAAGAAGTTTTCTGACACCCTTAAACTTTTACACTTTTTGTCTTAAATATTATCATGAATCTTTTGTGTGTTTCAAATGGTGTGGCTGCATTAGACAGACGCAAACAAATACAAACGTTTTTTTTGTTTATTGTTTATAAGAAAAACTAAATTCTTGACAGTTTCAATTTGTCAGTTCTCGACATTGTTGGTATCAAAGTCAACAAATAACTGAGAATGTGTTCTAAACTGAACAAAAAATAAAGAAACCATCACATCATCAAATTAATATTTAGTTTTCCTGGCATTAGTACGCAGTACAGCTCTGATCCTGGCTAGCATCTTCCCCACAACAGTCTTTCACACTGTTGAGGGGTAATCTTGTCCCATTCTTCTTGAATTCCTGCTTTTAATTGTTCTAAATTCGTTGGCTTACACTTTGAAACAGATCTTTTGATAATCCACCACAGATTTTCAGTTGGGCTCATGTCTGGGGATTGAGCTGGCCACTTTAAGACCTGGATACTGTGCTCCTGCAGCCAAGTTCTACTGGCCCTGGATGTGTGGCAATGGTCATTATCTTGTTGAAACATCCAATTTTGACCTCGACGGAACCGTGCACGTGCAGAAGGGAGCATGAGGGTTTTGAGAATGGCACCATACATGGCAAAGTTCAATTTGCCATTACAGACAGTGAGATGACCAACACCAGCAGCAGTCATGAATTCCCAGACCATGATACTGCCTCCACCATGCTTGACAGTAGGTACTGTACATGCTGGAGATAATGCTTGGTCTGGCCTTCTGCATACCCTCACATTAGCAGGAGGAAGATAAAGCTGGACACTGGACTCATCTGATCTCAGAATCTTCTTCCAGTTCCTGGCTGTCATGTTCTTGTGTGCTTGGGCCCAACACGCCAGGCTAACCTCTGGTTCTCATTGATCAGCTTGTGGGACTTTAAGCCATGATCTAAAAGTCGGCCACGTACAGTGTGGGTGAAACACTGGACACCAGTTTGGTTTGACCACTGCTGTTGAAGCTCCTGTGATGTCATTCGGCGGCTTTCATTGCACATGCGGATCAGGATGCGGTCATTTCTTGCTGAAGAAATCCTTAGATGCCCAGATCTTGGTTTGTCTTCCAAGCTGTTGGTTTGTCAGTATTTCTGCAGAGTGTATCCAACTGCTGAAGGTCTGCATCTGCACTTCCTGGCTATCTGGCAGCAGCTGAACCCTTCCTGGCTGAGAATCTGTGTCTTCAGGTTTGTTTCCTGCGTTACGTTCCTTATTTTATTCCTTTTTGTCTCTGAAGAACTTTCAAATGTGCTGGCTTTATATAGATATTGCACGAAGCATGGCAACAAAAATTGTGTCTTTTCATAAAAAGCGCAACCTTCATTAGTGGATCACTGGTACCAAAATGACCCAGTATTTAAAATTTCTTATGTATTTTTATGGAACCAATCAATTTTATGTTTTTAATGGCTTTTTTATGATTTATTTAGTATTTTGGCTGTGACTGTACTCAAAGAAATTGCATGTGAAGACCTAAGAGTGATTCTTAATGCAATATTTCACAAATGCATGGGTTGTCTGAAAACTTTTTTCCACCACTGTATCTCTTCATTTACTTAAATGTAATTGTATTGCAATGTAGAGCTGGTTTGTCTTTGTAGGGTGCAGAATATGTTCTGCAACAAGGATTTTTGACCATAGCTTGAAAAGTTCACCTTGGACAGAAAGAAGTTTTATATGTTTAGAAAAGCTGACTGCTCAGAAAATGCAAAATGACAGCTTTATTCAAAACAATTTGATACAAGCTGTTAAACATTTTGGAAAATCTTTAATGGTGGCAATGAAGTTTCTTGAGGTTTTTTTTTTACCCACTCCTGTTAAAGGGAGCACTTGAGAGCTGCCAAATTTATGTGCACTTTTGCACAGGCTCCAGGATGCTCCATATCAACTAGTCAAGTAGGGAGGCCATTCTTGAGGTGATATTACTGTCGGCATCAGGAAACAGTGGCCTGTGCTCTGTGTGTGGGAGCAGAGTCTTACTGGAAGGTCCAGTGTAGCTTCACATCAGCTTCCAAATCCAAAATGGTCTCTTGATAGACTTTCTGCTTGATTTTGGCACCTTGAGGACAACATTTAGACTTTTTTCTGATTATTTGAAGGTCTGGGAACATTTCTGATTGATTTTGGGAATCTAACCGCTTTGGGATGTGAACTTTTGGGTCTTTCCATGCCAATTCACACAGATTTCAGAACTTTTCTAAGTTGAGGTCATGGATTTTCTTTTTAAAAAACAAACATCCAGGCCCGAGGTGAGTTGGCATGGAATGACTCATTTGGTTGATTTTGAAGAGCTTCTCGTGAGTAAAGAGAATGTTCCCGTGACTCCCATCTGCCAACCGGCTCCACAATTCACGACTTCAAACAAGCCTGATTTGTCTGGCATTTTCTGTATGTCTGTAAGTATGTCTCTCTGGCAATTTGAAAGGGGCAAGCTTGAGCTCGTGTTAAGGCGTGTTTTTTAATTGCTACCGAGGTGTCACCACAAGGCAATGAAGACCCCAAGACAATATATTCATTTAAGAATATTTAGTAGCATTGGATGATCAGAATGTATGCATACAGGTTCTCGCTTGATCTAGCTCAACATCTGCATCAAGCTTGTCACAAGGAAGAGAGAACAAAGAGACCCTAACTTTAGCAGTATACATAGTTTTCTCATATGGAAATGTGCTTCTATCTTATTGGTCTGTAGTTGGGAGGATTCGCGGTTTAGACTTGAACCCTCCAATCCGCCAGGAGTTCTTCATCAGTCCTGAGCCGTCTTCTTCCTAGAATTTGATCACTTCATGCATATTCAACTCTAAGGGTGACTCCCTGTTCTGTGGAGAGAGTCTCTTTCTGTGCCAAAGGTTAAACTTCTATTTAGGATGAATAAAATATGAATTATTTAATTATCTAATTGCCACCATTTATAAAGCAGACTTATTTAACTTATTTATGTAGCTGTCATTGTACAGGGTCCTCACTAATTAATTTATAAACTCTTGGTGTTGTATCATTTATCTAATTTTAGTATATGGTTCAAATTAGTATCTTCAAATGATATTTATCAATGTCTTATCATCATATATTTTTGGTTTCAATACTCCTTCTTCTAAAGTATTTAATATTAAACATTGCTTATGCTTAAGCATGTTCCTTCGTCTGATCATTGACCTTTAAACCTTATGTTCTACAGGACTTGTGCTGGTCCATGTTTTAGTTTTCTAAAAAATACAAAGACCCTTCTCTTCTGCTAAATGAACCGCTGCTTATCTTTAAGTAAGACTTACAACACCAGACGTGAGCAACGTCCCTGCTAGAATATATGGCTTGTCTAAACAACATCCATCCTGAGTCTCGTAAACCCCCTCTCGGTTTTGTTGGTAAGGGTTAATGCTTGGTCAACTCTCCATATGCACACTCCTGGATTTTGTCTGTGATGGTCAACATAGATCCATTATTTGTGATAGCAATTTAATATAGGTATTGTAAGCGTGATTTTAATAAAGCAAGCTATGACTAATATGTTTAAATGATGATTATATAAATTGTGATCAATATAGTTAATAGTAAATTAAATGTAATTAATTAAACGTGGTAAAATAATGGTTAAAGAAACAAAATATTCCCAACACTCGTTCTTCAACAGTCTTTGAACAGCTCTCTCTGAAACCTTGAACTCAGCATCCATTTTTCTCATCCTCAGAGGATTTTGTTTCTCTTGTGAGTCTTGGTGTTGCCATATTGCGAGGACAACCTTATTTTTCTTTATTTTCAACACTTCCTGTCTACCTGTATCACTTTATCGTATCGTTCTAGCCCTACGACCGACAAGACCCAAGTTATCCGTGTGTATTGTCAGTATGAACTGAATTATCATCGTAGCACATCCAGTCTGAAATACCACTTGATGGCCAAAGGTCGCCAGGTGACAATGGTGATAAGAGTATTAAAATGTTAATTCAAGGGACATTTAGAATAGATAAAAAATATGCGATTAATTGCAAGTTAACTATGACATTTATGCAATTAATTGCAATTAAATATTTTAATCGATTGACTACACTAACATATATATATATATATATATATATATATATCTCACAGTACAAATTGCGATCCAGGATAATTACTGATTGTCCTAGGACAGATCTCAATTGTAATCTGTCCGAGGACAAACGGCGATTCTGCCAGGACAATAATCAAAAACAATAAAGACCAGACAATACAATATAAATCTTAAAGACACAAGTCTTTTAATTATGGTTAGGGTTAGGAATGTAGGAAAAGCTGGACTACCATGTTCAGCAAAGTGCCACCCACATATTGTTGGACTATGTCAGAATAGACTGTAAATACTGTAAATAAGTATAATAAACTCATAAATTGGAATGTATTAATTTGATCACAAAGGGAGTATTTTCTTGCTGTGTTTGTAAGAATATTGTTTCCTTTATTTTAACAGCAATGTCATTAAAACAAATTTGAGTTTGTCCTCGAACAGATCCTGATCAATCAGTATATACATATATCTATCTATCTATCTATCTATCTATCTATATATATATATATATATATATATATATATAGAGAGAGAGAGAGAGAGATAGATAGACACACACACACACACACACAGTGGTCCCCCCTCTTATGCGGCCCCTTCACGAACGGCCACCCACCATATGCGGTCGCAAATTCTTGGCAGTAATCATTTATCCATGAAACTAACCCCTTGCCAGTGGCCATCCTGCAAATGCGGCCAGCGGCCGTGTTTCAGTTTGATATGTAACAACGACCTAAAATGTAACATTTGTGACATTATTGACCAGTTACTACATTTTGGGTTTTATTACATTTTTTTAATAACAATTCGGGTCGTTGTCACATATCGGGCTCTAACATGCCAGAATTCAATATTTTCACTTCGATTTGACAAAACAGAAGTTTCTGCCCTTTATAGACTCTGCACATCTCTGTAAATATTATAGAACACAGACTGAGAATAGGGTTGCTGCTTATGATTATTCCCATTGTCGATTCATTTGCAGGTTATTTTCTTTTTTGGTCTATAAAATGTCAGAAAATGGTGAAAAATATTAATCAGTGTTTCCTTAAACCCAAAATGGCATCCTTGAATATCCTGCTTTGTCCCAAAGATTTCAATTTGCTGTCATAGAAAAGAAAGGAAACCAGAAAATTTATTTAAATTTCTAAAGCTGGAATTAAAAGCTTTAGAACAAACTCGAAACGAAATTTGAGCACAACATGACTACTCTGCACTCCAGTGTTCACTCTAATTACAGTTACAATTAAAGCTGTGCACAGCTGTAGACAATACTGCAGTACATATTGGAACTGAACATACAACATACACAGCACTGTAAATCATTCATGCACATCCAAACGTTCCTGTGTGTCTTGCCACATATTTTCATCTTCATCACAGAGAATATCATCCCTTGCAATGCAGTGAGGAGGAGTTTGACAGATTTTGACAACTAGTTCAACATTTTTGTCTGTAATGACTCAAGCAATGAAATTAGGACTATTAGTTTTATAGGGAATGACTATTCAGCATTCAGAAGTATAGTTCATTTTGACTGACATGGCATAATGTTATAAAACAGCAGAGAATTGTATGAAAGCAACTGATGCATGTCCAAAAGCATTTGCAATTGTTGGAAGGAGTGAGGAACTGCTACTATGATGTGCACAAATGACTGAATGTTGTGGAGGTTGAACTAACAGTTATGAGAACTTAAATTCTGATCAGAGAAATGCACCAAAGCGACTGAGAAAAACTGTAATGAGGCTGGTAAGACACAAAAGAGGAGCTTTTCATGTTAACACTTAAACCTCCTGATGACCGTCTGTCCTCCTATCATTAGTCATCATCCTCCCTCTTCTCTTTCCTTCTTTTCCTTGTGTCCAGAGTTTGCCAGGCAGCATAGACAGAGCAGTGGGCTACCTGGAGAAGCGCCTGTCCAGCCTCACCAACCCTTACGCTGTTGCCATGACGTCTTATGCTCTGGCCAGTGAGAACAAACTCAACCAAGAGATCCTCAAGAAGTTCATTTCCCCAGGTCTCTACACACAGAAATATACCCAGCACATAATATTACACATTCACCAGTAACTACTGCATAAACGTTTACTACTGGCTCTACAGATACATCGATAAGGTCACTGTCATAGGATGACTTTAGGTCACTGCACGTACAAAGGTATAATTTCCAGTGAATAACTGAAGACAATAACAAACAAGAAATACGAAAATGCTGAAGATATGTTTGCAGTAATTTTGCAACAGCTATTCGAGATGTTGCAAAGTCATATAAGGGTATTTGTTTTCCAGAGCTAAACCACTGGCCTACAACTAAGGGACGTATTTACACACTGGAGGCCACAGCTTACGCTCTTCTGGCTCTGGTCAAGGCCAAGGTGAGTATGTTCCACATGCTATGTGTTTTACTGTTTAAGTAACTACGACTAGCCATTTTCCAGAACACTTCAGGGCACAATTATGTCATTATGGATTGGGAATTCAAATAAACAAAAGGGAAAACCATTTATTAGCTCTATTAGTGCCATATTGTCATTTTGTGTGAATACAAAAGTATGTGAACACATATAGTAAAAACATGAACCAAACAACAGGTGTAAATACCAGTAGATATGGTATTTTTTTGATGTTGCTTGTGCCATAATGAGAAACAACTGATTAATAATATTTGAGGTGAGCTTTGGGAACAGGCAGGTAGTCCTTTGAAACATAACCATAAAAAAACAGAAAGTTTTTTTAAAGCTCCAACACGTTTCAGTGCTTTTCTTGACATCTGTTAAAGAAATTTGAAGATGCCAGACCTGTTGTGAGATGGTTCAACCTGCAGCAGAAGGTGGGAGGAGGCTACGGATCAACGCAGGTACCCCCAAACTTTCTGTCCATCCAGATATTTTTAAGCTCATTTGCATTTTTAAATTCATCTGGGCTTATGCTAACCTTTGTCTTCCTCATTATTTTTTTCTCTCCAGGCTACGATAATGGTGTACCAGGCTGTAGCAGAGTACTGGTCTGCTGCTAAAGAACCAGAGTACGATCTGAACGTGGATATCATGTTGCCAGGCTGGTCACAGCCTGTGAAGTACAACTTCAACAAGGACAACCACTACGCTACAAGAACATCTAAAGTGAGAACACACTATCCTACTCCCAACACACCATGTGTGTTTGTGTGCTCTGCTAACCTGTGTGTATGTCTGCACTTATTTGAGAGGTTAATGACATAAACCAGGATGTGAACGTGACTGCCACGGGAACAGGAGAAGCAACGGTGAAGGTAAGTCATCTGTTTTGTATTAATGTGAATCCTGCATGAGGTCAACGTTGTTGTTTTTTTAACATTATGTGAACAATATTATCACAATAACTGAAATATACTTTAATCTCTCTGACAGATGGTGTCACTGTATTACGCTCGGCCAGTAGAAAAGGAGAGCGACTGTCAGAAGTTTAACATGTCAGTAGAGCTGATCGAAGGTAAAGTGGTGCCTTCTGTCTTTCTCGACTCATTTGTCATCATTTCAGGTGTTTCTCTGCCTTTATGTTGTTGTTTTGTTTTCTTTTTCTGCAGCAGTATCTCACTCACATTTTCCAAAAATTATTTTTTGTAGGTTTCTGTAAGTTATGTAGTTTTTGTACAACTTAAACAACAGTTAAAGAGTTTCATTGTTTTTTTAAAATTACAGATAAGATCTAGAAAAATCACTGGCATTTTAATTTACATGTTCACAGTAAAAAAAAAAAAAATTTAAAAAAAAAAACAGGCCAAAGTTGTAAATGTGTCATGGTGCGCTGGAGAACCCAAATGCGGACACAGAGCAAACCAATTTTACTTTAACAGAACAGAAAATTGACAATACTCACAGTACTGAAAAACACTGACTGAGGGAACTGGCAGGCGTGAGGCTAAAGCTGGAGCTGGAGCTATGCAGGAAGCTTAAAGCTCAAAGGTTTTGATCCAGCCCCGAGTAGGATGCGGAGCCGGTCTTTATAGAGGCGGTGTGCCGAGCCGTGGCTGCCCGTTGTTAGGGCTGATTAATTGCCAAATGGCAGCAGCCGTGGGAGAGGGCCCAGGAGAGCCGAGCAGAGAGGAGGGGGGAGCCGGGGCTGACGACGTGATCCTAACAAAATGATGACATAAAAAACACATTTTATGAATAATTTTTAGTTTGTTTACAATGTTCAACCATGAAATTGCACTGTATTTACTATATTAAAATAATATAAAATACATTTTACAAACATTATACATTATTTCAAATATAAGGATATATTAGGGACTGAACTATTAAGTACAGAAGCCCTAAATGGCCATGGTCCGACTTAATTTTTTGTGCACCGTTTTCTAAAGAAAACAAGATAATTTTGTCGTTATCACAATACTATTACAGAATCCATTATGTTGTGATAACGACACAATTATGTCATTATAATGAGAAAACAAAATAGTTTTCTCGTTAGAATGAGTTAATTTTCCGGTGAGGTACGAAGCGAGATAAACCCGCCAACCAGAAGGTGCTCTGCTGCAGCTGCACACTCTAATGAGGTCAGTTAAGCCTGTTCATGTGTTTGTTTGTACTTTTGCAAGTCTGCGGATACAGGTTGTCGTCCTTAACAGTGGTCTGGCGGGTTTGTCTCGCTTCGTACCTCACCGGAAAATTGACTCGTTATAACAAGAAAACGATTTTGTTTTCTCGTTAAAACGAGATAATGTTGTTGTTATCAAGACATAACAGATTTTGTTATCACATGATGACGACAAAATTATCTCGTTATAACGACAAAATGGAGCGAATGAAATATGTCGGACCATGACCGTTTAGAGCTTCTGTAAATTTAGGATTATTATGGTTAAGGATTATTATTAAGGATTAAAATTTTTACTTTTTTGAAACTGTAATTTTGCACATTTTCTCTGCTTTGTTTAATAACATATAATAAATGGTAAAGTCACAGACAAAAGTATTAATTTGCATCTTAACTTTAAAAAAGAAAGACAAACAAGGAAACAGGCCAAGACTGTAAATAATGTCCACCTCAAAAATAATATAATATGACAAATAGTAATTGGTTCTCTTAGAATCACACTGTTTCGCCATATTTAAATCATCTGAAAATATCATTATTGTGCAGAAACTGGAAATATTTTTTTTTTTTTTTTATAAATTTTTCTGGGGGAGATTTTTGAAGCTTTATTGATAGACAGGGTGAAAGGAGAGAGACATGCAGCAAAGGGTCGTGAGCCGGACTCAAACCCACGACCGGCTGCTGGCGACCTGCGCCCATGTGGTAACACCTGAACTCAGTGAGCTATACGGCGGCCCCGAAACTGGAAATATTTGACAGAAAACATATGTAGTCTATTAAAGATTTAAAAATAGGAAATAATTATTTGAACTTTTGCTTTATTGATTTTGCTGTTTGTAAAACTACAGATATCCAGTTCAATCTCAGGAAAATGTATAAATTTCCATGTTGACTTAAAAAAAATAACAGGCCAAAACTGTAAAATAAATAAAATTATTAGTTTTTAAATGTCCATATCAAAAATCTTTATTTTTGGCATTTTTTTTCTGTTACAATGTTTGACACAAGACTTACACTATTTTTTACTGCATTTAAATTGTCTAAAAATATAATTTACTTCTTGTTTTTTTATGATAAAACCAATAATCTCATGCACATCTAATGCTTTGCTCCTCCAGAGAAAATGGACGAGGATGAGAAGATATACAAGCTGAGAATAGAAGTTTTGTAAGTAGAATGAAAACAGCATTTGGAAGCATCTGAAAACTGAAAGGACTGAGTGGTTTGAATGACTCCATCTGTTCTGTGCTCAGGTATAAGGACAGGCAGCGCGATGCAACCATGTCCATCTTGGATATCGGCTTGCTGACCGGCTACACTGTTAACACGCAAGACCTGGACTCAGTAAGAACTTTTCTTACAGACATTTGGTTTAGAGGAACAAGATGTGTTCAAAAAAGTGGTCTGATGATGTGCGTTTGTGTGTAGCTGTCTAAAGGACGAGCCCGCACCATTGCGAAATATGAGCTGAACAAAGCTCTGTCAGAAAGAGGCTCGCTCATCATCTACCTGGACAAGGTGAGACACCACCTTCATTCAAATCCCTGTTTCATTTATTTTTTTAATCTGCATTGATGTTTATTTATTGATGCATATCTAACATTTGTTTCCCCACAGGTTTCTCACACGCGGCCAGAGGAGATCACTTTTAGGATCCACCAGAAGCTGAAAGTGGGCGTCTTACAGCCAGCAGCCGTGTCTGTCTATGAATACTATAACCGTAAGTATGAGGAGGAGCCTCAGTTCGCTCCTAAATGTATTCTTTGCTGCTGATAGACCTGACAGAGTAGATAAGCAGACATTACTATGTTGTGTTTTTAAGCAGCTGATGCAAATTTCACTTCAATTAGCACCAAATATATTCCAAAAAATTTGGTTCCAGTTGCAGAAAGACCTTGCATGAAATTCTACCATCCGGAGAGAAGAGCTGGGAAGCTGCTGCAACTCTGTAGAGGTGAAGAATGCACATGTGCTGAAGGTAAATAAGATTATGTTATTATTCGGATGATGCAAACTGATAATTAATCATTTGTCTTAGTAACTGAATGAATTTAATTTTGCCATATATATAAGATATATATGATATTTGACTATTAGAGTTGAAATCCTTGTGGCAGGTTGCTGAATCTTAGTGCTCATTTAAAAAATTTAAAAGACGGTTGTGAAATTTGGTGGAACATCATCACAATTTTATATCAGAGATGTCAAGCATCTGCAGCATCCTGTAGGACATCGGGGCCTCAGTTCTAGCTGAGGGGGAGGGACCTGTCACCAACATATGTGCTGGATTGAAACTACTGTGACATTACTGCACTCATGTGTGTCGTGTATTCCAGAGAACTGCAGCATGCAGAAGAAGGGTAAAATCAGCAACGATGACCGCACAGCTAAGATCTGTGAGAGTACAGAGATCAGCAAAATTGATTTTGGTAAGAAACCATGAGTGAGCTGCATTTCTACTCTTCTGTGTTCAAGAGATTATGGGTGTCAGTAAGCAAGATGGCTAAAATCTACACCTCGTGTGTCCACAGCTTATAGAATACGAGTGGAAAACATAACAGAGGATTTGTCCACAGACAGTTACACAGTGCGAGTTCAGGAAGTCATCAAAGAAGGTGGGTGTTTATCTCCTTTTCTTACTGTTTGTTTGCAGTTGCAGTGACAAAGCTTTTTATTTCGTGGGCACTTTGCATTGCCTCATTGGGATTTCCAGAGTAAAGTGTTGACCATTTTCAAATTTGTCTGCAGGTGTTGATATTTATGAGTTTTTTTCCATTAAATCTTTCCTTCCTGCCTTAAAATGGTTTAGATGTAACTCTACAGTGTCACCTCCTTTAGTATGCGTATTCAGTCCCTTTGTCACTTACTGCAGCTCCAGCACCAGCTCGCCTACAAATCTGTTCAAACATCGTAAAAATACTCTGTACTGTTGGTTCCTCAGGTTTGTTATGCTTGAAAATCAGAAGTCTGAATCCATGTTTTTGAGATGGACATGAATGCTCTGCAGTTTTAAGGCAGAAATACTCATGACATGTCCTGCAGCATTTAAAAAAACTCAATGTGAACATGTTAACAACATAGAAATGGTGATGTTTTTTTACTTGTTGGATAAAATAGGAACTACACTTACTTACTTCTTAGTGGGTTGACACAACTCAAGCGTAAAAACCTATGGAGACTCTGGGAAGTTACTGGTCTGAGCTGAGAACTAATCTGGTACATAATCCTTCATAAATGCCAAATAGTCAGAAGGTGGACTTTGGATGACGAATGAGAAAAAGCCTTTTTCCCCCCAACAATTTAATTGTTCAACCAAGAGGAAAATATTAGAATACAGCAGCACTGTGTTTAACCTTAAGCCATGCATTTATTCCTTAAAAACACTCTCTTTTATCATAAATTGCAGGAAGTTTGGATGTCGCTCCACTGGACAGACTTCGCACATTCCTCAGTTATCAGTATTGCAGAGAAGCTTTGGGTCTGCAAAAGGGCAAAACCTACCTTGTCATGGGTTCATCCAAAGATATTCACAGAGACGACCAACGGCAGACGTAAGTTTTACACACCAAGTCAAGTTCACCTGTCTGATGCTCTTGTATATGTCTTGCTGTTTCGTTCCAGTGTGAAGATTCCTGTCACTTTGCTCTCCACAGGTTCCAGTATGTGCTCGGAGAGAGAACCTGGATTGAGTACTGGCCGACGACAGCAGAGTGTCAGCTCGATGAATATCGACCCACCTGTCTGGGAATGGAGGAGATGGTCACTCAGTACACAACCTTTCCATGTCAGCAGTAGTGAAACTCAAAGGAACAGAATGTTCTTTTCAATTTGTTTTGATTTTGCATTATATACTAGGTAAAACGTTAATTGCTGGGACATTTAAAAAGAAAGAGATGCCAAAATGACAATGTGTTGAGTAAAATGTTATCGTCTTAATAGTCTGTGTCCTGCGTACTTTTTGTTAAAGATTAGACAAATGGTTCCTTCTGTCTGGTTACTGTATAATAAGCTTTAATTTGGATTTGAATAAGTTTGTTGTAGCACAGGAAGCTTAATACTGCAAACGTGATTTGGAACGCACAGCAGCAGCTGCAGTAATAAAGTCCTTTCAAAACACTGCAACTACACTTATTTGCCAAAAGTACTGGGACAACCCTCCAAATAGTAGAGTTCAGGTGTTCCAGTCACTTCCATCACTTCCATTGCCACAATCACTTCCATGGCCACAGCTGTATAAAATCAAGCACCTAGGCATGCAGACTGCCTCTACAAACATTTGTGAGTAAATGGGTCGCTCTCCGGAGCTCAGTGAGTTCAAGTGTGGTATTGTGATAGGCTCCCACTTGTGCAATAAGTCTGTTTGTAAAATTTCCTTGATACTAAATATTCCACAGTCAACTGTTAGTGGTATTATAACAAAGTTCCAGGAGAACAGTACTTGCCTGACTGCACTGTGCAAAGTGTAACGTTTGGTGGAGGGAGGATTATGGTGTGGGCTTGTTTTTCATGGGCTGGGCTTGGTCCCTAAGTTCCAGTGACAAAAAGTCTTAATGCTTCAGCAAAGCAAGACATTTTGGACCATTTCATGCTCCCAACTTTGTGTGAACAGTTTGCGGATGGCTCCTTCCTATTTCAACATGAATGCAATATACTGTATGTTTGACTGGAAGGTTGTGGTTTTATTGACTCAACTTGTTTAAATGGCAACAAGTTCAATTAAAAAAAAAATAACATTGTAAATTTTGCATAAGGATCAAAACAACTTCAGCAGCCTCTCATAAAATGCTATGAAGAAAGTCATAAAATGAATCCCTGCCCATCACTATCCTTGATATAAAATGATGACAACTCTCCCACTACTCCTGATGATCGTGTATATTAGCTTATTACTTTTTTTGTCAATTATGGATAGTTTTTCACAACCTTTGTCTTGTCACTTTTGTCTAATTGGAAGGGATTGTTGATGATCTTTTACTTTTTTTTCCTTCCTATGCTGTCCTCAGTAAAAGTTGTTGGCAGGCAACGTGTTTTCAGCTATGCAGCTGGCTTAACATTGTATTTATATTCCCTAGTGTTGCATCCTCCAAGGATCAGACAAGTGATGTATTTGGCAGGATTTAATGAATGGAAATAGTCATACTTTTCACTGTACAACTGAAAAAGAACACAAACAATACAAAATATAGGTACCAAAAAGTACTTCCAGCACTAATTAACTGACAAATGCTTAAGTTTCCATACATACATGCAAAGTAATGTAAATACTTTAGTATGTTAGCATTACACACAGATTACTTCAACTAAAGGACTGGAACATTTCTCTGACGCTAACAACTAGTCAGCCTTAAAAATACCACTACAAAAAGTGTGCAAAGTGCAGAAATAGTAACATTAACATGTTAACATAATGTTCAATCGTGCACAACTTACAGACAAAGCCATTTATGTGGACTTTAATGCAAGGATTACGTTGATGGACTGATTTTCCATGTTCACTCTAAGTCTGCAAAGTCAAAAGGAAGTTCATGGAACACTCTTTCCTGTTTATCTGAAACTAACTTCCTGATTCAGTGCAGCTATTTCCTGCCACCACCAGATGGCACTAAACAGCACACAAATAAAACAAATGAACTGATTTACAAAACACTTCCCAAAAACCAACTATTCTGGAAATCATGGCAGATGTATCACATTTCTGTGTGAAGATTGTGTTTATTAATGCCACAGGTCAAGCAGCTAAACCAGCTGCTAGAGAAAAAGATATTTTGAGAATGCAGAGGATACACTTCTGTTGCTCAAAGAAGTATTATTTACTTTTTTCTTGTTCAGTAATGCTGTTAAATGAAGCAGTGAACAGTAAATATTTCAAGCGTTAAGAAGATGTGCAGCGTGTTTATAGACTTTGTCTCTTACACCCCATGAGACAATAAGATCAGATTTCATTTTAAACTAAAACACAAATAAACTGACTCCACCGTGGGTTTAATCTATGCTGTAAATACGTTTGTAGGATGAATTACAACTTGTTGATTGAAAATGCCAGGGAACAGTGAAGCTGTGCCTCTTGAAACAATCTGAACTGAAACACGCAGCACTTGATGTGTGGATAAATGGATTCCAAAGACTTTCTGGAGTTATTATGAAGCTTCTGCAGTTTGAGTGGGAGAATCAAGAGTATATCTGAGAATTTTACAGCCTTAAAATGTTTAGGTATTGAGCCGCAGCAGGGCATATTAATGAAAGAGAAAAAATAAAGACACTAACTGAAGACTCACGAGTCATTCCATGCCAGCTCACCTAGGGCCTCCTAGCTGAGGTCATCGATTTTCTTGAAAAAAATCAGGAAACCACCCACAGCTCTTTCTATAAACCTTGAAATCAACTTAATACAAATATTTACCTGACCTTTAAAGCCACTTAAAAACTTTAAGACTGTGTCACTTTCATAAAATGTTTAAATGATGAAGGAGTAATGTAGCATCTTTAATTTTTTAATATGTTTTTGATGGATGTGAAGACATTCCCTTCAAAAAGTTTCAAAGAAATCGAAACAGTCCTTCCTGAACAGGGGGAAAATAACGAAGTTTGTTTACTCATTAACTGTACTTTTTACAGTCCAGTTTCGAGGTACTTTCTTTGCTTCAGTTTGTACTACTCCATGTTTCTGCTTCACCACATTTATGAGGCAAATATTGCACTTTTGACCTCAGCAAGCAGGTAATGTTCCCACAACACTGACTAACATTAGCTACAAGTTGTAATGGAGTTTGAAGAAAACAACAACATTTAAATCTGACGTTCAAAGAACATTTTTAAAGATATTTATTATTTCAAAAAAATTTTCCTATGAGGTTAAAAGTGAACTGAGACAGAACATTTTGACATTCAGAGGATGTTTGGAGGATGCTGTCAGATTATGATAACCAAATAAGAACGTTCTCAAACCAACATTCAGAAAACTTTCCTGTAATAAGACACAATAACAAAGGTGGAACATTTTGCCTGAAATATTCTAAAGATGTTTTTAGGGATGTGTGGTACCATCACCAACCCACTCTGACAACATCGACTACCAATGTGGACCCTCCTAACACGCAGGTACAATACTCCTCATTCAAACCAAAGTCAAAGTTTTTTCCGCTCAACAATAATGCATGCATCAATGCTTTTGTCAAAAAAGTAAACTATGATGTGGAAAAACTCTTGAACTCTAACAGACGGACTCCTTCCAATTTGTCTCAGGGAGAACGGGAGGCTTTGCAATGGCTCCGCAATAAGGAAGACATCATAATCAGGAAAGCTGGCAAGGGGGGAGCGACTGTGGTGTGGGGTAAGCATCAATACATACAAGAGGCCCTTAAACAACTTACAAACACAAACTATTACAGCCCTCTCACAAGCAACCCCGGTTCACAGATCAGACATGATCTACTATGCATCCTGGATAATGCTTTAGAGCATAATTGGATTAATCCCCAAGAGCACAAGTTTCTGTCACCCACCAACACGAAAATGGCCATTTTCTATCTTTTGCCAAAAATTCATAAAAATCTCCATGATCCTCTAGGAAGACCTATTATAAATGGAATTGACACCATTACTGAGCCAGCATTGAAATATATCGATTTTCATATAAAGCCTCTAACACAGTCCCTGGATTCGTATTTACAGGACACAAACCATGTTTTAAAAATTCCTGATGAAATGAACTACAACAAAGATTTTTTTCTTGTCACTATGGATGTGGAGGCGCTGTACACAAACATTGATCACTCTGAGGGCCTCCAAGCCTTACAACATTTTTTACGAAAAAGGCCTGTTAGCCAAAACCCTCCCACTGACTTCATTGTCAACCTGACCCGCTGGACATTAAATAATAATATTTTCCTATTCCAGGACAAGCTATACAGACAAATAAAAGGGACTGCAATGGGTGCTGCGTATGCACCAAACTACGCTGGCCTCTTCTTAGGACTCTGGGAAGAACGGTATGTGTTGAACCCTGCTAACCCCTTTAGACAGTTTATTCACTTCTATGGCAGATACATAGATGACTTATTTTTTGTCTTTTCTGGCTCTACTCAACAGTTAAAGGACTTCCACCATTACCTTAATGGCATCAATCCTAACATCAAATTGACCCTGGAGTTCAGTCAGACATCTATCAATTTCCTGGATCTCAACATCTACGTGGATACTGATGGATCTCTCCGTACAACAATCTACAGAAAACCAACAGACAGAAACACCATCCTCAGAGCTGATAGCTTCCACCCATCCAGCCTCATTTCCAACATCCCCCTTGGACAATTTCTGAGACTAAAGCGCATATGTAATACAGACTCAGAATTTCAAAAGCATTCTAACAACATGTACAGGCGCTTTAAACAAAGGGGCTACAGCAGCAAAACACTAAACCATGCACTATTGAAAACCCAATCCTTTGAAAGAAGACTTCTCTTCAAGCCCAAGCTGAGGCAGAGGGGTGACAGTGACATTTTCTGCACTCTTCAATACAGCAGTCAGTTGTACAAAATTTAAAAAATCATTCAGCGCAACTGGGACATCCTTCGGAGCGATTCCTCTATTTCTTCAGTTTTCTCTAAATCTCCACAGTTTGCATTTAAAAGGGCCCCCACACTTAAAGACAAACTGGTCAAAAACTATCTTCCTGCTATTAAATCACAGACATTTCTTAATAGACCTACGGGCACTTACCAGTGTGGATCCTGCAACCATTGCTCACATATCAACAAATCCACTACCTTTAAGGATTCATCCGGACTCAGAACTTTTCATTGTAAACATTTTGCAAATTGCAATTCTACACGTCGTATACCGCTTGGACTGCAAATGTGGCTGCTTCTATATAGGACTTACTAAAAGGAGACTGAAAGACAGATTCTCAGAGCACAAATACGCAATAAGGACAGCAAATCTGAATTACCCAATTGCCAAACACTTCAAAAATTCTACTTGTTGTAACCCCAACCAACTCACTGTGATGGCAATTGAAGTGATCCCCAAAACCAACAGAGGTGGAGACAGACTAAAAACTCTGACACAAAGAGAAACTTTCTGGATTGAGACTCTGAAAGCTCCCATTTTCCCTGGCCTCAATGAGGAGGTTGATTTTTCAATGTTCTTATGAATTGTCGACCACCTTGTTCTCACACTGCCTGTTATTGATATACTATGTGTGAATTCTGACCTCTATTGCTTCCTGATCACTTAGGATTGATGAGTATTGTAGATTTGCCGTATGCTGTGTACAACTGTTTCCATTTTTAAGACGTTGTGGTGACTTTGGTATTTTCTATCATTACTACATTCTTCTGGTCCCTCAATTTTTAAAGTTTCTTTTGTTGTTTTTTTCTCTGCCGCTATTCTACCACCATATAGTGATGCCCTGTTATCATTGTGATGTGGTCATGTGACCTGATTTTACCCTTTATTAGGCACACCTGTGCCCTGTATTTTGTCATTACATTCTGATGAAGGCCCTGAGGTGGCCGAAATGCATCAACTGCTGTCCATGATTTATTAAAGGACTTTTAAGTAACTTATCCAGGGTGCCTCGGACCTCTCTCTTTTGCTATTATAAATGTTTTTAGGGATGTTGCTGTTGAGAATGTTCTCAATGCAACATTTGGAAAATGTTTAAGAACATTTTCAGACATCTTTAGAGAACTTAATCCTGCTTTTAAGACAAACATCCTGAGAAATAAGATCAAACTTCCCCCAAAAACATTTCTAGGACTTTGCAGAACTGTATCAGAATGTTTTCAGAGCAAGATAAATCCAGCTGGCTGTCCACTACATTTATCTGACGATTACACTTTACATTTGAGTTATTCATTTAAAATGTAATCAAGTAAATTCTGAAATCTAATTTACAGGATAGCCCTTTAACTGGGTGAGACAGAAGGTGCAGGAGGAGCAATAAGTGGGTTAAAGAGGGCTACAGAGGGAGAATGAACACACAGCAGATATGGCATCAGGCAGCAGGATGTGTCGGGTCGAGCCGTCGCTGCTGGCCTTTCTGGCATTTTCCTTTCTGATATCTCTGGCTGTTGGTGCTCCACTGTAAGTACACCTTCCTTGCCTTTAAAAAATTCTTCCTTCATTTGAAGGCCTGGTCAAAATTAATTTGATATTTAAAGGTAAAATGTCATCTGCTTTCCTCCCCTAATCATATCTCATTACTAGGAAATATGAAGATGAAATATTCTTCATTGATTGACCATTTTTTGTATGACAATAAATGTTTTTCCTAATATTAAATGTTCTGTCTTACTGACATTGACTAATTCTACATCTCAGTAACAAGTAAAGTACATTTTCAGTGAGTATAATCATAATGACACAAGTTTCTATGCTTTCAGTTGACTTGACTCAGCCAGTAAGAAAAACATGACAAACAGTGATGCACTTGTTGTTGTGTTACTTGTCAAAAAAATGTTGCACAGAACTATTTTAATCAGCACAAAGACCACATGTAATTTTAAGATTCTAACATTTAAAAGACAGATAATTCTAATTTAAAAAGATGGATATTCCTAAAATGTTATTTAACCGTTTTAGATTTAAATGTTGCTGTTTTTTTTTTAAAATTCAGCTATCGAGCAAAATTAAAACCTGAGCAACAATAAATCAAGCAAACTTCTGCTTTTTAATCACTAACGGTAACAGAGAGAGAGACAGTTGAAAATTCTGATTATTTTTTTAGTCCACCTTTACTTTTGTCACATAAGTCAATGTCCAAGATTTTGCCAGTAAATTGTCACACAGTTTACTGGAAACAGAGTGCAGCTCAATGATGAAATGTTTTATTGATCCAGTGCTGGATCTCAGTCAGAATGATTAATAGATTACTGATTGTATGTGAATTAAATGCTGGAGGTCATTCTTTACTTTCACTTTTGCGTGTTTCCAAGAAGCTTCAAGTTATTTACTTACTGGGGCAGTGGTGGCGCAACAGGTTAAGCCCTGGGCTACTGGTTGGAAGGTCAGAGGATTGAACTCTCACTGCAGTCACTGTTGGGCCCTTGAGCAAGGCCCTTAACCTCTGACTTCTCCCTGGGTGCTGCACGGCAGCAGCCCACTGCTCCTAATACGTAATGTGTATAGGATGGGTTAAATTTTCCCATGGGGATAAATAAAGGTTAAATTATGATTATTGTTACCTCCACCAAGGATGTTATGTTTTTGCTGATGTTTGTTTGTTTGTTAGTTTGTGTTCAAAATAACTGGAAAAGTTATGGACGGATTTGGATGAAATTTTCAGGAAATGTGTGAAATGGAACAAGAAACAAATAATTCAATTTTGGGACTGCTCCGGCTCACCGTCTGCTCCAGGTTTTTTTTTTTAAAAAAAGATTCCTTAACATTGGGAGTGTTACAAAGCCTTGCAGTGCTAGCTTGTGGTAGGAAAGTGCATTGCACATATGTGGTGGATGTTGGCCACTTGAGCTCAACCACAGTAGTGCAACGGTATGAGAGCGATTAACAGACAATTAACTTTGTTAAGACTCTCTGTCATTAATCACATGTGTGATTAAAGTGGCTAAAATACATATATTAAAAACATAGTCAGTTGCAGCATAGGGTTCTTTCTGCACTGTGACCACAGTTTCTTTGCTGTCTTTCTTTGTCATCACTGCTCTGCAGGAAAGTGATGTCTGCCCCCAACTTGTTGCGGGTGGAAACAGCCGAAAACGTCTTTGTGGAGTGTCAAGACTGCAGTGGAGCAGACATCAGGGTCGATATCAACGTGATGAACCATCCAACCAAAGAAACAAAGCTGGCTTCCACAAGTGTCACTCTTACCAACGGTAATGGCTTCCAGCAGCTCGGACAAATAACGGTAAATAAAATACTGATGTTATGTGGATACCATGTCCTCAAAAAGACATCTAGAATCCAGAAATGCCCACCACATTGTTATGACTGGCCTTGGCTCTGTTCACTTAGAACAAGTGCAACAGAGCACTTGTTGCACTTGTTGACCTCAAATTTGTATTTTTCACTGATCTCACGTAACCTACCTCTTCAGTAAGATCACATGAATAGTGGTTGGCATGTTCACGTCAGAGATAACTGGCCCATGAGACTCGGTTGCATGCAAGTCCAACCTCTGTACGAGGTGGGCCCAGCCCAAGAAGATTTATTTACATCGTTTCAGGAATTCCGGGCTGTCGCTGACTGAGATCCTCCATCACTCCAAGCCCAACGCTGTATCAACTTTACCTGTGACCTAAATAAATCCTATATTTGAGAACTGAAAAATTCTCTGATTCATTCTTGAGCAGTCAATAAAGAACCTGAACAATATACTCCCATTCTGCTTTTCTTACACTGCCTGTGCCTGTTCATACTGGTTTCAGATCCCCCCTGCAGACTTCAGTAAGGATCCCAAAATGAAGCAGTATGTTTATCTGCAAGCTCAGTTCCCTGATGAACTGCTGGAAAAAGTCGTCATGGTGTCCTTCCAGTCTGGATACATCTTCATCCAGACCGACAAGACCCTCTACACACCTAACAGCAAAGGTTGTTGGTTGTTGTCAAACCAGTAGTTCTGAAAAATTACAGATAATATAACACATGTTCACACAGATATGCTTTACTTTGCAATGTACTGCAGTCCAGCACTGGATTTCTCCAAAGTTGGGAGACATACAAGAAACACAGAAAACTAAAGAAAAAGTTAAAATCGACTGAGGCCAAGCTATCATGACTCTTCTTTTCGTCAATATCCAAAAAATGCTGAATCTTACATTTGGGTCATTCCATGTCAACTCGGCGAGATTAAGGGAGGTCAGTTGCTTGAAAACCTCAGAATCTCTTCAAACTTTGTAGAAATGATCTTTGGTATCTGAGACTGGCATCTGATGTTTTTCTTTTTAGCTGAAATTCCAACATTTTCGTAAATTTTCAATAAATCTCTCACGAGTTGGAAATTGAACAAGATGTCACTTTCAGATGTCCATATCTCTTGAGGTATGTGTCTTCGAGTCTTCACATTTTCAGGAGATGTTTAGAACTTTCTGGTGATGGAGAGAATCCAGCAAAAAATGTTTTGCCAAATTCTGGCAATCAAGGCTCAAGTTTTAACTGAAGACTTCTCAAATTCTGGATGTGTTCAAAGATCGCAAAGTGGATTTTTAATTTGGAAAAAAATTTTCTAATACATAGGATCTATTCCATTTTGACAGTCTCATTGTGAAAATAATATCTGAATGACATGACTAATGTTAATAAAGCTTTCATATGTTGGAATAAATCTGAATTAAGGCCATTCAAAGTTGACACTGGTAAAAAAAAATTTTAAAAAAAGTAATTAATTGCCAGATGGACATCTTGAACCATGAGTAGGCTGATGAAATTTAGGTTGGTAAGAGATGGAAGTATCACCTACTTGTGTGTCAAGCTTCAATATCCTTCCACAATGCCTTCATACTAAAATCCTTTTACTCCTGACCCTACATATGCGTCCATTCATTGTTGGATTATAAACAAGATGACTCACTAAAACATGTTTATACTCGCGTTAATTAATTTGACAATGCGATTAATGTATGCATAGATTACACTGTTCATGTGAGAGCTGTTTAAACATATATGTATCAATTTCAGCTCAATCAGTATGAACATAAATTTGGTTTAATGCAAAACCAGTAGCACTTAGACCTCCCCCACATGGGAAGTCTTTCAAACTTTCTCAGCTTATAAAGCACTGCTTCTTCTAAACCTTCTAGACAAAAACTGAGAATAACCCTGTTTACATCTCTGTGAAATCATCAAGGTTACTGAAGAAACTGTTTTCTCTAAAGTTCTAAAGGTTCTGAAGTCTTTGAGATTAGAGTAATTATTTTCAACGTGGCCTTAAAGAGAGAGGAAAACAAACCTACCAAGCGTAAATCAGTTTGATAAAGGTGTGTTTGACTGTAATGTAAATTACAGTACATGGAGTGAATTTTTTTCTGTCTATCAGTTTATTACAGGATGTTTGCAGTGACGCCCCGGATGGAGCCTGTGGAGAGAGATGATCAAAACCAAGCTGATGATTCTATTGCCATTGAGTTTGTGGTATTGTGTTTTATTTTTGACACACTGAAGACTGAAAGTAACATGAGATAATCAGCTTTAGCTGAGAGGACAACACCTCTGGAAGAGTAGATGTCACAAATGCTAAACAATGAATCATTACGTTGCATATTAACAAAATAACAAAGACACATCTCTCAGTGTGTCTGTAGTTCACATCCACTGTATAAATGAATGTGCACTGACCAGGCTGTGGATGAAAGACTTTCACAAAATGTTGGGTTTAAAAACTGATTTCTAAACTGGGAAGGTTCACTGTTCATGGTTGTTGAATGTTATTTACTTTCAGACCCCTGAAGGCATCATTTTACCACTTGATCCAGTCTCTCTGAAATCAGGCATCCACTCTGGCGATTTCCAACTCCCTGAAACTGTTAGGTGAGTGTTTTATTTTATTTTATTTTTTTTAATTCTAAACCTTTCATTTTTAGTTATTTATGTGTTTCTGTGGTTTGGAATCAACATTTTAGAACAGATAAGAAACAAATTAATTTCAAAACAATCATATCCTAAATAATTAAAATGTATTGATGTTGATTAATTTTTGATTTGTGACTGACAATCATCCGTAAAAACACTCGTTAGAATTAAACTGATTTAAAAATTGATTAAAAACCCTGTGGCTGAGTTTTTTGAACCTCTTCCTGTTGAGCTAAATGATGGTTATAATGCAGATAATTGCAGAAGCTCAAAAACTATTTTTTGATGTGTCAACAAGAAAAACAAGATCAAAATTAGCTCTAGCTTTTGTGTAAATAAACAACTTATAACTGTCACTTAAAATAAAATAAATTTGCCATGTCACTTGTTCACAAGTAGTCATGTTATAATACAATCACAAAATTAACTGTCGCCCTACAACATATATTATCCCTCATGTGTGTCCCACAGACATTTTCTTTGAGGAGGTCATATATTATTTTTTTGGGGGGTCCCTTCCTTAAGTGTATTAAAAAGCTGCTTTTTGAACATATGAAAGGTGTTAAAACTTACAAAACCCAAAGTGCAGGCCTCTGTCACAGAAAACGCTGCCTCTTATTTTCCTGAAACGGCTCATTTAAAGTCCAGGTTTCTCCTCCGTTACTCTTTTATGTCATCATGCAACACATTTACATATCCTCTGTCGAGTGGCTTGTTTGCCTTTATACAAAAAAACAGCAGCTTCCTTGCAGTCTGTCGATATTTCCTCACTAGAGACACTTCTGCCAGAGCTACATCCTACACTCTAGCACCTGTTTCTTCTTGGTGGAAAAGCGGTATCAGAGATGTGGGTTTGCAGTAAAGGTCAGCTGACCAATCAGAGCAGACTGGGCTTAAAGAGACAGGAGCTAAAATGGGTATTTTAAACAGAAGAGCTGCTGCTGCCATGTATGGTATAAGAAAAAATCTTTTGTTTTCACTATTAATGTATGTAAACATATTCTGGTGGACACCAAAAAAAACTACACACCTGTGAATCTGTATAATATGGGCTATTTAAATTGTATGCTGATATTGCTTGTACCTATATACACTATACACTAATCCCTCATCTGTCGTGGGGGTTAGGTTCTTGAACCCCCCCCCGTGATAGACGAAATCTGCCAAGTAGTGGCCTTATATTTATTTTATTATATATATATGATTATTTATAAACCCTCCCCACACTGTTATTTACTTTTCCCACACTCTTACAAACACTGATTTTAATCACAGCTGATCAATCAGCGACCGACCAGCTCAAGCGAAAGCGGCCGTAGCTGTGTTTTCCATACATACGTCTACTTATCTGCTGCATGCTACGTATTTTATATACAATGTAAATATCTGTGATACAGTGAGAACGCAAAAAGTGAACTGCAATATGGCGAGGGATTACTGTATTGCCAAAGTTTCTGCCCATTTTCCTTTACATGCAAATGAACTTTAATGACATCTCATTCTCAATCCATAGGGTTTAATATGGAGTTGGCCCACCCTTTGCAGCTATAACAGCCTCAACTCTTCTGGTAACGCTTTCCACAAGGTTTAGGAGTGTGTTTATGTGACTATTCTCCCAGAAGCGCATTTGTGAGATCAGTCAGTGATGTTGGACGAGAAGGCCTGGCTCTCAGTCTCCGCTCTAATTCATCCCAAAGGTGTTCTGTCGCGTTGAGGTCAGAACTCTGCAGGCCAGCCAAGTTCCTCAACACCAAACTTGCTCATCCATGCCTGTATTGACCTTGCTTGTGCACTGGTGCACAATGTTGGAACAGGAAGGGGCCATCCCCAAACTGTTCCCACAAAGTTGGGAGCATGAAATTGTCCAAAATGTCTTGGTATACTGAGGCATTAAGAGTTCCTTTCACTGGAACTAAGGGGCCAAGCCCAACCCTTGAAAAGCAAGCCCACACCCTAATCCCCCCTCCACCAAACTTTACACTTGGCACAATGCAGTCAGGCATGTACCGTTCTCCTGGCAACCGCCAAATCCAGATTCGTCCATGGGATTGCCACACAGAGAAGCGTGACTGGTCACTCCAGAGAACACATCTCCACTGCTCTAGAGTCCAATGGCGGCGTGCTTTACATCACTGCATCCAAAGTTTTGCACTGCACTTGGTGATGTAAAGCAGCGGCTCAGCCATGGAAACCCATTCCATGAAGCTCTCAACGCGCTGTTCTTGAGCTGATCTGAAGGCCACACCAAGTTTGGAAGTCTGTAGCTATTGATTCTGCAGAAAGTGGGCGATTTCTGCCCACTGTGCTCCTCAGCATCCACTGACCCAGCTCTGTGATTTTACATGGCCTACCCCTTTGTGGGTGAGTTGTTATTGTTCCCAGTTGCTTCCACTTTGTTATAATACCACAAACAGTTGACCTGGGAATATTTAGTATCAAGGAAATATCATGACTGGACTTATTGCACAGGTGGCAATCAATCACGGTAGCACGCCTGAATTCACTGAGCTCCTGAGAGCGACCCATTCTTTCACAAATGTTTGTAGAGACAGTCTGCATGCCTAGGTCCATCCATCCATTATCTATGCACCGCTTATTCCTCACTAGGGTCGCGGGGGCGCTGGAGCCTATCCCAGCCGACTCGGGCGAAGGCAGGGGACACCCTGGACAGGTCGCCAGCCTATCACAGGGCTACATATAGAGACAAACAATCACACTCTCATTCACACCTACGGACAATTTAGAATAATCAATTAACCTCAGCATGTTTTTGGACTGTGGGAGGAAGCCGGAGTACCCGGTGAGAACCCACGCATGCACAGGGAGAACGTGCAAACTCCACACAGAAAGATCCCGGGCGTCCTAACCGGGATGCGAACCAGGGACCTTCTAGCTGTGAGGCAACGCTGCTAACCATCGCGCCTGCATGCCTAGGTGCTTGATTTTATACACCTTTGGCCATGGACTTAATTAAAACACCTGAATTCAATTATTTGGAGGGGTGAGGCAATACTTTTGGCAATATAATGTAAATCTGGTCTGTTTTTGTGAGTACTGCTCTGTAAAATATAAATATGTAATGTGAAGTCTGACTCCCATGTTGTCTTTACTCTCTAAATCTTACAAATATTTTGTATTTTTTTCTTTTGCTTGATTAGTTAAAAATATGTTTCTATTCGTAGTACTGGACTGTGGAAAGTGGTGGCCAAGTTCCGAAGCAACCCACAGCAGAGCTTCTCTGCAGATTTTGAGGTTAAAGAATATGGTAAGCCACTCGTCACCGTCACTGGTATTTAGATGGTGCATTTATTTACTTTCTACCTCATGAATGAACCTGTTATGGGGCGGGGTCTAGGAACCCAGGCGCAGACACAAGAGATTTCAAACAAATTATTTATTTTATCAAGACAGGACTTCGGATAACAGAACGAGGATGGCAGCAAACCAAACCAAATGCAAAGAATGAGCTAAACTACAAAACCTAAGAACGCTCAAACGATGAACTAGAGAGAAGACTGAGAGGAACTGACTCTAATCACTAAACTACACTAACAACATGGAAAATAACAGACTTAAACTGTAACTGAAAAGGAAATTAAACAGAGGGGAAAAACCAGACCTAATACAGAAAAAGGACAAAAAGTATGAAAACTGAGGAATAACTAACAAACAAAACAGGATTAAGGGAAAACAGATTTTAATAAACTAAGCCAGATTACCAAAACAGAAAAACTCACAGGACAAAATTAATCTCAAAGGACAGGCACGCTGGGGGAAAGGCAGGCAGGGGACTGGTCAGGACCAGTGGCAGGTTCAGGCAGGCTAAGAGAAAGGGAAAAAAAACAACTGCAATCAAGCTGCCAGCAGAGCTGGAGTGCGGGGGGTGAATAAGCAGGGATCCTGACAGTATCTTTTAATTCCACAGTGCTTCCTAGTTTTGAGGTCAAACTGAAACCTAAGAGCTCCTTCTTCTACGTGGACAGCCAAGAGCTCACTGTTGACATCAAAGCTAGGTATGTAATGACTTTTACTTTGTGGATTCAAAGGGTCTAGGGACCTGGTCTGCAAATTAGCTGTCGGCTATTGACTTATGAACATGGCATCGGTTATTATAACAATGCTTCTTGTTCTGTCCCTATTAAATAAACGTATATAATATATATATATATATATATATCTTTATATATATATAAAGACCAGGGGCCTCATGTACAAAGGGTATGTACGCACAAAAAACGTGGTGTACGCACTTTTTCACAGCAAAGTTCAGATGCATCAAGAGTGAAATGACCGTGGAAAAGTGCGGTGCCTCACGCCAACTTCATGACTGGTGTATGCATGTTTCTACAGCTGATGATCCTTTGGCGACACTTAGAGGTAATGTTGGGAAACTGTTATCGGAGCTATCGACTGCATACATATTGCTATAAAAGCACCATCACATGATGAATTTGTATATGCCAAAAGGATACATTTTCATTTGATCAGTGTACAGATTATATGTGATGCGCAAATGCAATTAACCAACATTGTGGCGAGGTGGCCCGGTTCAACACACGATTTATACATTTTGAGTAACAGTATTGTTGGGAACAGACTACAAGCAGACACTGTGAACAGTGAGAGGCTTTTTGGTAAGTAAATTTATTCGTGTAATTGTCCTAATACTAATCCCCGTGATTTGCATTAGCATGTAAGGCACCAAATTCTATCCTGTCTTCACAGCATCATTACTAGTCAGTGGTTAAAGTAAGTGACTTGCTGTTTTCTGTGATTAAACGACAGCTTAAGATCTTTCTAACAAGCCCCTGATTGCCTCTGTTTGCAAAGTACTCATGTTAATAAGCCTGTGCGTAAAGTGTGAAATGTCTTAATCAGCCGCACCTTTCAAACCAAATAATTCCATACATACAGCATTTACGCATGAGCCTCTATCTTTTAGGGCTGAGAGCAGGCTACTGTATGAACACATTTGTTGTGAGTTAAATGAATACATCAGTATTTACCTTGGGGGTAATCAGAGTCATCCACATGTGCTCCCACCACCCCTGAGAGAGCAGTGTCACCCACAATTACGGTGACTCTCTGTTTAAATGGGTTGGGCCCCTCTTCTCCTGTCCTTCCTCCTGTTTTGGCCACTCTTTGGCGGTGGGGCAGCCATCCTCCGGTTCACATCCACCTTGATGTCGGACCACTTCTTTTTCACTTCTGCTTCCTTGTGTGTGCTTCTCTGACCCCACAGCAGTGAAAGCTTCACACACACTCTCCCACTCAGTCCTCTTGCGTTTGTTGCTCATGGCGGAGGACAGCGTGCCAAAGAGCACATTTTTGCACTTTTTTTCTGTCTTACTCATTCTTTTTTAATTTTCTGATTCATGCAGAGAGGGGAATCTCCGGTGCAGGGCTCATTCAAATATGATTTGCATCTTTATATAGGTGTGGTGGACAAGGAGGGGTCGGGTATGCCAACACGTGCGTTCAATTCCACGTTGATTGGGATGTATAAAGGAAATGTGCTCTTGTGCTTGTAGGTATCTGTTTGGTGAAAAAGTGCATGGGACGGCCTATGTGGTGTTTGGGGTTATGTCTGAAGGAGAGAAGAAGGGATTTCCAGACTCTCTTCAGAGGGTGCCGGTAAGGAACTATTTACAGCAAACCAAGAATGTTCAGATAAAACTGTGCCGATGTGAGAACTGATTCATGATGTGTCTCTTTATCCCATCACATTAGATCACAAACAGTGAAGGATTGGTCACACTGAATAGGGAGCACATCACAAGCACCTTTAGAAACATCCTGGAACTTGTGGGGAAGTCCATATTTGTATCTGTCAGCGTGCTGACTGAGAGCGGTAAGGAAGAGGTGCTTTTTGGTCATGTGTAAACCATACAGCTTCAGCAATAAGTGATTACTGTGAACACATGTAAAGCGTACTCTGCTAATCGGTTTGTGTTCCTGCATCCTGTTGCAGGTAGTGAAATGGTGGAGGCAGAGCTGAGAGGTATCCAGATCGTCACATCGCCCTACACCATCCACTTCAAAAGAACTCCCAAATATTTCAAACCAGGACTGTCCTTTGATTTTGCAGTAAAGTACAAATTTACATTTGTTAGGCAGCTGTAGTTCCATTATACTATAATAAATTCAAACTAACCTCATAGCATTAGTTAAGATGTGTGGTTAGAAAGACAGTTAGAGGCTATCTGACGAGTGTTTTTTTGTTCTGTGGCAGGTTGAAGTGACGAATCCTGATGACAGTCCAGCGCAAGGTGTTCCAGTGGTGGTCAATCCCGGTGGGGTGCAGGGCTACACCGCAGCCAACGGCATGGCAAAGCTTACCGTCAATTCAGAGGCATCAGATTCAAGACTGGCACTCACTGTAAGTCTCCATATATTATTTTTTAAAGTTCAAATTTACATCAATCCACATTTTTGCTACTCACTTGGGTTGGGGTGGTTTTCTAAACATTTTGGTGCCCTAAATGAGACATCTGCAGCTGCCTTCAGGGAGTCTGACTTTTTATTATTGAAATCATTTTGGACAATCATAACAAATTTATAATTATTTATTATTTAAAATTTAACATCAATCAATTTTACTCAGCTCGTGTTCTGTGTCATGCCATGAGCTGTCAGCCACATATTCACATGCTAGTTGTGTTTTTAATCTTATTCAGGCTATGACATAGAACATAAACACAATTGTTCATAAACCTGTGAGACTCTTAGCACTGTCAGGTGTTATTAGCAGGTGTTATTAATATGAGAAGTTCATTTATAGCTGTCCTGGCTATATATTTATTCAGCACATTGTATTGCTGCAAAACAAAAAATCCTGTTCTCTATTGTCTCAAGACTATCTCTCCACCCAGTTACATATTTCATATGTATGGGAATGACCCCCCTGCTCGTCAGGGTACATGGATACTTCTTTAAGACATAGCAGCTTGCCCGGTCATGCCCCACAGGTTACCTACGAAGCACCTGTGCTGACATGAATTCACTGATTGTTTGATCTCCACTCAGTCAGGGTGCAGTGTGACAATCTGAACTGCTTTCAGAAATGTTCTATATGTTTGTGTGTGGGTTACAGCACATATCTGCTTACCTGTTGTGGTTTGGGTGTCTGTCTACAGGCAGCCTCCCTGGATTGCTGTTTCCCTGTTTAGATTAGTTAGATTTCCTCCTTTGTTTCGGCTCCTGTGGCTGTAGTCCCAATACCAGCGTATCGCTGTGGTGCTGTTAATGCGCTAATTGGGAACGCATGCTTGGCTAAATTTTAGAAAAAAGTTCCTACGACCATTATAAAACAATGACTGTGTTTTGATGTTAGTGAGGGTATTTCAGAACAAGTGGATTCAAGCACACAGTTTTGCAAAGCATACAGGTTGGGAAGGTTCTGCTGAATATGAGGCTTGACTTTATTATGATGATTCTTTTTTTATGCAGAATATGAAATGATATATTATTGATATGGATTGATATAAACATACATAAGTGGACAAACTTGATGTTCAAGGGTTCAGTCAATGATAACTCTGGTTAAAGAGATTAAAAGTTGTTGTTACTTTACTACTGGTTTCAAAAGTTGTTTTGAAAACAAGCCAAATACTGGGGGATAGTTCTTATGTTAAGCTACTGAAAAATTTCTTGTGGCAAAATTTAGTGTAAGTGCATTTTTTAATGAATGTGTCCAAGCCTTTCCTTTAGGGAGTGATGGTTTTTTTTTGAAGTAATAAACTGCATCAGAAGATACTCACTACTTAAGTAGTTTTTTTATGAGGGGTCCCCTTTAGGAGTGTCATGGCGCCTGTGACCGGCTGTGCCGTACCTCGTCTCCTGTCGCCTAGTTTTTTAATGGTCGTTTTTATAACTTATGTGATCATTTTAGCCCCTTTCTTTCACGGATACGTCTTTGCCTCACGAACCTACGATCGGGACTCCCTACTTCACATTAAAGAGACGATGGAGAGCCTTTTTGATACCTGGGACAAATTTAGGCGGGCGTTCCCCCCTCCCTTTTTCAATGTCCCCGACTCACCGGAGTGCTTGCTGTTTTGCCGGGAGCCAGGAAAAGTCCGCAGGAAACGGAGGAAGAGAGGCTCACGCTCTGGAGCTCAAGTTAAACGAAGACGTGCTGCAGCGCGCCTGGGCTCTTCTGTCCGGAGGGATCATCCAAGGCACCTGCGCCGGATCCCTCTCCTCGAGGTGGACGACAGCGAAGCCAGACCGCAGCCTTCGTGGGATTCAGCGGGAGTTACAGAGCCGACAAGTGTGTCACTTTTGTCATCGTTCTCTTCCGTGTTTACACCGGCTCTGCCCACATGGCCCGGCTGGAGCCCACGTGACCGCTGGATATGCCGTCAGCCAATCCCACTGCGCCCTGTGAACACTACTCCCGTGACGTATTCATCTCTGCATCTCGGCCTGTTGAATGCCCGGTCTATTACAAATAAATCTTTCTCTTTGAACGATCTCTTCATGAGAGAAAGTCTGGATTTATTATGCCTCTCTGAAACATGGCAGAGAGAGGAAGAATTCATTCACCTAAATGAACTCTGCCCAGTTGGCTGCTCTGTTGTGGGGAAGCCCCGCTGCTGTCGCCGTGGGGGGGGTCTTGCGGTTCTCTCCAAGGACAAATTCTCATGTAAAGTGGCTCAGACCCAGGAATATACATCCTTTGAGTCACAAATGGTCAAGGTGGGCTCTTCTCACCCTTTTTACTGTGTCTCCATCTACCGCCCCCCTGGCCCTGCTGCTTTGTTTCTCCAGGATTTCAGTGACTTTCTTACCTCCACGATTCAATTGGAAAAGGTTTTAATCGTTGGGGATTTTAACCTACACATTGATGACTGTTCTTCTTGCCCTGCACAGGATTTTTTAACTTTGACTGAAACTTTTAATTTTGAGCAACATGTCTCTGTACCCACTCACCACAAAGGCCACATTCTAGACTTGGTTTTTTCACTTGGCCTGGACATTTCTCATGTGACTGTACAGGACGTCCATCTGAGTGACCACTTTCTTGTCTCATTTGACCTGCAGTTTTACTCTGATCCTCTACCCCTAGAAGTTAGGTCTCAGAGACGTGTCATTACTGCTAATTCTGCAAACAGATTCTGTGAAATGTTTGATTCTTCCCTGTTCACAGGTTGTTTTGATGTGGACAATTTTATTGCCTGTTTTGATAATCTCTGTGTTAAAACGTTGGATCTTGTAGCACCTTTCAAATCTAACTCGTCTGTGCGGAAAAAAGTGTGTCCCTGGATTAATGAGGACACCCTGAGTCTGAAGAGACTATGTCGCCAGACCGAGCGTCTGTGGAAATCCACTAACCTCGAGGTGCATCGACTCTACCTCAGAGATCTTGTGTCCTCATACAACATGACGGTGGAAAACGCCAGATCTGACTACATTCGTCAACTGGTAGCAGGAAACAAGAAAAATCCCAAAGTGCTGTTTGACACAATTAATTCTGTGGTACGTCCTGCAGCTGCAGCTACTCCGATCTCCTCTGTAGCTGACAGTAATGTGTTCCTGAGATTTTTTATCGACAAAATTAGAATGATCAAAGAGAAGATTCCTCCCCCCTCGTGTGGAACCCCTGCTGTTACTGAGCCTGTCTCCGGCTTGTGGTCCTCATTTGAGCCTGTGACTCTTGCTGACATCTCGGCACTGGTGGCCAGGATGAAACTTTCTTGTAGTTCAGCTGACGTTCTTCCTGCTAGGCTTTTTGTGAAGGTGTTTGACACAATCGGCCCTTGGGTCACCAAAATGGTGAACCTTTCCCTTTCCTCTGGTGTGTTTCCCATTGCATTTAAGCATGCCATAGTGGAGCCTTTACTAAAAAAGCCAGGCCTTGACCCAACTGACCTTAATAATTTTAGGCCTATTTCGAAGCTCCCTCTCCTCTCTAAGATCCTGGAGAAGGTGGTTGCTGAACAACTGTCACTTTTCCTTGACCAGAGCAGCGTTCATGATATGTACCAGTCTGGTTTTCGTAAACACCACTCAACTGAGACAGCGCTACTAAAGGTGTCAAACGACATTATGATGTCCGCTGACTCAGGGCAATACACCATCCTGGTCCTCCTGGACCTGTCCTCGGCCTTCGACACTATTGATCACCAGATCCTGTTGAGAAGACTGAGGGATGAGGTCGGCCTTTCAGGGTCAGTTCTGAATTGGTTCTGTTCATATTTGTCTGGACGTAGCTTTAGTGTCTCAGCAAATCACTTCATGTCTGATCCAGCCAAATTGCTGTGTGGAGTCCCTCAAGGTTCGGTCCTGGGTCCGGTGTTGTTTTTACTGTATTTAATTCCTTTGGGGAAGATCATTCAAAAATTTGCTGGTATATCTTACCACTTGTTCGCCGATGACATTCAAATTTATTGCTCATTCAAGCCGGCTGACCATCAGAAGCTACAATCTCTAGCCGACTGCTTGTCAGAGATAAGAACATGGCTTAGCGACAACACCTTGCAGCTAAATGTTGATAAGTCGGAGACGCTGATTTTTGCCCCTGATGACTCCATTCCAGCGCTGAAGCAATACTTAGGTGTCTTGGGACAGTCCGTTAAAATGAACCTTAGGAACCTGGGTGTTAGATTTGACAACAACATGTCCTTGGTTCAGCATTGTAACCAGCTGACTAAAAATTGTTTCTTTCAGCTGAGGAACATCTCAAAGCTGCGAACAGTGGTATCTCAGAACGACCTGGAGATAATCATCCATGCCTTTGTGTCCTCGCGCTTAGACTATTGTAATAGTCTGTTCACTTTCCTGAATAAAAAGGAGCTGACTCGCCTGCAGTTAGTTCAAAACGCTGCAGCCAGAATTCTGACCCGCTCTAGCAGGAGGACACACATAACACCTGTCCTCAAAGACCTTCACTGGCTGCCAGTATCATTTAGGATTAATTTCAAAATCCTAACACTAACTTTCAGAGCTCTGCACGGCCAGGCTCCACCTTATATTAGTGCCCTGATCCGCCCTTACACCCCTGCTCGGGCGCTGAGGTCTACGGACCAGAATCTATTGATGGTGCCGCGCACACGGCTTCGAACCAGAGGAGACCGATCCTTCCAGGCTGTTGCTCCAAGGCTCTGGAACGATCTCCCTGTCTCTCTGCGTTCACTGGATTCTGTCGAACATTTCAAAAAAGCTCTTAAAACTTATTTATTTATTCAGGCATTCGGTTGACGTTTTTTAGGGGCTAGGATTAATCACTAATTTATAACTCCATTTTATCCTGTTACTGTTCTTATTTTACATAGTGGTACTGTTTTATTGCTTTTACTGTTTTTTATTGCTTTTATTGTTTTTATTGTTATTATTGTTTTACTGCTATTGTTTTTATTGTAACTGTAAAGCGCCTTGTGACCCTGGTCTGCGAAAGGCGCTATACAAATAAAATTTACTTACTTACTTACTTACTTACTTTTTTACTCTTACTCAAGTGCAAATTTTTATGAGTACTTTTACTTCTACTTGAGTCATTATATTATAAAGTAACAGTACTTTAACTTTAGTACCGTCGTTGTTTACTCTACCCACCACCGGAAGAAGAGCAAGAGGATGAGGATGTAGAGGCCCTCTTCTTTTCTAAAGAGAATGACCTGTCCTGTGGGCAGCAATTTCAAGGAGGTTATTGACAGGGCAACCAGTGTTCTGAGTGTGGTTTCTAGAACTTGGTTTGTAAACAGTTTATTGCACCAGCAGCTCCATTCTGGGCACAGCCGCCATCTGCCTTAGCAGAAATTCCAGGGTTGTGGATGGCCTGCCTGCAGGGCGAAATAGAGCTATTATTCTGCAGGCCCAACTGGCTAACACTGGAGCCCATTGTGTTCCTCCACCTTCATCGCCTGTATCATCAGGTGCTGGGAGGTTCTGGGGGTTCGAGTATGTTGATAGGCTTTGCATGGCCCCTCATGTCCCTCTTCCATTATTAAAGTGCAGACAGAGCTTTAGCATACTGTTTGGTTGCTCGACACCACCTTTGGCTATCCCAGACTTAGGCAGAGACTGGGGTCATTTACTGAAGCTGCTGCAACTAAATTGCTGCAGTAGACACAAGAATGTTGCCACTGTGTATCACAATGTGTGACTATCGCCTGACACTCATCCTAAACGGGTCAACGGGTGATTCTGAGCCAAACCAGTCGTCTACTGCGAGTGAGATGCGCATTTAGATAACCTCGAACTGGTGTGTGTGTTTGTTATGTTAACTGCTAGCGGCGGTCTGTTCAGTTTAATGGTTAGTATGTTAGCTAACGTTAGCCGCTATCCAATGTATTTTCAATGCTGTTCGTTCGCTCAACATTTCACTGGCATTACCATATGGTTTCAATTGGTTTCAATGGGATTATGATGCGTGTGGTGTTTACTGTGAAAGTTACAAATCGTAGCTATGGTAATCATCAGCTCATCAACTCCACCTTTGCGGTAGGAGTAACCAAGGCCATACCCCCACTGCTCTCATTTTGATCCAGCTACCCACATCATTTGCTTATAGTAAGCAATGAGAACATCATAGACTCGAATCTCACAGATTCTCAAACCTCATTCACAGTGGGCTTTTTTTCCCTGAGGGGTCAGGCGTGGTCATTTGTCTTAACTTGGTGTGAAGGCCAGAAGGCCTGAAGGCTTGATCTTAATTCCACCTGTCTCAGTCGGTTGCCTCTTCCAGAGAAGAGGACCGGCACCAGTTTCAGCCGTGCCCTGTCTGGGCTTTGGGCTAGCACATACAGTGCAGACAGTCTGTCATGAAAACTGACCAGCCTTTGTCTGCTTTGGTTTCATCAAATTGGACAGTGCAATTCTTGTTTGAATTCTTGGCTATCCTGCTGGATTGTGGAACCCATCCTGGGTATGTGTGACACTCACCTTGTGGTGTGGTTGCCACATGAGCTCTGTGGTAGGGAGCCTCTCTCGCTGCCATATGTGCAGCAGCCTCATAGTCATCTCAATCTCATCCATTGCAACATAGCAGTCAGTCCCTCCTTGAACGAGGGTGCTGGGTCTGACTTACCAATGGATGACAGGGCTTGGCCTCTGTCCACTTTTATTGTCTCCCCTGGTCAGCTTAGCAGCTTGCTAGTTGATCTGAGTGGCCACTCTATTGACAGCTTGGTGGTTAATCTTGGCCTTTAATTGTGTTCCTGAGACCTGAGCAGCCCTTCTGCCTCTCAGGCCTGGTCTTTGCATTGTCCAGGGCCTCTGCCTGGTTGATATGTAAATAAGTGTGCATTTGCAAATAGTACATTTATCGTATACATTGTTTGGGCTGCATCGTCTCCTCACAGTTTGTCTTAAAGAGTTACTCCATACATATGAAATATGCAACTGGGTGGAGAGATAGCCTCGAGATGATAGAGAAGGTATGGTTACATTGTAACCTTGGTTCTCTGAGTGAGAGACTATCTGTCCAGCTCTTTTGGCCACTCAGAGACACGTTTCGATCAAAACTATCAGTGAATTCACACCAGCACAGGTGCTTTATAGGTAACCTGTGGGGCATGACCGGGAAAGCTGGTGTGTCTTAAAGAAGTATCCACGTACACTGATAAGCAGGGGGGTCATTCCCTATACATATACATATACATCTATATATACATACGAGTTTGTCGACTCAATTGGATCCCCTACAGTTTGCTTATTTGCCCATATCAGTGTGGATGATGCCCTAATTTACATGCTGCAGAGGGTGTACACACACCTGGATACTACTGATGCATCTGTAAGGATTACATTCTTTGACTTCTCAAGTGCCTTCAATACTATTCAGCCCCGACTGCTAGGGAAAAAGATTGGAGAAGATGAAGGTGGATTTATCTCTGGTACTGTGGTATTTGGATTACGTTTCCCTCAGACCACAGTACGTGCACCTACAGAACAGTGTCTCAAGCACCATCCTGAGCAGCACAGGGGCTCCACAAGGAACTGTGCTGTCTCCATTCCTGTTTACCATCTACACAGAGGATTTCCATTACAACACTAACAGCTGCTTTTTGCAGAAATTTTCAGATGACACCACTGTTATCGGCCTCATCAAACAGGCCAATGAGGAGCAGGACAGGAAAACATTGAACAATTTTGTGGAGTGGAGTGCTTATAATCACCTCCTTCTCAAGACCACAAAAATAAAGGAGTTGGTTGTGAGGAGGGGGAGGAGGACGACTCAACCTACGCCAATCACCATCAGGGGCAAATATCCCTGACTGCAGTGTGCAGTTCAGGGCAGAGTGCAACATTGCTCACTTCAGAATGCTCAACGTCGACATGCTACTGGCTGAATCTAACACTTGACTCCGCCCACAGAATTTGACTCCGCCCGAGGGGACATTGCCTGCATGTAAAAACGAGTGCTATCTCTGCTCCTAGCATAGTCACAAACCTTTATTTGACCCTGTATGTGGTTCCACTCTAAATTCCATGAAATACACACGTTTCTGAAGGGTTACAGTTAGGGTTAGAGTTAGACTGCCACCAAACTGCTGCAAAATGAAGTAAAGTTGTGTGTAATAAGACTGAACACGATTGGTTTATGGAACGTTGAGATGGGTGGAGTCAAATGTTGAGCGCCGCCCCGAATGTTGAGTTCCACCCTGAACTGCACACTGCAGTCAGGGGCTTCTCATCAGGGGCACTGAGGTGGATGTCGTTGCCAGCCACAGGTACCTTAGTGTGATGCTGGATAGTGAGCTGAACTGGAAGAGTCAAATGGAAGCGGTGTACATGAAGGGAAAAAGCCGACTCCATTTCTTAAAGAGACTAAGGTCATTTCACATCTGCCAACCCCTGCTGAGCAGTATCTATCATTCAGTGGTTCAGTGGCACTTTGGTGCTCTGTTTTTTGCTGTGGCCTTTTGGGGAGAAGGAGCCTGCGCAGCGGACAAACACAGACTGGACAAGCTGATTAGGAAGGCCAGCTCAGTGATTGGGGCTGATAACAAACAGTCCAGCAGGTGGCAAAAGCCAGAACGCTAAGCAAACTGGATTCAATAATTACCAACTCTTCACACCCATTCCATGCCCTGAAGGTGATCAACAGCAGCACCTTCAGTCAGAGACTGATTATTCCAATGTGCAAATCTGAGAGACACAGGAAGTCTTTTATACCAGCTGCTATCAGGTTTTACAATGCACAAAAGTAATTTTGCACTTTTTAGTATTTAATCTCTGTATTTGAACTTATTAACTTTTTTTAAAGGTAATGTGTGGTGGTATGTCTGTCCTTAACTGCTGTGGCAATGTAATTTCCTGCAAAGGACTATTAAAAGTATCTATCTGTCTGTCTGTCGATCAGTGAAATATGTAACTGGGTGGAGAGGTCATCTCTCACTTAGAGAACCAAGGTTACAGTGTAACCATGCGATCTGTTTTTATTAACATATGACTTTATTTCGAATTTGAATGAAAAACATACATATATATGTATACATATTAACAAAATAAAATATGATAGTAAGCAAATGCAAATACAAATGATGTATACATATTGATGCATATTTTTAGCTTTATTTAACCAACTGTTTGGTTTTAATGTTCACACATTTACTGTACAGTATAGGTGCATTATACTAGTGCATTTTTATTTTCTTGGGCTATAAGCCCTAATCATCAAAATAAAACAACAAAAGTCTTGCAATATTTCACTTTTTATATAGTGAGTGATGGAAAATAATAAACTTTTTTATGATGTTGTCATTTTTTGAGATGCATTAGTACATCACTGTTGTCTACAGCATGTACAAAAAATTTTCATGTGTTAGTTCATTTTTACTTTACTATTTGTGTGTGCTTTCAATCAAAGGCAAGAACCAATGACCCTCGTATTTCAGCTGACAGACAAGCAGTAGCCACCATGACAGCTCAGCCATATAGCACCAAAAGCAACAATTACATCCACATCGGTAAGGAATATGTGTCAGGTGATGTGTGGTGGGAGCAGCAGTAAAGTAATGCAGATCTTCTCATTTTCTGAGCTCATTGCAACTGATCATTTTTACAGTGGTGAATACCGCTGAGCTGGATGTAGGAGACAACCTGAAAATCACCCTCTACCTCACCAGATGGGAAAATCAACACACTGACATCACTTACCTGGTGAGAGATGTTTTGTTCCTGTGCCTGTGTGCACACATGTAACAGTTTTTGTTGTCTTCCACAGCAACTGCGAGTATTCATGTGTGATAATGCCGTAAATCTGTGTCCCTAGATCCTGAGTAGAGGTCAGCTGGTGAAATCTGAGCGTTACAGGACAAGAGGCCAAGCGTTGATTTCCCTGATTCTTCCCATCACCAAAGACATGCTTCCCTCGTTCCGCATTGTCGCCTACTACCATCAAAGTGACAACGAAGTGGTGTCAGACTCTGTTTGGGTGGATGTAAAAGACTCCTGCATGGGCTCGGTGAGAGACGCATCTGTGTAGCAGAGCATGGAAGTGTCAATGATATCTACTACAGAAGACATATGTGCATGTCCCACTTATTGCCCTCCTCTTCACATTCAGCTGAAGCTGGAACCAACCAGACCTGCTCCATCCTATGAGCCTCGCGCCATGTTTGGCCTCAAAGTCACAGGAGATCCGAAGGCCATAGTGGGACTGGTGGCAGTGGACAAAGGGGTCTACGTCCTGAACAACAAGCACCGTCTCACCCAGAAAAAGGTAATTTATCATCAAAGGTAATAATCTCATATGGCATGGATTATTGCACAAATATCAATTTTAGATATTTCTGAAGCAGAGATTAGGGTCATTCCACCTCAGTTCACTTCAATTTAAAATTTAAAAAAGAAGTCCATGCCTGGCCATCACATATTTGTCAGTTTTTTTTTTTGTGCATATGTCTGTTATTAAAACATGTAATATCTGGAGTCATAGGTAACTTTAGTTTTTGAGTTTAAAAAACTAAAGTTACCATCTTAAAGATGGTGGGGTCATACCGATTTTTGCATTGTTTTCATTGCCCCAAACAGTGGAGCAATGTTTGAAGTGCCATAACTTGAGGAATTATGAAGATAGAGTCCTGAAATTTTGCAGGCCCATTGATATGTACATATGGTCTTAAATGGTATAATCCTGCTTTGATTGAATAGTACAAACCAATTATATGATGGTGTAAATATGGTCAAAAATGTCCTTTTTTCCCACCAACCATAAAGCCTTTATTTTGTCACCTTGAGGGGTTGAATTTTTTCCCTGCGATTGGCACCAACAGAGTATGGTACCAGTCAGAGGCATACTTTACAAGAAAAAAATATTAAAGTTACGTTTCTTGCATTTATGGCCAATATTTGAACATGCATTGAGCAGGTATGACAGATGAAACCATTCCGAAAGCTGTATATAACAGGAACAGTTATATAATATTGTTACTGGGCTAAAAGAAAAATCACGACTCGGTAGCTGACTGGGGTCACAAGTAACTCGTGTTACCGATTGTCAGCTCAATCAATATTCATTACACAAAAAAATCCATCAAATTGAAGATGGTCAGGCGTGAGGCATTTGGTGAACTGAGGCAGAATGACAGTGTTTGTTATCATGTGACTGCAGCAGACAAACTGCATAGATGTATTTTTCTAGTGCTGTGTCAGAAATGTCGTGAGTTTCCAGGTTTGTCTGTAACTCTTGCCTGTTTGTGTTTCTTCTCTCCAGATTTGGGACATAGTGGAGAAGTATGACACCGGCTGCACACCAGGTGGAGGGAAGGACAGTATGAGTGTTTTCTATGATGCTGGGCTGGTGTTTGAGTCCAACACTGCTTCTGGGACTCCCTACAGACAAGGTGACAATACTTCACTCTATAGCATTGTCTCATTCTTTACCCTCCCTATAATAGTTCAATTCTGGGGTAGGCAAATGGTAGAGTGGCTCCTTCAGCAAATTCTACCCAGAACAGACCTTTGTTTAGATTTCATTCTTGAAGTCATGAAGTCTTGAAAGTACATTCAAGTATATATCTTCTAATGTCAGATTCACAGTTAGTCTTTGTGCTAATTTCCACTATACAATGTTTTGGGTTGGGTTAACAATCTTGTAATTCTTACCATACAATGGCAAGATGCTCTACTCTGTGCCACTAGCAATACGTCAGAAGATATAATGATGTTGTAACTGAAGCATTTCTGTTTTGACTTCAACAGCCAACTATGGTGATTGTTATATGAGCTGATCTTAGTCCTTTTTTAGGTTTTTAAAAACTTTTTTCAGAAATGTTGTGTGACAGAAAGCCAACAAATTTAGTTGAACTGCAACAATTCTGTCAAGAGGAGTGGTCAAAGATGCAACTAGAGGCTTGTAGATGGCTACCAAAAGTGCCTTGTTGAGGTGAAAATGGCCAAGAGGACCAAATATTAGCATTGGAATAGGAGTCGTTGGAAACTCAAGACTGCGGTGATATACATGGTCTTTAGTGTATGTAAACCTTTGGTCACAACTGCATATTGTGTTGTGCAGTGCAATTATGGATCCCTCTTTTCCTGTTTCTGTAATGCAGTCATGCAGTCAAATGTCCAGATGCAGCCTGGTTCGGTTCTGTTAAAGATCTCATCTGTTTTGCTTTTCCAGAGTTGAAATGTCCGGCCCCTGCCAGGCGGAGACGAGCTGCTACTATAATGGACGTCACAACCAGCTTATGTAAGAATCACAGCTCCACTCAAAAGCCACATAGTCAGTCATTTTTTCCCCAAGTGGCACAGTCTTAGTTTTTTCCAGGCTGTTTATTAGAGGAGCTCTTTTCTCTTTATACTTCCGTCTTGACCAGAAGTAGAACTTCAACGTCTATTGTGCACTATTTTAAATCCTTCTTGTCTTATCCACAACCTGCTTTCTTTCCAGTGAGTCAATATAAAGATGACCTGGAGCGCGACTGTTGTTTGGATGGCCTGAAGGACACCTCTGTTTCATACACCTGTGAGAGGCGCAGTGAGTACATCTTGGATGGCGCATCTTGCATCACAGCCTTCCTGAACTGCTGCAAGACAATGGAAAATGAGCAATCTAAGAGGAAGAAGGACAGTCTTCAACTGGCTCGCAGTAAGAGACGGGAACAAAGGGGTCTGAGGTGGTTATACGTGGTGATACCGGCTACTGTGAAACAATCAGAATGGTAACATTTTGATAAATCCTTAGGTGAGGAGGAGGACGACAGTTACTTGGACAGCAATGACATTGTTTCTCGCACAAACTTCCCTGAAAGTTGGCTGTGGTCAGATATCACACTGCCTGCTTGTGCTCAAGCCAACTGGTGAGTCGGCTGAAACCTGTGCACACACAAAGAAAACAGTACACTCAGAATTTAATTTACTAAACCATTCACATCTACCACTCACTCCTCAAAGCGTTTCTGTGTTTCAGTGAGTCCACATCATTTGTAAGAAATGTTCCTTTGCAAGACTCCATCACGACCTGGCAGTTCACTGGCATCAGTCTGTCAAAAACTCACGGTGAGGATTCAGCAACTACAATCTGTCTTGAGCCTCTCACATTTCATACACTTCTTTTCTCTTTTTCATTCACATCATGTGTTCTTTTTCTGTCTCTCTTCTTTAAGGAATCTGTGTTGGTGATCCGTTAGAGGTAATTGTTCGGAAGGAATTCTTCATTGATCTGCAGCTTCCTTATTCTGCTGTCCGTGGAGAGCAACTGGAAATTAAAGCAATCCTCCACAACTACAGCCCTGATGAAATCACTGTAAGTCAACAAAAAGAGAGAACAAATACAGAACATTGTATTTAGTGCATTGTACCGTTGCATTCTCAAGATCAAAACTGATGCGTCATTCTTAGATAATCAACTGAAACTGATGATAATTATCCTGTTTTCACGGTTAATGGTACATTTTTGTCTAAGACTGGAAACAGATCAGTATTCTATAGACAAAGAGGATCTGAAATTCCCCAAAGTATAGGGGCTTATTTGTAAATGCTCACAAAAATCAATACATCTCCTCAGCATCTGATCCACTATACTGGATCTTCATGTTCTTCACATATCTTCATCCTTGCCTTGTTCTCAAGGTGCGTGTTGATCTGACAGAGGAGGACGATGTGTGCAGTGCAGCCTCCAAACGTGGGAAATATCGTCAGGAAGTCAAAGTCAGACCCCAAACAACGGGATCTGTACCCTTCATCATTATTCCCATGAAGGAAGGATCCTACCGCATCGAGGTCAAGGCAACTGTGAAGGATTCATCGCTCAATGATGGCATCATGAAGATGCTGCGGGTGGTGGTAAGAAAGATGGACTATTTTATACTTAATGCCACCAATTGTGTTGTTTATGGACTGTATGTCCTCTAGAACAACACACTCAAGTGTTTTCTGATTGGAGGCTTATATCCTTTGTTAATCAATTTTATGGTTAATGTTTGTTGATCCAAAACACCGTCTCCAAACACAAATGAATGTTGATTAGCTTGTACCAACATGTGAAGGTATAGCATACATTGCTTGTAAACTGAACAGTTGGTTCTCGAAGTTGATGTGTTGGATGCTGGAGAAACTGGCAGGTGCATAGACCTGAGCAACACGGTTCGTAGTGGTGAGGGCGTTACTACTTAACAGTTTCATGTAAGATACCAAAGGACACCTTCATAGGTCTTGCAGAGCTGGCACGTTTAAGCTATTTTGGCAGCATGGAAAGGATCAGCAGTATATTAGGCAGTGGTGGTCATAATGTTTTGGTTCATATATTGTATCATCTTTGTCAAAATTAGCTGTAAATAGGAGAAACGGTCCAAGATAGATGGATCCTTTAACCAACCAAGCCATTTTGTATTTTATTATTATTAAACATAGAAATTACTTTAAAGTACTTGTAATTTCTAATGTTTGTCCTGTTGTTTTTCCAGCATGAAGGTATACTGGTTAAATCTCCTCAGACTGTCGTTCTAGATCCCACTAACAAAGGCAAAGGTGAGTTTACCCGTTAACTAACTACTTTATAGATGTTCAATAATATTATTTGTTCACCATTTACTGACTGACCCCCCAACTGGACCCATTTTTTGCTTTAGGTGGTAAACAAGAAGAAATTATAAACAGTGGAATTCCCAGGAACAGTTTGGTTCCAAACACACCTACTAGCACACAAATCTCTGTAACAGGTGAGAATTTTTTTTGTTGTTATTATATTTGGGACAATTATGTTACACATGAGATTCTGCATTGGTGTAAATTAGTTTTTTAGGACTTTTTAAAGTTCTTCCTGTTGATTTTTAACATTTTGCTTTTCATGTGTGCGCATGCAGGTAGAGAACAAGTTGCTGCGCTGGTGGAAAACGCCATTAGTGGGAAATCAATGGGCACTTTGATCTACCAACCCTCTGGCTGTGGAGAGCAGAACATGATCCACATGACCCTGCCTGTCATTGCAACGTTGTATTTGGACAAAACCAACCAGTGGGAAACTGTAGGCTTTCAGAAGCGTAATGAAGCCCTCCAACACATTAAAACTGGTAGGTTCACACAGACGTATTCATAAACATGCACTGTATGGTGGAATAAGTTACTGTGCAAATACAACCAAATTCTAACAGTTGTGCTCTGTTATTCAAAATACGGTTAAATACTGGCCAAAAACAAGAATGACAGTCAATAGAAGGTTAAAAGTGATGCCTTGAGATTTTCATTTTTACATTCAGTGAAATAACTTTTAAAAAATCTTCCTAATAGACTTCAATTTGTCAGACATTGCTGCCTTTAAATATAATTTCCATTTCATAAAAATGTAACTGGCCTCATCCTTTATCCTTTGTTGTTTTGGGTGTTTTGGTGGTATGGGTATTTTTAAATGTTAAACAGAGTTCTTATTTCTGGATCATAATGAATGAAGACATGTTTTTATTTATTGTATATGGCTGCAACTATAGGTTTCTGTATTTTTATTTTTTTATTTTTAAGATGCTAGATGCTAAATTACCATGAAACATGGTATTTGAACACTGAGTCAGTAAAAACCTTTTGTTTTTCATCTTCTTCAGGCTACAGGAATGAGTTGGCGTACCGTAAGAAGGATGGCTCTTTTGGTATGTGGCCTAAACATGCAAGTAGCACCTGGTAAGCAGCCCAGACATCCATTAATTCTTACAAATAGCATTCTTTAACTTCCAGACTTCCGACTATGCACGGCGGTATTCTATGTGCAAATTTGTGAAACTTCTGCTGTATCATCTCCTTTATTCTGTAAGGCTGACAGCCTACGTTGTCAAGGTGCTTTCCATGGCCAACAATCTGGTGGCAGTGCAAAGTGAAGTCATCTGCGACGCTGTCAAGTATCTGATTCTCAACGCACAGCAGCCTGACGGCATGTTCAGGGAAGTGGGAAGAATGATCCACGGAGAGATGATCGTGAGTTCACTGATTTCACTTGTTCATGACTCAATTGTTAATTGTTAGTTTTACCCATTTAGTGCTGTAGAAACCTTGAGAACTGTGCTCCGTAAGTGTTACCAGCATGTTACATGTGCAACGAGAGGTTATAATGTGCTGGATAAGGTTTACAGCAACATCAAGGAAGCATACAAAGTCTTCCCCCCATTTGGGGAGGGTACTGAGGGGCTGTGCAGACCAGCTAGCAGAGGTTTTTACAACCATTTTTAACATCTCACTGGCTGCCTGCACAGTCCCCAGCTGCCTGAAATCTGCCACTATTGTACCCATCCCCAAGAAGCAGTCAGTCAGCAGCCTGAATGACTACAGACCTGTGGCTCTCACTTCTACTGTGATGAAGTGCTTTGAGAGACTGGTTCTGAGGCACATAAAATCTTTACTGCCTCCCAGTCTTGATCAGCACCAATTCGCATACAGAGCCAACAAGTCCACAGGTCATGCCATTAACATAGCCCTCCACACAGTGTGTAAACACCTTGAACACTCTGGCAGTTATGCGGGGATGTTGTTTGTGGACTTCAGTTATGCTTTTAACACACTCATTACAAGCAGACTGTTGTCCAAACTGCGCAGTCTGGGTATTAGCAAACACACCTGCAGATGGATCAGAGACTTTCTCACCAACCGTCTGCAATCAGTCAGGCTGGGGGACTACCACTCCTCAACTCTGACTGTGAGCACGGGGGCTCCCCAGGGCTGTGTGCTCAGTCCAATGCTGTACACCCTCTACACCATAGGTGTCAAACTCTGGCCCGCGGGCCAAATTTGGCCCGCAGTGTAATTATATTTGGCCCGCGAGGTAATACCAGATGACTACTAAGGCTGGCCCGCCGGTATTATACAGCGCATGTATCGCTAATACTACAAATCCAAGAATGCTCTGCTCTGTATCGGCGCGTCATATATATATATATATATATATATATATATATTATATTATAATATATATTATAATCATAATTATCAACATTATTATATTGATATATTGATATTATATATCAATAAAACTTGCCTTTACAGCAGCCTCACTTTGTGATGTGGCTTTTTTGAACATAGTCTGTTGTGAAACCAAACTTCTTTTCATCTCCTTTACTTTCTGGCTCCTTTGACTCATGTCCAGGTCCTTGTACTTGTCCTGGTGTTTCATAGTGTCGTCTAATGTTGTCCACAGTGGCTCCACATACTAGACGAGGCTGGTCTGAATAGCAATAGGTGAGCGCCGGATATTCTGGTTCAGTTACTGACAAATATCTGAATATTTAGGTCGTGCGGCCGCGGTGGCCGGGGCCGGGGGTGGCGGCGAGGGCGAAGGGGAAGTGTGTTCGTCGGAATCCGACGGCATTAGCGTTGATATCTCCTGCTGGTGGTGGCACAGTAGCAGTGTCCTGCCGTGCCGCTGGTGCAGATGCTAAGTCAGGTGGCGGCGGCAGAGGGGTGGGGGTGGTTGGGTCAGTGGTAGCGTGCGGTTGCTATGACTACTGTCAACAGAGGTGAGGGTGTTTATGGGTCCTGTCCTGATTGACGCGCCGATACAGAGCAGAGCATTCTTGGATTTGTAGTATTAGCGATACATGCGCTGTATAATACCGGCGGGCCAGCCTTAGTAGTCATCTGGTATTACCTCGCGGGCCAAATGTAATTACACTACGGGCCAAATTTGGCCCGCGGGCCAGAGTTTGACACCTATGGCCTAAGGGGAGGAGGTCCTGAAGCTCACTACCTGGTGCTCCCTCAATAACCTGGCACTCAACTCCTCAAAAACTAAGGAGTTGGTGCTGGACTTCAGGAAGAAGAGGAAGGATCCCCCCCTCTTCTCATCCAAGGGGACCTGGTGGAGCAGGTCACTGACTTCAAGTTTCTGGGAACGTACATTTCACAGGACCTTACATGGGGCACCAACACCACTGCCCTCGTGAAAAAGGCACAGCAGCGCCTGTATTTTTTAAAGTCACTGAGAAAGGTCAGCGTGTCCCAGGACCTGCTGTTGTCCTTCTATAGGTGTTCTGTAGAGAGCATCCTCACCCACAACATCTTGGTGTGTTTCAGGAGCAGCTCTCAGGCTGACAAGAAGGCTCTGGAAAGAGTCAGGAAGTCAGCACAGAGAATCATAGGAGTGCAGCTGTCCTCTCTGTCAGACATCTACAACATTAGGTATCTGCGCAGGGCCACAAGCATCCACTGTGACAGTTCACACCCTGGGCACAGCCTGTTCTCACTGCTGCCCTCAGGGAAGAGGTGCAGGTCCATCAAGGCCCGCACTTCTAGATTCATTAAGACGTTCTATCCCAGTGCAATCAGAGTACTGAACACACAGTAACACGCAGTAACTGTCAACATGCTGTTTAAGTGTTTCAGTCATCTCTCACTGTGCAATATATTTATTCCACTGCTGCTAATGTGCTCTCTACTGCACATTCATATTCTTACTGGCTCCCTTGTAAATACATTGATATAATTTACTTTTATTTTTATTTATCTTTTATACTTGTATTTTTTTTTTTGCACCACCAGAGTTGTCTTTTAAATGTAGTTGTACATTGTTTATGATGACAATAAAATCATTCTAATCTATTCTATTCTATTTGCTTTTAAACATGAATCATATTCACCTGGTCAGTAGCATATTCAGACATATTACATAATATATATTATTACATATTACATATAATTACAGTTTTGTTGTTTGGAACGGTATGTCAATTTGAACAATTATATCAGTCAAAAAAGGTGTGTGTTTGTGTGTGTGTGTGTGTGTGTGTGTGTGTGTGTGTGTGTGTGTGTGTGTGTGTGTGTGTGTGTGTGTGTGTGTGTTGTTAAAATTTGGTGTTGGCAAAGCAATCCCTCTGGTTGTGTGTTTAACAAGATGGTTTATCATGTGTGTGTTCCCACTGAAATAAACCAGCAAGTTTTTGATGTCTGAAAAACTATGGTACATACAGTATAAAATTGATTTGATTAAAGCAACTGCAAGCTGCTGACTGTCATCATGTATCAGTAAAACCATGTTTATTGTGTTGACAGAGAGGATGATTGTGGCACTGGCATGTTTGTGTATTTGTGTAGGGTGACGTGGCTGGTTCAGATTCAGACGTCTCCATGACGGCCTTCTGCCTCATCGCCATGCAGGAGTCACGCTCAATATGCGCCGCTACCATAATTGTGAGTCCATCCCCTCTGTACAGTATTTTCACTTCTTCCATCACCTTCTATTTACAGTGGTGGAAAAAAAGTTTTCTGACACCCTTAAACTTTTACACTTTTTGTATTAAATATTATCATGAAATATTTGTGGAAAAATCTTTTGTGTGTTTCAAACGGTGTGGCTGCATTAGACAGACGCAAACAAATACAAATGATTTTTTTGTTTATTGTTTATAAGAAAAACTAAATTCTTGACACTTTCAATTTGTCAGTTCTCGACATTGTTGGTATCAAACTCAACAAAAAACAGAGAATGTGTTCTAAACTGAACAAAAAATAAAGAAACCATCACATCATCTTTAGTTTTCCTGGCATTAGTACGCAGTAAACCTCTGATCCTGGCTGGCATCTTCCCCACAAGTCTTTCACGCTGTTGAGGGGTAATCTTGTCCCATTCTTCTTGAATTCCTGCTTTTAATTGTTCTAAATTCGTTGGCTTACACTTTGAAACAGACCTTTTGATAATCCACCACAGATTTTCAGTTGGGCTCATGTCTGGGGATTGAGCTGGCCACTTTAAGACCTGGATACTGTGCTCCTGCAGCCAAGTTCTACTGGCCCTGGATGTGTGGCAATGGTCATTATCTTGTTGAAACATCCAATTTTGACCTTGACGGAACCGTGCATGTGCAGAAGGGAGCATGAGGGTTTTGAGAATGGCACCATACATGGCAGAGTTCAATGTGCCATTACAGACAGTGAGATGACCAACACCAGCAGCACTCATGCATTCCCAGACCATGATACTGCCTCCACCATGCTTGACAGTAGGTACTGTACATGCTGGAGATAATGCTTGGTCTGGCCTTCTGCATACCCTCCCATTAGCAGGAGGAAGATAAAGCTGGAAACTGGACTCATCTGACCTCAGAATCTTCTTCCAGTTCCTGGCTGTCAAGTTCTTGTGTGCTTGGGCCCAACACGCCAGGCTAACCTCTGGTTCTCATTGATCAGCTTGTGGGACCTTAAGCCATGATCTAAAAGTCGGCCACGTAGAGTGTGGGTGAAACACTGGACACCAGTTCAATACAAGCTCCTGTGATGTCATTCGGCGGCTTTCCCTGCACATGTGGATCAGGATGCGGTCATTTCTTGCTGAAGAAATCCTTGGACGCCCAGATCTTGGTTTGTCTTCCAAGCTGTTGGTTTGTCTGTATTTCTGCAGAGTGTATCCAACTGCTGAAGGACTGCATCTGCACTTCCTGGCTATCTGGCAGCAGCTGAACCCTTCCTGGCTGAGAATCTGTGTCTTCAGGTTTGTTTCCTGCGTTACGTTCCTTATTTTATCCCTTTTTGTCTCTGAAGAACTTTCAAATGTGCTGACTTTATATAGATGTTGCATGAAGCATGGCAACAAAAATTGTGTCTTTTAATAAAAAGCGCAACCTTCATTAGTGGATCACTGGTACCAAAATGACCCAGTATTTAAAATTTCTTATGTATTTTTTTGGAACCAATCAATTTTATGTTTTTAATGGCTTTTTTATGGTTTGTTTAGTATTTTGGCTGTGACTGTACTCAAAGAAATTGCATGTGAAGACCTAAGAGTGATTCTTAATGCAATATTTCACAAATGCATGAGGTGTCTGAAAACTTTTTTCCACCACTGTATCTCTTCATTTACTTAAATCTAATTGTATTGCAATGTAGAGCTGGTTTGTCTTTGTAGGGTGCGGAATATGTTCTGCAACAAGGATTTTTGACCATAGCTTGAAAAGTTCACCTTGGACAGAAAGAAGTTTTATATGTTTAGAAAAGCTGACTGCTCAGAAAATGCAAAATGACAGCTTTATTCAAAACAATCTGATACAAGCTGTTAAACATTTTGGAAAATCTTTAATGGTGGCAATGGAGTTTCTTGAGTTTTTTTTTTTTACCCACTCTTGTTAAAGGTAGCACTTGAGAGCTGCCAAATTTATGTGCACTTTTGCACAGGCTCCAGGATGCTCCATATCAACTAGTCAAGTAGGGAGGCCATTCTTGAGGTGATATTACTGTCGGCATCAGGAAACAGTGGACTGTGCACTGTGTGTGGGAGCAGAGTCTTTAATTTCTAAAGCTGGAATTAGAGAATGTACATGAGAAATTACTCTAATCAGTTTATTCATTGTCAGAATAGCTGCCGATAATTGTTGTTTTGAGCACAACATGACTACTCTGCACTCCAGTGTTCACTCAAATTACAGTTTTTCTCAGTCACTTTCGTGCATTTCTCACATCCCTATTCTTTGCCCAACAGTAAATGCATTTCTCAAAACAATTAGTACAAACTGCAAAACCTAGCTGATAACCTGCAAAAACGTGTCACTTGCTCAAAATGGACAGTTCATTCCTCAAAATCAAGTATTCATGTCAATGAAAGTGTCAGTGTCATCAAGATGAAAAGTCCTGTCACCATTGTTTATGAACAAGGTAGTCAAATGGCTTTGTCATGTTTTCATTGTGACAGTTTACTCTGTAAGTATTTTCAAATGCAAAAAGGTCAGATCTTGCTGACGCTACCTGAAAATGCTCAAGACAGCACTATACACTATTTACACAGCCAGACGTGTTCAAGACACTGAATACGTATGTTGCACATTTTTACTGCATATGCTATTTGCAATTGCAATTTGTTCACAGCATTGTGCAAAGAAAAATACACACTTATTTACAACAAACATAAGAAACATCCTTTGGGTAGAGCTGTGCACAGCTGTACACAATACTGCAGTACATATTGGAACTGAACATACAACATACACAGCACTGTAAATCATTCATGCACATCCAGGCATTCCTGTATGTCTGGCCACATATTTTCATTTTCATTACAGAGAATATCATCCCTTGCAATGCAGCGAGGAGGAGTTTGACAGATTTTGACAACTAGTTCAACATTTTTGTCTGTAATGACTCAAGCAATGAAATGAGGACTATTAGTTTTATAGGAAATGACTATTCAGCATTCAAGTATAGTTCATTTTGACTGGCATGACATAAGCAAATGATAATGTTAAAAAAACAGCAGAGAATTGTATGAAAGCAACTGATGCATGTCCAAAAGCATTTGCAATTGTTGGAAGGAGTGAGGAACTGCTACTATGATGTGCACAAATGACTAAATGTTGTGGAGGTTGAACCAACAGTTATGAGATCTTAAATTCTGATCAGAGAAATGCACCAAAGCGACTGAGAAAAACTGTAATGAGGCTGGTAAGACACAAAAGAGGAGCTTTTCATGTTAACACTTAAACCTCCTGATGACCATCTGTCCTCCTATCAGTAGTTATCATCCTCCCTCTTCTCTTTCCTTCTTTTCCTTGTGTCCAGAGTTTGCCAGGCAGCATAGACAGAGCAGTGGGCTACCTGGAGAAGCGCCTGTCCAGCCTCACCAACCCTTACGCTGTTGCCATGACGTCTTACGCTCTGGCCAATGAGAACAAACTCAACCAAGAGATCCTCAAGAAGTTCATTTCCCCAGGTCTCTACACACAGAAATATACCCAGCACATAATATTACACATTCACCAGTAACTACTGCATAAACGTTTACTACTGGCTCTACAGATACATCGATAAGGTCACTGTCATAGGATGACTTTAGGTCACTGCACGTACAAAGGTATAATTTCCAGTGAATAACTGAAGACAATAACAAACAAGAAGTACAAAAATGCTGAAAATATGTTTGCAGTAATTTTGCAACAGATATTCGAGATGTTGCAAAGTCATATAAGGGTATTTGTTTTCCAGAACTAAACCACTGGCCTACAACTAAGGGACGTATTTACACACTGGAGGCCACAGCTTACGCTCTTCTGGCTCTGGTCAAGGCCAAGGTGAGTATGTTCCACATGCTATGTGTTTTACTGTTTAAATAACTACGACTAGCCATTTTCCAGAACACTTCAGGGCACAATTATGTCATTATAGATTGGGAATTCAAAAAAACAAATGAGAAAACCATTTATTAGTTTTATTAGTGTCATATTGTCATTTTGTGTGAATACAAAAGTATGTAAACACATACAGTAAAAACATGAACCAAACAACAGATGTAAATACCAGTAGATATGGTGTTTTTTTCCAATGTTGCTTGATTGTGCCATAATGAGAAACAACTGATTTATAATATTTGAGGAGAGCTTTGGGAAAGGTAGTCCTTTGAAACATAACCATAAGAAAACCAGCAAGTTTTTTTAAAAGCACCAACACGTTTCAGTGCTTTTCTTGACATCTGTTAAAGGAATTTGAAGATGCCAGACCTGTTGTGAGATGGTTCAACCTGCAGCAGAAGGTGGGAGGAGGCTACGGATCAACGCAGGTACCCCCAAACTTTCTGTCCATCCAGATATTTTTAAGCTCATTTGCAATTTTAAATTCATCTGCGCTTATGCTAACCTTTGTCTTCCTCATTATTTTTTTCTCTCCAGGCTACGATAATGGTGTACCAGGCTGTAGCAGAGTACTGGTCTGCTGCTAAAGAACCAGAGTACGATCTGAACGTGGATATCTTGTTGCCGGGCAGGCCACAGCCTGTGAAGTACAACTTCAACAAGGACAACCACTACACTACAAGAACATCTAAAGTGAGAACACACTATCCTACTCCCAACACACCATGTGTGTTTGTGTGCTCTGCTAACCTGTGTGTATGTCTGCACTTGTTTGACAGGTTAATGACATAAACCAGGATGTGAACGTGACTGCCACGGGAACAGGAGAAGCAACGGTGAAGGTAAGTCATCTGTTTTGTATTAATGTGAATCCTGCATGAGGTCAACGTTGTTGTTTTTTTAACATTATGTGAACAATATTATCACAATAACTGAAATATACTTTAATCTCTCTGACAGATGGTGTCACTGTATTACGCTCGGCCAGTAGAAAAGGAGAGCGACTGTCAGAAGTTTAACATGTCAGTAGAGCTGATCGAAGGTAAAGTGGTGCCTTCTGTCTTTCTATACTTATTTGTCATCATTTCAGGTGTTTCTCTGCCTTTATGTTGTTGTTTTATTTGCTTTTTCTGCAGCAGTATCTCACTCACATTTTCCAAAAATTGTTTTTTTGTAGGTTTCTGTAAGTTATGTAGTTTTTGTACAACTTAAACAACAGTTAAAGATTTTCAATGTTTTGTTTTTAATTACAGATAAGATTGAGAAAAATCATTGGTATTTTAATTTACATGTTCACAGTAAAAAAAAAATTTTAAAAACAGGCCAAAGCTGTAAATAATGACATAAAAAAACACATTTTATAAATGATTATTAGTTTGTTTACAATGTTCAATCATGAAATTGGACTGTATTTCCGATATTAAAATAATATAAAGTATATTTTACAAACATTGTACAATTTTTCAAATATTAGGATATATTATGGACTGAACTATTAAGTACGGAAGCCCTAAATGGCCATGGTCCGATTTAATTTTTTGTGCACCGTTTTCTAGAGAAAACAAGATAATTTTGTTGTTATCACAAGATAACAAAATCCGTTATGTCGTGATAACGACAAAATTATGTCATAATGAGAAAACAAAATCGTTTTCTCGTTAGAACTCGTTAATTTTCCAGTGAGGTAGAAAGCGAAACCAACCCGCCAACCAGAAGGTGCTCTGCTGCTGCTGCACACTACCGACTGAAGCCAGGCCTGGACGTGCTCTACTGCAGCTGCACACTCTAATGAGGTCAGTTAAGCCTGTTCATGTGTTTGTTTGTACTTTTGCAAGTCTGCGGATACAGGCTGTGGTCCTTAACAGTGGGCTGGCGGGTTTGTCTCGCTTCGTACCTCACCTGAAAATTGACTCGTTATAACAAGAAAACGATTTTGTTTTCTCGTTATAACGAGATAATGTTGTTGTTATCAAGACATAACAGATTTTTTTATCACGTGATGACAACAAACTTATCTTGCTATATCGAGAAAACAGAGCGAAAAAAATATGTCGGACCATGACCGTTTAGAGCTTCTGTAATTAAGGATTATTAGGATTAAGGATTATTATTAAGGATTAAAAAATATATATTTATTTTAAACTGTAATTTTGCACATTTTCTCTGCTTTGTTTGCAACAAAAAAGTCACAGACAAAGGTATTAATTTGCAACTTAACTTTTAAAAAAGACAAACAAAGAAACAGGCCAAGACTGTAAATAATGTCCACCTCAAAAATAATATCATATGACAAACAGTAATTGGTTCTCTTAGAATCACACTGTTTCTCCATATTTAAATCATCTGAAAATGTCATTATTGTGCAGAAACTGGAAATATTTGACAGAAAAAATATGTAGTCTATTAAAGATTTAAAAATAGGAAATAATTATTTGAACTTTTGCTTTATTGATTTTGCTGTTTGTAAAACTACAGATATCTCGTTCAATCTCAGGAAAATGTATAAATTTCCGTGTTGACTTAAAAAAAAATACAGGCCAAAACTGTAAAATAAATAAAATTATTATTTTTTAAGTGTCCATATCAAAAATCTTTTTTTTTTGGCATTTTTTTCTTTTACAATGTTTGACACAAGACTTACACTATTTTTACTGCATTTAAATTGTCTAAAGATATAATTTGCTTCTTGTTCTTTTATAATAAAACCAATAATCTCATACACATCTAATGCTTTGCTCCTCCAGAGAAAATGGACGAGGAAGAGAAGATATACAAGCTAAGAATAGAAGTTTTGTAAGTAGAATAAAAACAGCATTTGGAAGCATCTGAAAACTGAATGGACTGAGTGGTTTGAATGACTCCATCTGTTCTGTGCTCAGGTATAAGGACAGGCAGCGCGATGCAACCATGTCCATCTTGGATATCGGCTTGCTGACCGGCTACATGGTTAACACGCAAGACCTGGACTCAGTAAGAACTTTTCTTACAGACATTTGGTTTATACGAACAAGATGTGTTCAAAAAAGTGGTCTGATGATGTGCGTTTGTGTGTAGCTGTCTAAAGGACGAGCCCGCACCATTGCGAAATATGAGATGAACAAAGCTCTGTCAGAAAGAGGCTCGCTCATCATCTACCTGGACAAGGTGAGACACCACCTTCATTCAAATCCCTGTTTCATTTATTTTTTTAATCTGCATTGGTGTTTATTTATTGATGCATATCTAACATTTGCTTCCCCACAGGTTTCTCACACACGGCCAGAGGAGATCACTTTTAGGATCCACCAGAAGCTGAAAGTGGGCGTCTTACAGCCAGCAGCCGTGTCTGTCTATGAATACTATAACCGTAAGTATGAGGTGGAGCCTCAGTTCGCTCCTAAATGTATTCTTTGCTGCCGGTAGACCTGACAGAGTAGATAAGCAGACATTACTATGTTGTGTTTTTAAGCAGCTGATGCAAAGTTCACTTCAATTAGCACCAAATATATTCCAAAAATTTGGTTCCCGTTGCAGAAAGACCTTGCATGAAATTCTACCATCCGGAGAGAAGAGCTGGGAAGCTGCTGCAACTCTGTAGAGGTGAAGAATGCACATGTGCTGAAGGTAAATAAGATGATATTATTCGGATGATGCAAACTGATAGTTAATCATTTGTCTTAATAACTGAATAGATTTAATTTTGCCATATATATAAGATATATATGATATTAGACTATTAGAGTTGAAATCCTTGCGGCAGGTTGCTGAATCTTAGTGCTTATTTAAAGAATTTAAAGATGGTTGTGAAATTTGGTGGAACATCATCACAACTTTATATCAGAGATGTCAAGCATCTGCAGCATCCTGTAGGATGTTGGGGCCTCAGTTCTAGCTGAGGGGGAGGGATCTATCACCAGCATATGTGCTGGATTGAAACTGTGACATTACTGCACTCATGTGTGTCGTGTATTCCAGAGAACTGCAGCATGCAGAAGAAGGGTAAAATCAGCAACGATGACCGCACAGCTAAGATCTGTGAGAGTACAGACATCAGCAAAATTGAGTTTGGTAAGAAACCATGAGTGAGCTGCATTTCTACTCTTCTGTGTTCAATAGATTATGGATGTCAGTAAGCAAGAGGGCTAAAATCTACACCTTGTGTGTCCACAGCTTATAAAATACGAGTGGAAAACATAACAGAGGATTTGTCCACAGACAGTTACACAGTGCGAGTTCAGGAAGTCATCAAAGAAGGTGGGTGCTTATCTCCTTTTCTTACTATTTGTTTGAAGTTGCAGTGACAAAGCTTTTTATTTTGTGGGCACTTTGCATTGCCTCATTGGGATTTCCAGAGTAAAGTGTTGACCATTTTCAAATTTGTCTGCAGGTGTTGATATTTATGAGTTTTTTTTCCATTAAATCTTTCCTTCCTGCCTTAAAATGGTTTAGATGTAACTCTACAGTGTCACCTCCTTTAGTATGCGTATTAAGTCCCTTTGTCACTTGCTGCAGCTCCAGCACACCAGCTTGCCTACAAATCCGTTCAAACACCGTAAAAATACTCTGCTCCGGTCTCACCCCCTCCAACTGTACTGCTGATCAACTTCATATTACGGACCATTTCCTCCTCTCATTTAATGTCACTCTTCGTCTCTCTATTTCCAAGACCCCCCGTGCTATTTCTTTCCTCAACGTAAAGGACATTAACATGGTCTCCCTCTCCTCCTGCATCTCCACCCTGACCCTGGACTCCTCTTCCACCCCCGATGATCTTGTCTCCCTCTACAATAATGGCCTCACTCGCATCCTCAACTCACTCGCTCCTGTCAAAACTCGTTCTGTTTTCTTCACTCGGTCTGCTCCCTGGTTCACTCCCGATCTCCGTATCATAAAATCCAAAAATCGCCAGCTTGAAAGACTCTATCGGAAATCTGGACTCACCATCCACAAAGACATGTATACTGCTCATTTATCTCATTATAAGGACTCCATTTCTCATGCCAAATCACAATACTACTCTGGACTCATCTGCTCTAATGCAGGCAATATCAAGACACTCTTTTCTGTTTTCAACAGCATCTTCCAACCCTCCGACTCCCTACCCCCTCACCTGTACTCCATGGACACCTGTAACTCTCTCCTCCGGTTTTTCAACAATAAGGTCATGAAAATCCACCAGCACCTTGGCCCCACTACCTCACCCCTCCCTTCCTCTGAACTTCTCCCGCCATCTCATCCACTTTCACCTTTGAACTCCCTCCTCCCTCCGTAATCTCTGACCTCATCACTAAGTCCAAGCCTTCAACCTGTCAGCTGGATCCCCTCCCCACAGTCCTGGTCAAATCCTGCCTCCCCTCTCTACTCCCCCTCATATCGGCCATTATTCACTCCTCACTGTCCACTGGAATTGTTCCCGCTCTCTTCAAATCTGCAGCCGTCGGCCCTATCCTGAAGAAACCTGGTTCAGATCCAAACAACTTCAATAACCTCCGCCCCATCTCTCACCTTCCCTTCATCTCCAAAATCCTAGAAAAAACTGTTGCCTCTCAACTCCACTCCCATCTCACCCAAAACAGTCTTTATGAACAATTCCAGTCTGGTTTCCGTCCCCGCCACAGCACCGAAACAGCAATGTTAAAGATCACAGATGACCTCCTCATGGCAGCTGACTCCAGTTTGATCTCCATCCTCATCCTCCTCGATCTGAGTGCGGCCTTCGACACCGTTTCTCACTCCATCCTGCTCAACAGACTCTCCTCTTTAGGCATCACACACACCCCTCTTCACTGGTTTCACTCCTACCTCACTGGCCGCACTCAGTTCATCCAGCTCAAGTCCTTCTCCTCACAACCCTCCCCCGTCACTTCTGGTGTGCCCCAGGGCTCCGTCCTGGGGCCCCTCCTCTTCATCATATACCTCCTCCCCCTCGGCAATATCTTCTGTAAATATGGTATTCATTTTCACTGCTTCGCGGATGACACCCAGCTCTATCTTTCCAGTAAACCAAACTCCACTCTCCCACCCTCCTCCCTCACCCACTGCATCTCTGATATTAAATCCTGGTTCACCTCAAACTTCCTCAAACTAAACAGTAATAAAACAGAACTTCTTCTTGTTGGCACCAAGTCCATACTACCAAAATCTAACAGTTTTTCCCTCACTATTGACAGCTCCACAGTGTCCCCCTCCCCTCAGGTTAAGAGTCTGGGTGTCATCCTCGACAGCTCACTATCTTTCCACTCCCACATTAATAGCATCACTCGGTCTGCATATTTCCATCTACGTAATATTAATCGCCTCCGCCCCTCTCTCACCCCTCACACCACAGCGATCCTGGTCCACAGCCTCGTCACTTCACGTATAGATTACTGCAACTCACTTCTCTTTGGTGTCCCCCACAAATCCCTCCATAAACTCCAACTGGTCCAAAACTCAGCAGCCCGCATCATCACTAGAACCCCCTCCTTTCACCACATCACCCCCGTCCTCCAGCAGTTCCATTGGCTCCCAGTCAAATTCAGGATCATCTTCAAAATACTTCTGTTCACTTTTAAGGCCATCCACAACCTCGCCCCACCCTATCTGTCTGATCTCCTCCATATTATCACCCCCACACGTTCCCTCAGGTCTTCCTCCTCCCTCCACCTCTCCATGCCCTCCACCCGCCTCAGCACCATGGGGAGCAGAGCATTCAGCCGCTCTGCTCCCCAACTCTGGAACTCACTCCCACCTGACATCCGCAACACCGTTTCTTTTCCTCAGTTTAAATCTAGACTCAAAACCCATCTGTTTAAATCTGCATATCCACAGTAATCTCACTGCTTCCTCTCATTTGCTGTTTCTTTTGTCTATTGTTTTTATTTATTTTTATTGTGTTTTTAATTCACTGTAAAGTGTCCTTGAGTATCTTGAAAGGCGCTATGAAATAAAATGTATTATTATTATTATTATTCTGTGCTGTTGGTTCCTCAGGTTTCTTATGCTTGAAAATCAGAAGTCTGAATCCATGTTTTTGAGATGGACATGAATGCTCTGCAGTTTTAAGGCAGAAATACTCATGACATGTCCTGCAGCATATAAAAAACACAATGTGAACATGTTAACAACATAGAAATGTTGGTGTTTTTTTACTTGTTGGATAAAATAGGACCTACACTTACTTGCTTCTTAGTGGGTTGACACGACTCAAGTGTAAAAACCTATAGAGACTCTGGGAAGTTACTGGTCTGAGCTGAGAACTACTCTGGTCTATAATCCTTCATAAATGCCAAATAGTCAGATGGTGGACTTTGGATGACGAATGAGAAAAAACCTTTTTTCCCCCCAACAATTTAATTGTGCAACCAAGAGGAAAATATGAGAATACAACAGCACTGTGTTTAACCTTAAGCCATGCATTTATTCCTTAAAAACACTCTCTTTTATCATAAATTGCAGGAGTTGTGGATGTCGCTCCTCTGGATAGACTTCGCACATTCCTCAGTTATCAGTATTGCAGAAAAGCTTTGGGTCTGCAAAAGGGCAAAACCTACCTTGTCATGGGTTCATCCAAAGATATTCACAGAGACGACCAACGGCAGACGTAAGTTTTACACACCAAGTCAAGTTCACCTGTCTGATGCTCTTGTATATGTCTTGCTGTTTCGTTCCAGTGTGAAGATTCCTGTCACTTTGCTCTCCACAGGTTCCAGTATGTGCTCGGAGAGAGAACCTGGATTGAGTACTGGCCGACGACAGCAGAGTGTCAGCTCGATGGATATCAACCCACCTGTCTGGGAATAGAGGACATGGTCACTCAGTACACAACCTTTGCATGTCAGCAGTAGTGAAACTCAAAGGAACAGAATGTTCTTTTCAATTTGTTTTGATTTTGCATTATATACTAGGTAAAACGTTAATTGCTGGGAGATTTAAAAAGAAAGAGATACCAAAATGACAATGTGTTGAATAAAATGTTATTGTCTTAATAGTCCGTGTCCTGCGTACTTTTTGTTAAAGATTAGACAAATGGTTCCTTCTGTCTGGTTACTGTATAATAAGCTTTAATTTGGATTTGAAGAAGTTTGTTGTACCAGACTTGTACTGCTGACTCAGAACTGCTCTGTTTCACTGCGCCCTCCTTTTCTGCGTCGGGAATTTCTCCAGATATTTGTGACTCTTGTGTATATACACCCAAGGGCTAATGAAAGAAACGCCTGCGAGCTTATCCATCAAGTCACACAGAAGCTTCAATCAATCTCCCCAGATGCTCCTCACATCATCCTCAGTGACATGAACCACTGTTCTCTAAAAACCACGGTGAGACTTCCACCAGTACATCACATGCCCCACCAGACACAACAAAACCACAACTGCATCCATCTCATCCCTGTCTACCGCACTGTGCTGAAGCGAGGCAAAGTGTAGAGTTTCAGAATGAAAGTCTGGGATGATGATGCCTGCCTCACTCTGCTGGGTTGCCTGGACACCATGGACTGGGACATGTTCAAGGAGTCCTCTGCTGACATAGATGAGCTAACTGATGTTGTGAGCAGCTGGATTTCATACTGTGAAAAAATTGTTTTACCAGAAAAAACTGTGAAATCCTATCCCAATAATAAGCCGTGGGTTTCTAAGACACTTAAAGACCTTCTGTATAGAAAGAAAAAAGCCTTCAGAGAAGGGAACAGAGTAACTCTGTATAACCTGCAATAGGAAATTAAATGAGAGATTAGGGCCTGCAAAAAGCATTATAAAGAGAAAATTGAGTGTCAGCTCCAATCTTGGCTCTGCTTGGGATAGCATGAAAATGATCACTGGGACCAAAAAATGCAGCAGGAAGAAAGTTCAGCTGGACGGTTTTAATCCAGATTTAGAGTTGGCTCAGAGCCTCAATGACTTTTATGTAAGATTTGATGTCTGTGATTTTAGTGATAAACATACAGAGATTTAAAAAAAAAAAGCTGTCTCATGTCTGCTCTTCCTCAGAACTCCTTCTTTGATGTACATGATGTCATCAAGTGTTTTCAGAAATGTAAACTGAGGAAAAGCCCTGGCCCTGATCATATTGGTGGCCACCTCTTAAAAGCTTGTGCTGAGCAGCTTGGCCCTATTTTTAATTTTATTTTTAACATGTCCTTATTCCAGCAGAAGGTGCCATCTTCATGGAAGCGGCCTGTTGTGGTGCGTGTTGCTAAAACAAACAACCCCACCACACTCAATGACTTTCGGCCGTTGGCCTTGACCTCTATGGTTATGAAGCAGTTTGAAAAGCTGGTCAGAGCGGAAATATTAAAAAAAACTGAGTATCTACTGGACCCTCTTCAGTTTGCTTATAGAGTTAACAGAGGTGTACAAGATGCCACAGCTACCTTACTAAATCTTGTATATAAGCACCTTGAAGGTAGTATTTCCTTGATACTAAATATTCCACAGTCAACTGTTAGTGGTATTATAACAAAGTTCCAGGAGAACAGTACTTGCCTGACTGCACTGTGTGAAGTGTAAAGTTTGGTGGAGGGGGGATTATGGTGTGGGCTTGTTTTTCATGGGCTGGGCTTGGCCTCTAAGTTCCAGTGACAAAAAGTCTTAGTGCTTCAGCAAAGCAAGACATTTTGGACCATTTCATGCTCCCAACTTTGTCTGAACAGTTTGGGGATGGCTCCTTCCTGTTCCAACATGACTGCAATATAATGTATGTTTGACTGGAAGATTGTGGTTTTATTGGCTCATCTGGTTTAAATGGCAACAAGTTCAAGTAAATAAAATAAATACTGTAAATTTTGCATAAGGATCAAAACAACATTTGAAAGAAACATTAAAATCTAATGTTCAAAGAGCGTTTAAAGAGATTCATTACTTCAAAAATTATGTTCCCATGAGGTTAAATGTGAACTAAGACAGAACATTTTGACATTCAGGGGATGTTTGGAGGATGTTGTCAGAGTATAATAACAAATAAAGAACATTTAAAAAACGTTCCTGAAACATGACACAATAACAAAAGTGGAACATTTTGCCTGGAATATTCTGAAAATGTTTTTAGGGATGTTGCTGTTGAGAATGTTCTCAATGCAACATTTAGAAAATGTTTTAAGAACATTTTCAGACATCTTTAGAGAACTTAATCCTGCTTTTATGACAAACATCCAGAGAAATAAGATCAAACTTCCCCCGAAAACATTTCTAGGACTTTGCAGAACTGTATCAGAATGTTTTCAGAGCAAGATAAATCCAGCTGGCTGTCCACTACATTTATCTGACGATTACACTTCACATTTGAGTCGTTCGTTTAAAATGTAATCAAGTAAATTCTGAAATCTAATTTACATGATAGCCCTTTAACTGGGTGAGACAGAAGGTGCAGGAGGAGCAATAAGTGGGTTAAAGAGGGCTACAGAGGGAGAATGAACACATACAGCAGATATGGCATCAGGCAGCAGGATGTGTCGGGTCGAGCCGTCGCTGCTGGCCTTTCTGGCATTTTCCTTTCTGATCTCTCTGGCTGCTGGTGCTCCACTGTAAGTACACATTCCTTGCTTTTACAAATTCTTCCTTCATTTGAAGGCCTGGTCAAAATTAATTTGATATTTAAAGGTAAAATGTCATCTGCTTTCCTCCCCTAATCATATCACTATGTCCTGATAGTTCTGGCAGTGAGAGCAATTCTAATCATTACTAGGAAATATGAAATATTCTTCATTGACTGACCATTTTTTGTATGACAATAAATGTTTTTCCTAATATTAAATGTTCTGTCTTACTGACATTGAATAATTATACATCTCAGTAACAAGTAAAGTACATTTTCAGTGAGTATAATCATAATGACACAAGTTTCTATGCTTTCAGTTGACTTGACTCAGCCAGTAAGAAAAACATGACAAACAGTGATGCACTTGTTGTTGTGTTACTTGTCAAAACAATGTTGTACAGAATTGTTCTAATCAGCACAAAGACCACATGTAATTTTATAATTCTAACATTTAAAAGACAGATAATTCTAATTTAAAAAGATGGATATTCCTAAAATGTTATTTAACCGTTTGAGATTTAGATGTTGTTTTTTTTTAAATTCAGCTATAGAGCAAAATTAAAACCTGAGCAACAATAAATCAAGCAAATTTATGCTTTTTAATCACTGACAGTAACAGAGAGAGAGACAGTTGAAAATTCTGATTATTTGTTTAGCCCACCTTTACTTTTGTCACATAAGTCAATGTCCAAGATTTTGCCAGTAAATTGTCACACAGTTTACTGGAAACAGAGTGCAGCTCAATGATGAAATGTTTTATTGATCCAGTGCTGGATCTCAGTCAGAATGATTAATAGATTACTGATTGTATGTGAAGTAAATGCTGGAGGCCATTCTATACTTTCGCTTTTGCGTGTTTCCAAGAAGCTTCACGTTATTTACTTACTGGGGCAGTGGTGGCGCAACAGGTTAAGCCCAGGGCTACTGGTTGGAAGGTCAGAGGATTGAACTCTCACTGCAGTCACTGTTGGGCCCTTGAGCAAGGCCCTTAACCCCTGACTTCTCCCTGGGTGCTGGCGGCAGCCCACTGCTCCTAATACGTAATGTGTATAGGATGGGTTAAATTTTCCCATGGGGATAAATAAAGGTTAAATTATGATTATTGTTACCTCCACCAAGGATGTTATGTTTTTGCCGATGTTTGTTTGTTTGTTAGTTTTTTAGTTTGTGTTCAAAATAACTGGAAAAGTTATGGACGGATTTGGATAAAATTTTGGGACTGCTCCGGCTCACCGTCTGGCTCCAAGTTTTTTTTTTGTTTTTATTTTAAAAAGATTCCTTAACATTGGGAGTGTTAGAAAGCCTTGCAGTGCTGGCTTGTGGTAGGAAAGTGCATTGCACATATGTGGTGGATGTTGGCCACTTGAGCTCAACCACAGTAGTGCAACGGTATGAGAGCGATTAACAGACAATTAACTTTGTTAAGACTCTCTGTCACTAATCACATGTGTGATTAAAGTGGCTAAAATACATATATTAAAAACATAGTCAGTTGCAGCATAGGGTTCTTTCTGCACTGTGACCACAGTTTCTTTGCTGTCTTTCTTTGTCATCACTGCTCTGCAGGAAAGTGATGTCTGCCCCCAACTTGTTGCGGGTGGGAACAGCCGAAAACGTCTTTGTGGAGTGTCAAGACTGCATTGGAGCAGACATCAGGGTCGATATCAACGTGATGAACCATCCAACCAAAGAAACAAAGCTGGCTTCCACAAGTGTCACTCTTACCAGCGGTAATGGCTTCCAGCAGCTTGGTCAAATAACGGTAAATAAAATACTGATGTTATGTGGATACCATGACCTCAAAAAGACATCTAGAATCCAGAAATGCCCACCACATTGTTATGACTGGCCTTGGCTCTGTTCACTTAGAGTTGTACTCTCGCACTTGTTGACTTCAGATTTGTATTTTTCACTGAACTCACGTAACCTACCGGTTGTTTCCATTTAACCAGAACAATATGACATTTAACCTGATAAGCCAGAACTAGTGCTGTCAAAAATATCGCGTTATGAATGCATTGACGCAAATCAATTTTAACGACGTCAATTTTTTTATCGCGAGATTAATGCGGGCGGGGGTGGGTGGGGCGGGGTCATGGTTGGCGAGGGCGAGGTGTTCGCTGTCGGAGTCAGACAGGATTTCCTGTTGGTGGTGGTACAGCAGCAATATTCCCACTCGCCTTTCTGTCGGCTCCTTTTCCCCGTCCCGAACCGCGTGCAGCTGATGCAGATGCTCCGCCAGGTGACGGCGGCCTGGGGTGCGCGCGTGACGATTGACAAGACCAAAGTTATCTGTGTGTGTTTTCAGAGTGAACTGAGTTATCATCGTAGCACATCCAGTCTGTAATACCACTTGATGACCAAACACAGCTGACGCGAATTCTCCGCCTCCTCTTTGTATAAAATGATAATTCAAGGGACATTTAGAATAGATAAAAAATGTGCGATTAATTTGCGATTAATCGCGAGTTAACTATGACATTCATGCAATTAATCGCGATTAAAAATTTTAATCGATTGACAGCACTAGCCAGAACCAAACATTTTTGCAAGATCCTCTTTTTAATTAGATACGCGCATGGAGAACAACGTTCATTCATCTTTCATACCACATTTCAGTAAGATCATGTAAATAGTGGTTGGCATGTTCACGTCAGAGATAACTGGCCAATGAAACTTGGTTGCATGCAAGTCCAACCTCTGTACGAGGTGGGCCCAGCCCACGAAGATTTATTTACATCATTTCCGGAATTCTGGGCTGTCGCTGACTGAGATCTTCCGTCACTCCGAGCCCAACGCTGTATCAACTTTACCTGTGACCTAAATGAATCCTATATTTGAGAACTGAAGAATTCTCTGATTCATTCTTGAGCAGTCAATAAAGAACCTGAACAATATACTCCCATTCTGCTTTTCTTACACTACCTGTGCCTGTTCATACTGGTTTCAGATCCCCCCTGCAGACTTCAGTAAGGATCCCAAAATGAAGCAGTATGTTTATCTGCAAGCTCAGTTCCCGGATCGACTGCTGGAAAAAGTCGTCATGGTGTCCTTCCAGTCTGGATACATCTTCATCCAGACCGACAAGACCCTCTACACACCTAACAGCAAAGGTTGTTGGTTGTTGTCAAACCAGTAGTTCTGAAAAATTACAGATAATATAACACATGTTCACACAGATATGCTTTACTTTGCAATGTACTGCAGTCCAGCACTGGATTTCTCCAAAGTTGGGAGACATACAAGAAACACAGAAAACTAAAGAAAAAGTTAAAATCGACTGAGGCCAAGCTATCATGACTCTTCTTTTCGTCAATATCCAAAAAATGCAGAATCTTACATTTGGGTCATTCCATGTCAACTCGGCGAGATTAGGGGAGGTCAGTTGCTTGAAAACCTCAGAATCAGAATGATCTTTGGCATCTGAGACTGGCATCTGATTTATTTATTTATTTATTTTTTGACGAAATTTCAACATTTTCGTAAATTTTCAATAAATCTCTCACGAGTTGGAAATTGAACAAGATGCCACTTTCAGATGTCCATATCTCTTGAGGTATGTGTCCTCGAGTCTTCACATTTTCAGGAGATGTTTAGAACTTTCTGGTGAATGGAGAAAATCCAGCATTTCTTTTGCCAAATTCTGGCAACCAAGGCTCAAGTTTTAGCTGAAGACTTCTCAAATTCAGGATTTGTTCAAAAATTGCAAAGTGGATTTTCAAAATAATTTGTAAAGAATATCTCTAATACATAGGATCTATTCCATTTTGACAGTCTCAGTGTGAGAATAATATCTGAATGACATTACTAATGTTTATAAAGCTTTCATATGTTAGAATAAATTAGAGTTAAGGCCAATCAAAGTTGACACTGATTTTAAAAAAAAGTAATTAATTGCCAGATGGACATCTTGAACCATGAGTAGGCTGATGAAATTTAGGTTGGTAAGGGATGGAAGTATCACCTACTTGTGTGCCAAGCTTCAATACCCTTCCACAATGCCTTCATACTAAAATCCTTCTACTCCAGACCCGACTTGTGCATCCATTCATTGTTGGATTATAAACAAGATGACTCACTAAAACATGTTTATACTCGCGTTAATTAATTTGTCAATGTGATTAATGTATGCATGGATTACACTGTTCATGTGAGAGCTGTTTAATACATGTATGTATCAATTTCAGCTCAATCAGTATGAACATAGATTTGGTTTAATGCAAAACCAGTAGCATCTTCACTTAGATCTCCCCTACATGGGAAGTCTTTCAAACTTTCTCAGCTTATAAAGCACTGCTTCTTTTTAAAGTTTGTACCTTCTAGACAAAAACTGAGAATAACCCTGTTTACATCTCTATGAAATCATCAAGGTTACTGAAAAAACTGTTTTCTCTAAAGTTCTAAAGGTTCTGAAGTCTTTGAGATTAGAGTAATTATTTTCAACGTGGCCTTAAAGAGAGAGGAAAACAATCCTAACAAGTGTAAATCACTTTGATTAAGATGTGTTTGACTGTAATGTAAATTACAGTAAATGGAGTGAATTTTTTTCTGTCTATCAGTTTATTACAGGATGTTTGCAGTGACGCCCCGGATGAAGCCTGTGGAGAGAGATGATCAAAACCAAGCTGATGCTTCTATTGCCATTGAGATTGTGGTATTGTGTTTTATTCTTGACACTCTGAAGACTGAAAGTAACATGAGATAATCAGCTTTAGCTGAGAGGACAACACCTCTGGAAGAGTAGATGTCACAAATGCTAAACAATAAATCATTACGTTGCATATTAACAAAACAACAAAGACATCTCTCAGTGTGTCTGTAGTTCTGTCATGAGAGGTGCGGGTTTGAACCCAAGTGCAGACTCAGAACAGGCTGAAGCAGGCAGAGTTTTCAAAATGGATTTATTAAATCAAAACCATGCAAGAACCAACATAACATGGGGCGAAACTACAAACCAAGAATCACTCAAATAATAACAGGAGGGATCCAAAGAAAAACTCAAACACTAAACTAACAAGACAGGGAAACAGAAACAGGACTAAAACTGAAACCTTTGCAGAATAAAGAACTAAACCCAGGAACAGGCTGAACCAAACCTTTTACCAAAAACTAGAGAATCAACCAACTAAAACTCTAAAACTCTAACTAACTACAGCAAGAAAACCTAAGAAAACCACAGATGATTAAACTAAACAAAACTAACAGACTACAGACAAAAAAACACTATAGAGAAATAAAGCTAAACTAAAGAGGGAGAACAGATTGAGGAAAACCAGACTTAATACAGAAAAAGGCCAAAGCTACAAAAAAAACAAGAAATAACTCAAACTAATAAACAGAAAAAGGACAACAGAAAACAGGTAAGAACAAACTAAAGCACGACAAACAAAACGGGTTTACTCAAAACCTAAAGCTAACTAAAGATCCGGGGAATGCAGGCTGGGAGTTTGGGTGATGGAAGTCCAGGTGAGGCAGGCAGAAGCGCAGGCAAGCAGATGGGGAACAGGTGAAACAGAGCAGGGTCCAGCAGTAAATGGGGAACATTTCCTATGGTCTGGCAGAGGTTGGTGAGTTACTTGATTTGTTTAAGGGAGCTAATCAAGTCCAGGCGGGCTGCTCTTTGCATCTGCCTCAAATCCTGTAATGAAGGCCGACAGAGAGCATGTGAGGGAGAGTGAGGGGGGAGCAGGGGCTGGAGCAGGGATCCTAACAAGTTCACATCCACTGTATAAATGAATGTTCACTGACCAGGCTGTGGATGAAAGACTTTCATAAAATGTTGGGTTAACACAACTGATTTCTAAACTGGGAAGGTTCACTGATCATGGTTGTTGAATGTTATTTACTTTCAGACCCCTGAAGGCATCATTTTACCACTTGATCCAGTCTCTCTGAGAACAGGCATCCACTCTGGCTATTACCATCTCCCTGAAACTGTTAGGTGAGTGTGTTATTTTATATTTTTTAAAATTCTAAACTATCTATTTCTGGTTATTCATGTGTTTCTGTGGTCGGGAATCAACATTTTAGAACAGATAAGAAACAAATTAATTTTAAAATAATCATATCCTAAATAATTAAAATGCATTAATGTTGATTGGTAATTTTTGATTTGTGACTGACAATCATCTGTAAAAACACTCATTAGAATTAAACTGATTTAAAAATAGATTAAAAACCCTGTGGCTGAGCGTTTTGAACCTCTTCCTGTTTAGCTAAATGATGGTTAATAATGCAGATAATTGCAGAAGCTCAAAAACTATTTTTTTGATGTGTCAACAAGAAAAACAAGATCAAAATTAGCTCTAGCCTTTGTGTAAATAAACAACTTATAAGTGTCACTTAGTTAAATTTGCTATGTCACTTGTTCACAAGTAGTCATGTTATAATACAATCACAAAATTAACTGTCGCCCTACAACATGTATTATCCCTCATGTGTGTCCCAAAGACATTTTCTTTGAAGAGCTCATATATTATTTTTTGGGGGTCCCTTCCGTAAGTGTATTAAAAAGCTGCTTTTTGAACATATGAAAGGTGTTAAAACTTACAAAACCCAAAGTGCAGGCCTCTGTCACAGAAAACACTGCCTCTTATTTGCCTGAAACGGCTCATTTAAAGTCCAGGTTTCTCCTCCGTTACTCTTTTATGCTATCATGCAACACATTTACATATCCTCTGTCGAGTGGCTTGTTTGCCCTTAAACAAAAAATAAGGAGCTTCCTTGCAGTCTGTCGCTATTTCCCCACTCGAGCCGCTTCTGCCAGAGCTACATCCTACACTCTAGCATCTATTTCTTCTTGGTGGAAAAGCTGTATCAGAGATGTGGGTTTGCAGTAAAGGTCAGCTGACCAATCAGAGCAGACTGGGCTTAAAGACACAGGAGCTAAAATGGGTGTTTTAAACAGAGGGTGAGAAGAGCTGCTGCTGCCATGTATGGTATAAGGAAAATTCTTTTTTTTTTACTATTAATGTATGTAAACATATTCTAGTGGACACCAAATATGAAACTACACACTTGTGAATCTGCATAATATGGGTTCTTTAAATTGTATGCTGCTATTGCTTGTACCTATACACACTATACACTAATCTCTCATCTATCGTGGGGGTTAGGTTCCTGAACCCCCCCGCGATAGATGAAATCTGCGAAGTAGTGACCTTATATTTATTTTATTTTTTATATATATATATATATATATATTGCCTATACATGATTATTTATAAACCCTCCCCACGCTGTTATTTACTTTTCCCACACTCTTACAAACACTGATTTCAATCACAGCTGATCAATCAGCGACCGACCAGCTCAAGCGAAAGCGGCCGTAGCTGTGTTTTCCATACATACGTCTACTCATCTGCTGTATGCTACGCATTTTATATACAATGTAAATATCTGTGATACAGTGAGAATGCAAAAAGTGAACCGTAATATGGCGAGGGATTACTGTATTGCCAAAGTTGTGGCCCATTTGCCTTTACATGCAAATGAACTTTAATAACATCTCATTCTCAATCCATAGGGTTTAATATGGAGTTGGCCCACCCTTTGCAGCTATAACAGCCTCAACTCTTCTGGTAACGCTTTCCACAAGGTTTAGGAGTGTGTTTATGGGACTATTCTCCCAGAAGCGCATTTGTGAGATCAGGCAATGATGTTGGACGAGAAGGCGTGCCTCTCAATCTCCGCTCTAATTCATCCCAAAGGTGTTTTATCACGTTGAGGTCAGAACTCTGCAGGCCAGTCAAGTTCCTCAACACCAAACTTGCTCATCCATGCCTGTATTGACCTTGCTTGTGCACTGGTGCACAATGTTGGAACAGGAAGGGGCCATCCCCAAACTGTTCCCACAAAGTTGGGAGCATGAAATTGTCCAAAATGTCTTGGTATACTGAGGCATTAAGAGTTCCTTTCACTGGAACAAAGGGGCCAAGCCCAACCCTTGAAAAGCAAGCCCACACCCTAATCCCCCCTCCACCAAACTTTACACTTGGCACAATGCAGTCAGGCATGTACCGTTTGCATGGCAACCGCCAAACCCAGATTTGTCCATGAGATTGCCACTGTGACTGGTCACTCCAGAGAACACATCTCCACTGCTCTAGAGTCCAGTGGTGGCGTGCTTTACATAACTGCATCCAACGTTTTACATTGCACTTGGTGATGTAAGGCTTGGATGCAGCGGCCCGGCCATGGAAACCCATTGCATGAAGCTCTCCAAGTGCTATTCTTGAACTAATCTGAAGGCCACACCAAGTTTGGAAGTCTGTAGCTATTGACTCTGCAGAAAGTGGGCGATTTCTGCCCACTATGCTCCTCAGCATCCACTGACCCAGCTCAGTGATTTTACTTGGCCTACCCCTTCATGGGTGAGTTGTTATTGTTCCCAGTTGCTTCCACTTTGTTATAATACCACAAACAGTTGACCTGGGAGTATTTAGTATCAAGGAAATTTCATGACTGGACTTATTGCACAGGTGGCAATCTATCATGGTAACACGCCTGAATTCACTGAGGTCCTGAGAGCAACCCATTCTTTCACAAATGTTTGTAGAGGCAGTCTGCATGCCTAGGTGCTTGATTTTATACACGTTTGGCCATGGACTTGATTGAAACACCTGAATTCAATTATTTGGAGGAGTGAGGCAATACTTTTGGCAATATAGTGTAAATCTGGTCTGTTTTTGTGGGAACTGCTCTGTAAAATATAAATAGGTAATGTGAAGTCTGACTCCCATGTTGTCTTTACTCTCTAAATCTTACAAATATTTGTATTTTAATAATATTTTGTATTTTTTTTCTTTTGCTCGATTAGTTAAGTATATGTTTCTATTCGTAGTACTGGACTGTGGAAAGTGGTGGCCAAGTTCCAAAGCAACCCACAGCAGAGCTTCTCTGCAGATTTTGAGGTTAAAGAATATGGTAAGCCACTCGTCACCGTCACTGGTATTTAGATGGTGCAGCATTTATTTACTTTCTACCTCATGAATGAACCTGTTATGGGGCGGGGTCTAGGAACCCAGGCGCAGACACAAGAGCGGACAGAGATTTCAAACAAATTATTTATTTTATCAAGACAGGACTTTGGATAATAGAACGAGAAATTTAAGCTGAGGGGAAAGAATGGCAGCAAACCAAACCAAATGCAAAGAATGAGCTAAACTACAGAACCTAATAACGTTCAAACGATGACCAAGAGAGAGGACTGAGAGGAACTAAGTCTAATCACTAAACTACACTAACAACATGGAAAATAACAGACTTAAACTGAAAAGGAAATTAAACAGAGGGGGAAAACCATACCTAATACAGAAAAAGGACAAAAAGTATGAAAACCGAGGAATAACTCTAACAAACAAAACAGGATTAAGGGAAAACAGGTTTGAATAAACTATGCCAGATTACCAAAACAGAAATACTTACAGAACAAAACTAATCTCAAAGGACAGGCACGCTGGGGGAAAGGCAGGCAGGGGACCAGTGGCAGGTTCAGGCAGGCTAAGAGAAAGGAACAAGAAAGCATCGTTGTGTTTCATTGTCTATGATGTGGCAGAGAGTGGAGGTCTGAGCCAGACTTTATGGAGGGAGGTGATTATTGGAGGCATGTAAGCTGCCTTCCACAACTGTCTAAAATCCTTGCAATCAAGCTGCCAGCAGAGCTGGAGTGCAGGTGAGAGAGAGAGAGGGGGGGGAGCAGGTGAAGAAGCAGGGATCCTGACAGTATCTTTTAATTCCACAGTGCGTCCCAGTTTTGAGGTCAAACTGAAACCTAAGAGCTCCTTCTTCTACGTGGACAGCCAAGAGCTCACTGTTGACATCAAAGCTAGGTATGTAATGACTTTTACTTTGCAGATTCAAAGACCAGGGGCCTCATGTACAAAGGGTATGTACGCACAAAAACGTGGTGTACGCACTTTTTCACAGCAAAGTTCAGATGCATCAAGATTGAAATGACTGTGGACAAGCAGTGCCTCACGCCAACTTCATGACTGATGTATGCATGTTTCTACAGCTAATGATCCTTCGGCGACACTTAGAGATAAAGTTGGGAAACTGTCATCGGAGCTATCGACTGCATACATATTGCTATAAAAGCACCATCACATGATGAATTTGTATATGCCAACAGGAAACATTTTCATTTGATCAGTGTACAGATCATATGTGATGCGCAAATGCAATTAACAAACATTGTGGCGAGGTGGCCCGGTTCAACACACGATTTATACATTTTGAGTAACAGCATTGTTGGGAACAGACTACAAGCAGGCACTGTGAGCGGTGGGTGGCTTCTTGTTAAGTAAATTTATTCGTGTAATTGTCCTAATACTAATCCCCGTGATTTGCATTAGCATGTAAGGCACCAAATTCTATCCTGTCTTCACAGCATCATTACTAGTCAGTGGTTAAAGTAAGTGACTTGCTGTTTTTTGCTCATTAAACTACAGCTTAAGATCTTTCTAACAAGCCCTTGATTGTCTCTGTTTGCAAAGTACTCATGTTAATAAGTCTGTGCGTAAAGTGTGAAATGTCTTAATCAGCCGCACCTTTCAAACCAAATAATTCCATACACACAGCATTTACGCATGAGCCTCTATCTTATAGGGCTGAGAGCAGGCTACTGTATGAACACATTTGTTGTGAGTTACATGAATACATCAGTATTTACCTTGGAGGTAATCAGAGTAATCCACATGTGCTCCCACCACCCCTGAGAGAGCTGTGTCACCCACAATTATGGTAACTCTCTGTTCAAATGGGTTGGGCCCCTCTTCTCCTGTCCTTCCTCCTGTTTTGGCCACTCTTTGGCGGTGGGGCAGCCATCCTCCGGTTCACATCCACCTTGATGTCGGACCACTTCTTTTTCACTTCTGCTTGTGTGTGCTTCTCTGACCCCACAGCAGTGAAAGCTTCACACACACTCTCCCACTCAGTCCTCTTGCGTTTGTTTCTCATGCCGGAAGACAGCGTGACAAAGAGCACATTTTTGCACTTTTTTTTCTGTCTTACTCATTCTTTTTTAATTTTCTGATTCGTGCAGAGAGGGGAATCTCCGGTGCAGGGCTCATTCAAATATGATTTGCATCTTTATATAGGTGTGGTGGACAAGGAGGGGTCGGGTATGCCAACATGTGCGTTCAATTCCACGTTGATTGGGATGTATAAAGGAAATGTGCTTGAATTCATACGTGCGCACAGATTCATACATCTGGATATTTTTGTGCGTACAACGTTTTCTGGATTTGAGCATATGCCATGTTTCAGTAGGAAATCCATGCAAGTCTTTGTACATGAAGCCCCAGGTGTTTAAGTCTGTATGGCATTTGTTTTGCTTCATCATTGTGGGGCTTAAACACAGGTATCTGTTTGGTGAACAAGTGCATGGGACAGCCTATGTGGTGTTTGGGGTTATGTCTGAAGGAGAGAAGAAGGGATTTCCAGACTCTCTTCAGAGGGTGCCGGTAAGGAACTATTTACAGCAAACCAAGGATGTTCAGATAAAACTGTGCCGATGTGAGAACTGAGGTGCTTCCAGCTGCTCACTGGTGTACCACTGTTTCATGATGCGTCTCTTTATCCCATCACATTAGATCACAAACAGTGAAGGATTGGTCACACTGAATAGGGAGCACATCACAAGCACCTTCAAAAACATCCTGGAACTTGTGGGGAAGTCCATATTTGTATCTGTCAGCGTGCTGACTGAGAGCGGTAAGAGAGAGGTGCTTTTTGGTCACGTGTAAACCATACAGCTTCAACAATAAGTGATTACTGTGAACACATGTAAAGCGTACTCTGCTAATCGGTTTGTGTTCCTGCATCCTGTCGCAGGCAGTGAAATGGTGGAGGCAGAGCTGAGAGGTATCCAGATCGTCACATCGCCCTACACCATCCACTTCAAAAGAACTCCCAAATATTTCAAACCAGGACTGTCCTTTGATGTTGCGGTAAAGTACTAATTTACATTTGTTAGGCAGCTGTAGTTCCATTATACTATAATAAATTCAAACTAACCTCATAGCATTAGTTAAGATGTGTGGTTAGAAAGACAGTTAGAGGCTATCTGACGAGTGTTTTTTTGTTCTGTGGCAGGTTGAAGTGACGAATCCTGATGACAGTCCAGCACAAGGTGTTCCAGTGGTGGTCAATCCCGGTGGGGTGCAGGGCTACACCGCAGTCAACGGCATGGCAAAGCTTACCGTCAATTCAGAGGCATCAGATTCAAGACTGGCACTCACTGTAAGTCTCCATATATTATTTTTTAAAGTTCAAATTTACATCAATCCACATTTTTGCTACTCACTTGGGTTGGGGTGGTTTTCTAAACATTTTGGTGCCCTAAATGAGACATCTGCAGCTGCCTTCAGGGAGTCTGACTTTTACAGACTTTTACACTTTTGAAATCATTTTGGACAATTATAAAAAATTTATAATTATTTATTATTTAAAATTTAACATCAATCAATTTTACTCAGCTCGTGTTCTGTGTCTTGCCATGAGCTGTCAGCCACATATTCACATGCTAGTTGTGGTTTTAATTTTATTCAGGCTATGACATAGAACATAAACACAGTTGTTCATAAACCTGTGTGACTCTTAGCACTGTCAGGTGTTATTAGCAGGTGTTATTAATATGAGAAGTTCATTTACAGCTGTCCTGGCCATATATTTATTCAGCGCATTGTATTGCTGCAAAACAAAAAATCCTGTTCTCTATCGTCTCAAGACTATCTCTCCACCCAGTTACATATTTCATATGTATGGGAATGACCCCCCTGCTCTTCAGGGTACATGGCTACTTCTTTAAGACACAGCAGCTTGCCCGGTCATGCCCCACAGGTTACCTACGAAGCACCTGTGCTGACATGAATTCACTGATTGTTTGATCTCCACTCGGTCAGGGTGCAGTGTGACAATCTGAACTGCTTTCAGAAATGTTCTATATGTTTGTGTGTGGGTTAAAGCATATATCCGCTTACCTGTTGTGGTTTGGGTGTCTGTCTACAGGCAGCCTCCGTGGATTGCTGTTTCCCTGTTTAGATTAGTTAGATTTCCTCCTTTGTCTCGGCTCCTGTGGCTGTAGTCCCAATACCAGCGTATCGCTGTGGTGCTGTTAATGCGCTAATTGGGAACACATGCTTGGCTAAGTTTTAGAAAAAAGTTCCTACGACCGTCATAAAACAATGACTGTGTTTTGATGTTAGAGAGGGTATTTCAGAACAAGTGGATTCAAGCACACAGTTTTGCAAAGCATACAGGTTGGGAAGGTTCTGCTGAATATGAGGCTTGACTTTATTATGATGATTCTTTTTTTATGCAGAATATGAAATGATATATTATTGATATGGATTGATATAAACATACATAAGTGGACAAACTTGATGTTCAAGGGTTCAGTCAATGATGTTACTACTGGTTTCAAAAGTTGTTTTGAAAACAAGCCAAATACTGGGGGATAGTTATGTTAAGCTACTGAAAAATGTCTTCTAGCAAAATTTAGTGTAAGTGCATTTTTTAATGAATGTATCCAAGCCTCTCCTTTAGGGAGTGATGGTTTGTTTTTGAAGTAATAAACTGCATCAGAAGATACTCACTACTTAAGTCGTTTTTTTACAAGGTACTTTTTTACTCTTACTCAAGTGCAATTTTTTATGAGTACTTTTACTTCTACTTGAGTCATTATATTATAAAGTAACAGTACTTTAACTTTAGTACCGTCTTTGTTTACTCTACCCACCACCAGAAGAGGAGCAAGAGGATGTGGATGTAGAGGCCCTCTTCTCTTCTAAAGAGAATGACCTGTCCTGTGGGCAGCAATTTCAAGGAGGTTATTGACAGGGCAACCAGTGTTCTGAGTGTGGTTTCTAGAACTTGGTTTGTAAACAGTTTATTGCACCAGCAGCTCCATTCTGGGCACAGCCGCCATCTGCCTTAGCAGAAATTCCAGGGTTATGGATGGCCTGCCTGCAGGGCGAAATAGAGCTATTATTCTGCAGGCCCAACTGGCTAACACTGGAGTCCATTGTGTTTTTCCACCTTCATCGCCTGTATCATCAGGTCCTGAGAGGTTCTGGGGGTTCGAGTATGTTGATAGGCTTTGCATGGCCCTTCATGTCCCTCTTCCATTATTAAAGTGCAGACAGAGCTTTAGCATACTGTTTGGTTGCTCGACACCACCTTTGGCTATCCCAGACGTAGGCAGAGACTGGGGTCATTTACTGAAGCTGCTGCAACTAAATTGCTGCAGTAGACACAAGAATGTTGCCACTGTGCGTCAGAGGTTTCTGGTGGCTCGCTAGAGGCTTTGGCTGGAGGTATTTTATAGACATGATAATCACCAACGAGTTTGAGGAGGTAGAATAGCTACTAAGGCCTGGGGGTCCTCAAAGAAGCCTCTTCCTGCTTCACAATCCCCAGAACCTGGCAAGCAGACTCTCCAGCTCCTGCGGCTGTGATTCACATTACCAGCATATGGCTTGCAGGTTTGTAAGCTAAAATGCTCAATGGAGCCCATGTTGAGCACAGACTTTACGTCAGTCAACAGCAGGAAGAGAATAAAAAACTCTGTTACAGCCAGGTCAAGCCAGCATAGTGTAGCACACACCCTGAAATAACTTGATAAATATCAATTGATATTAGTGGGCTTAGCGAGGCCAATTTAGCTTTGAAATTATTGAGTGGTACAGATTGTATTAGACTAGTGATCATAGCAGAAGTCCTCGACTCCATCCTGGAGGTTGGAGACCAGTATAATAACAGACAACAACAACAGGGTTAAATGCAGGTACCTTATTATTTGTAAATGTTAAAGGTGCATATTATTTACAGTTAGTATGGTCATGACCAGTGACATGTGGTATAACAAATGTGCAAAAGCGCTTACGAGTTGGGTTCAAACAATGCATTCAACAATCAGATAACCATTCAAAGCCCCCAAATCTCTCCCCAGAGTTCAACACGGTTCCCCTTCTTAGAGGACATCAGTGAATGAGGTTTGAGAATCTGTGAGATTCGAGTCTATGATGTTCTCATTGCTTACTATAAGCAAATGATGTGGGTAGCTGGATAAAAATGAGAAAAGTGGGGGTATGGCCTTGGTTACTCCTACCGCACAGGTGGAGTTGATGAGCTGATGATTGATGATTGTCAAGAGTAGGTTCCTGGGCTTCAGCTCGCCATCAAGGACTAGGTTGTTAAAGGGATTTCAAAAAACCCAGGCCTTAATAAATAATTATCACAGTGTACTATAAACACTTAAAACATTAATCATTTACCATTGATGATAAATTCACAGTACCATAGCTACGATTTGTAACTTTCACAGTAAACACCACACGCATCATAATCCCATTGAAACCAACTGAAACCATATGCTAATGCCAGTGAAATGTTGAGCAAACAAACAGCATTGAAAATACATTGGATAGCGGCTAACGTGAGCTAACATACTAACCATCAAACTGAACAGACCACCGCTAGCAGTTAACATAACAAATACACACACCAGTTCGAGGTGATCTAAATGCGCATCTCACTGGCAGTAGACGACTGGTTTGGCTCAGAATCACCCGTTGACCCGTTTAGGATGAGTGTCAGGCGATAGTCACACATTGTGATACGAGTTTACTCTGCTTACTGCTGCAGCCCTTCAAGGTGCTTCCTCCATGCCTACCTGAGCGCCATGATTAAAATAGAGCTGTCACATGATTCACATGGGTCAAGTGCAGCACCAGTTCCCACACGGTGCCAACTATCGCGAGAACCCGGACTTGGGCAGAAGCAGAACGACAGCAGATATTATAATAAAGAATTATGGCTTAACACCATTTTAATGGGGGTTACAATAGCTTGAAAAACAAAAGCATTAATATTGACTGTGATTCTTGACCAGTGTGTTGCTTATGGGTTCAAAAGCTAACACGCTAGTTGGGGCCCCTTGCTGAGTGCAGACTCCTTGTCAACTAAGCAGCAGGTGACAAAACTTTCCTCCAGTCATGGTGAAATTTCTTTGCTAATGCCCGAATGCCACCGAAGCATATAGCTAAAGTGGTTCGCTAACATAGTCAGTGGTAGTCTGTGTTGAGAGAAGATTCTGGCTAACAGCAAAAGGTAGACTGTGTTCCAGCCTAGAGCCGGCCAGCATCCACCGAGATAAAGAGAAGCTTTCACTACCACTGTGATACCTTTCCAGCCCATGGCTCGCGATGTCGCAGGCTGGTATGTCTGGTGGGATCCCTGCTGGGCACGGGCTTCCTGGCTGGGTGAGCGACAGATGAGACATATGCAAGGCTCAGGGCAGCTACTTGATATTATATAGTTGTTCCAAGCACCAGGCATTAATATTCTGAGCTGGGTTCTGGATTTTAGGAGGGCAACTGGTTTCCTGGCTCCAGGAAGGGGGCAGACCTTCTAATTTTGCCTTAGTCCTTAGGCAAATAGAGCCTCTGTCTTTACTCAAGGGCCTAATTTCAGCCATGATGCAAAACACTTCTCTTCCCCTCCTGTGTATGCAACTTGTCCAAAGATGTCTGCTTAACTTACAGGCTTTGTCTACAGGGGCCTCTCTAGACCATGGTGGTGGTTCTCTGGGATTTCCTATTCCTCTGCTAGTCATAGATTTTGGAACACAGAGCTAAGAGGAGTTCTCTAGGACATGTGGTCCACTGCTGGCTGGTGTTTACAGGTGCCTTTACAGGAGGCCAAAGGATAGGCTATGCTGTCTGTGGGGTCAACGGGCTCAGGATTTGCTGTCCAGTGACCCCGTGTGTGACATCCTGCAGAGTAGGGCTTCTTCCTCTATGGCAGATTACTACCAAGGTTGCAAGGTCACCACATCATTGCCAGGAAAGCCAGCACAGTGACTACAGCGCCTATCAATAGGCAGGCTGGCAACCACACTGTGACACAGCAATCACCCCTCTTCTGCTTACTCAGTCACACATGTGACAGAAACTCTGAATACAGCAGCAGAAGTCATGGCAAGATGGACTCCAGTCCCAAGGGAGTAGCGACTCCGTCCTCAGGGGGTGAAGGAGACTTGACATTGCTCTGTCAGCACAAATGTTCAACCTTTTCATTTCTGGAGAGTTAGCACATTATCAACTCTTTTTTCCCTCATGGAATAATGACCCATGGTTCGCCCTGGCACACATGTGGCCCTGTAATCTGCTTTGAGCCTTCTCCCTTCTCATGCTTCTCCAGCCCCTTCTCCAAGGATTCAGGCAGAACCTCTTCAGAACCACATTTCTTTTGGCCACAACCTCTGCCAGGCTAATGGTGACTGCTGTGGGCTTTTTTTCCCTGAGGGGTCAGGCGTAGTAATTTGTCTTAACTTGGTGTGAAGGCCAGAATGCCTGAAGGCTTGATCTTAATTCCACCTGTCTCAGTCGGTTGCCTCTTCCAGAGAAGAGAAGCGGCACTAGTTTCAGCCGTGCCCTGTCCGGGCTTTGGGCTAGCACATACAGTGCAGACAGTCTGTCATGAAAACTGACCAGCCTTTGTCTGTTTTGGTTTCATCAAATTGGACAGTGCAATTCTTGTTTGAATTCTTGGCTATCCTACTTGATTGTGGAACCCATTCAGGAGATTTGTCTTTGCCAGGTGTGCCAGTCACATCCTGGGTATGTGTGACACTCACCTTGTGGTGTGGTTGCCACATGAGCTCTGTGGTAGGGAGCCTCTCTCGCTGCCATTTGTGCAGCAGCCTCATAGTCATCTCAATCTCATCCATTGCAACATAGCAGCCAGTCCCTCCTTGAACGAGGGTGCTGGGTCTGACTTACCAATGGATGACAGGGCTTGGCCTCTGTCCACTTTTATTGTCTCCCCTGGTCAGCTTAGCAGCTTGCTAGTTGATCTGAGTGGCCACTCTATTGACAGCTTGGTGGTTAATCTTGGCCTTTAATTGTGTTCCTGAGACCTGAGCAGCCCTTCTGCCTCTCAGGCCTGGTCTTTGCATTGTCCAGCCTGGTTGATATGTAAATAAGTGTGCATTTGCAAATAGTGCATTTATCATATACATTGCTTGGGCTGCATCTTCTCCTCACAGTTTGTCTTAAAGACTTACTCTCTTTTGGCCACTCAGAGACACGTTTCGATCAAAACTATCAGTGAATTCACACCAGCACAGGTGCTTTATAGGTAACCTGTGGGGCATGACCGGGAAAGCTGGTGTGTCTTAAAGAAGTATCCACGTACACTGATGAGCAGGGGGGGTCATTCCCTATACATATACATCTATATATACATACGAGTTTGACGACTCAATTGGATCCCCTACAGTTTGCTTATTTGCCCATATCAGTGTGGATGATGCCCTAATTTACATGCTGCAGAGGGTGTACACACACCTGGATACTACTGATGCATCTGTAAGGATTACATTCTTTGACTTCTCAAGTACCTTCAGCCCCGACTGCTAGGGAAAAAAATGGAGAAGATGAAGGTGGATTTATCTCTGGTACTGTGGTATTTGGATTACGTTTCCCTCAGACCACAGCAAGTGTGCTTACAGAACAGTGTTTCAAGCACCATCCTGAGCAGCACAGGGGCTCCACAAGGAACTGTGCTGTTTCCATTCCTGTTTACCATCTACACAGAGGATTTCCATTACAATACTAACAGCTGCTTTTTGCAGAAATTTTCGGATGACACCACTGTTGTCGGCCTCATCAAACGGGCCAATGAGGAGCAGGACAGGGAAACATTGAACAATTTTGTGGAGTGGAGTGCTTATAATCACCTCCTTCTCAAGACCACAAAAATAAAGGAGTTGGTTGTGAGGAGGGGGAGGAGTCTGTCTGTCTGTCTGTCTGTCTGTCTGCCTGCCTGCCTGCCTGACTGCCTGCCTGTCTGTCTGTCTGTCTGTCTGTCTGTCTGTCTGTCGATCAGTGAAATATGTAACTGGGTGGAGAGGTAGTCTCTCACTCAGAGAACCAAGGTTACAGTGTAACCATGGAATCTGTTTTTATTAATATATGACTGAATGAAAACATATGAAAAACATACATATATATGTATACATATTAACAAAATAAAATAGAATGGTACGCAAATGCAAATACAAATGATGTATGCATATTGATGCATATTTTTAGCTTTATTTAACCAACTGTTTGGTTTTAATGTTCACACATTTACTGTACAGTATAGGTGCATTATACTAGTGCATTTTTATTTTCTTGGGCTATAAGCCCCAATCATCAAAATAAAACAACATAAGTCTTGCAATATTTCACTTTTCATATAGTGAGTGATGGAAAATAATAAACTTTTTATGATGTTGTCATTTTTTGAGATGCATTAGTACATCACTGTTGTCTACAGCATGTACAAAAAAATTTTGATGTGTTAGTTCATTTTTACTTTAGTATTTGTGTGTGTTTTCAATCACAGGCAAGAACCAACGACCCTCGTATTTCAGCTGACAGACAAGCAGTAGCCACCATGACAGCTCAGCCATATAGCACCAAAAGCAACAATTACATCCACATAGGTAAGGAATCTGTGTCAGGTGATGTGAGGTGGGAGCAGCGGTAAAGTAATGCAGATCTTCTCTTTTTCTGAGCTCATTGCAACCGATCATCTTTACAGGGGTGGATACCGCTGAGCTGGATGTAGGAGACAACCTGAAAATCAACCTCCACCTCACCAGACGGGAAAATCAAGACACTGACATCACTTACCTGGTGAGAGATGTTTTGTTCCTGTGCCTGTGTGCACACATGTAACAGTTTTTGTTGTCTTCCACAGCAACTGCGAATATTCATGTGTGATAATGCCATAAATCTGTGTCCCTAGATCCTGAGTAGAGGTCAGCTGGTGAAATCTGAGCGTTACAGGACAAGAGGCCAAGCGTTGATTTCCCTGATTCTTCCCATCACCAAAGACATGCTTCCCTCGTTCCGCATTGTCGCCTACTACCATCCAAGTGACAATGAAGTGGTGTCAGACTCTGTTTGGGTGGATGTAAAAGACTCCTGCATGGGCTCGGTGAGAGACGCATCTGTGTAGCAGAGCATGCAAGTGTCAGTGATATCTTCTTTTTATGTTCCCTGAAGACAAATGTGCATGTCCCACTCATTTTCCTCCTCTTCACATTTAGCTGAAGCTGGAACCAACCAGACCTGCTCTATCCTATGAGCCTCGCAAGATGTTTCGGCTCAAAGTCACAGGAGATCCGAAGGCCATAGTGGGACTGGTGGCAGTGGACAAAGGGGTCTACGTCCTGAACAACAAGCACCGTCTCACCCAGAAAAAGGCAATTTGTTCCATCTTTATCTCATATGGCATGGATTATTGCACATATGTTCAATTTAAGATATTTCTGAAGCACAGATTAGGGTCATTCCACCTCAATTCACCGAATTAAAAAAGAAGTTCATGGCCATCTTATATTTATCAGATTTTTTTTCTGTGCATTTGTCTGTTATTAAAACTTGTAATATCTGGGGTCATAGGTAACTTTAGTTTTTGCTTTAAAAAACTAAAGTTACCATCTTAAAGATGGTGGGGTCATGCCGATTTTTGCATTGTTTTCTTTGCCCCAAACAGTGGAGCAATGTTGTGCCATAACTTGAGGAATTATGTAACTAGAGTCCTGAAATTTTGCAGGCCCATTGATATGTACAAATGGTCTTCATTGGTACAACCCTGCTTTGATTCAATAGTACAAACTAATTATATGATGGTGTAAATTTGGTCAAAATTTTTTCCACCAACCATAAAGCCTTTATTTTGTCACTTTGAGGGATTGAATTTTTTCCCTGCGATTGGCACCAACAATGTATGGTACCAGTCAGAGGCATACTTTATAAGAAAAAAATATTAAGGTTATGTTTCTTGCATTTATGGCCAATATTTGAATATATATTGAGCAGGTATGATAGATGAAACCACAGAACACATTTCACTTGAGAGAATTTCTGCTACCTGGAAAAACCAATTGGTATCCTTTACAGAAAGGTGGTCTCCATTTATTATATCTTTAAATATAAAACTTTAACTTCATCTTGTCTGTTAGCGTATGCCACCCCTCTCCTCTCATAAAATTTGTGATGCTCCAGAACATATTTATTCTGTCTGTGCCACTGGTTCTGACCCCTATCTCATGTCTCCCTGACTATACTACAGTTTTTTTTGACCCTCTCCTCTTCAAGGAATGATGGCGCCACGCACTTCAAGGCCGTGTTCATGCACTAGGGGTGTCTTCTCCCTCTTGTCCCCGTGGTTGCTGCGCAGCTCTGCAGGGCCTGCTTGGTTCAGGCTCTCCCCCCTGGCAGAGGGTGTATCCGGTGCTTTGCCTTTGGTGCTCCTGGGCTGCTGGATTTGTGTGCTCTCCCGGGGGTGGTGGTGGCCTCTCTCCTCTGGGTCGCTCTCGCTGGCCCTGGGGGCTTGGGGTGTATTGGCCTCCCTGCAGCTCCCCCGTCCCTTTTCCGCTCCCCTTCCCTCCTCCTCCCTCCTCTCCTGCCTGCCTGCCTGCTCCTCCTCGCCCCTCTCCCTCCCTCTAGGGGGCCCGGGGTCCTCCGCTACCTGGGGGTCCGATGTGGGGGCCGGGTGGTGTCTTCTGGGGGGGTGGGTTGCTGGCTCCTGCCCAGGCCTGTGTGCTGCCACCGTAGATTGAGTTCTGCTGGCTGGGGCCCCTGGGTCAGGTCTGGTGCTGTCCTGGGGTGGGGCGGGGTGGGGATGTTATTGGCGGCGCTGTGGGTTGTGCATCCTCCGTCCCTGGCTTGCTGGCCTGTGGGGTGCACACGCATTAAATATTAATATATTTTGCTGCAAGACTAAAATATGCATTGATCTCATTAGAGTTGACTCCATTGTGTGGTGTTAAACGATGAGTATAAATGCAGACAAAAAAAAAGAAACTACTTCGAAAGCTGTATATAACAGGTACAGTTATATAATATTGTTACTGGGCTAAAAGAAAAATCATGACTCGGTAGCTGACTCGGGTCACAAATAACTCGTGTTACCGATTGTCAGCTCAATAAATATTCAGTACACAAAAAAACCTGTCAAATTGAAGATGGTCAGACGTGAGCCATTTGGTGAACTGTGGCGGAATGACAGTGTTTGTTATCATGTGACTGCAGCAGACAAACTGCTTGGATGTATTTTTTCTATTGCCGTATCAGAATTGTCATGTGAGTTTCCAGGTTTGTCTGTAACTCTTGCCTATTTGTGTTTATACTCTCCAGATCTGGGACATAGTGGAGAAGTATGACACCGGCTGCACACCAGGTGGAGGGAAGGACAGTATGAGTGTTTTCTATGATGCTGGGCTGGTGTTTGAGTCCAACACTGCTTCTGGGACTCCCTACAGACAAGGTGACAATACTTCACTCTATAGCATTGTCCCATTCTTTTCCCTCCCTATAATAGTTAAATTCTGGGGTAGGCAAATGGTAGAGTGACTCCTTCAGCAAATTCTACCCAGAATACACCTTTGATTAGACTTCATTGTAGGAGTCATGAAATCCCACCAATTAAGAGATGTGAATATCGGTGCTTTGCAATTCATCACCTACACTACATTCAAGTGTATTTCTTGTAATGTCAAACTCACAGTTAGTCTTTACACTAATTTCCACTATATGATGTTTTGGGTTGGATGAAAAATCTTGTAATTCTTTCTATACAATGACAAGAAGCTCTGCTCTGTCCCACTAACAATAAGTCAGAAGATATAATGATGTTGTAACTGAAGCATTTCTGTTTTGACTTCAACAGCCAACTATGGTGATTGTTATATGAGCTGATCTTAGTCCTTTTTTAGGTTTTTTCAAAACTTTTTCAGAAATGTTGTGTGTTAGAAAGCCAACAAATTTAGTTGAACTGCAACAATTCTGTCAAGAGGAGTGGTCAAAGATGCAACTAGAGGCTTGTAGATGGCTACCAAAAGTGCCTTGTTGAGGTGAAAATGGCCAAGAGGACCAAATATTAGCATTGGAATAGGAGTCGTTGGAAACTCAAGACTGCGGTGATATACATGGTCTTTAGTGTATGTAAACCTTTGGTCACAACTGCATATTGTGTTGTGCAGTGCAATTATGGATCCCTCTTTTCCTGTTTCTGTAATGCAGTCATGCAGTCAAATGTCCAGATGCAGCCTGGTTCGGTTCTGTTAAAGATCTCATCTGTTTTGCTTTTCCAGAGTTGAAATGTCCGGCCCCTGCCAGGCGGAGACGAGCTGCTACTATAATGGACGTCACAACCAGCTTATGTAAGAATCACAGCTCCACTCAAAAGCCACATAGTCAGTCATTTTTTCCCCAAGTGGCACAGTCTTAGTTTTTTCCAGGCTGTTTATTAGAGGAGCTCTTTTCTCTTTATACTTCCATCTTGACCAGAAGTAGAACTTCAACGTCTATTGTGCACTATTTTAAATCCTTCTTCTTGTCTTATCCACAACCTGCTTTCTTTCCAGTGAGTCAATATAAAGACGACCTGGAGCGCAACTGTTGTTCGGATGGCCTGAAGGACACCTCTGTTTCATACACCTGTGAGAGGCGCAGTGAGTACATCTTGGACGGCGCATCTTGCGTCACGGCCTTCCTGAACTGCTGCAAGACAATGGAAAATGAGCGATCTAAGAGGAAGGAGGACAGTCTTCAACTGGCTCGCAGTAAGAGACGGGAACAAAGGGGTCTGAGGTGGTTATACGTGGTGATACCGGCTACTGTGAAACAATCAGAATGGTAACATTTTGATAAATCCTTAGGTGAGGAGGAGGACGACAGTTACATGGACAGCAGTGACATTGTTTCTCGCACAACCTTCCCTGAAAGTTGGCTGTGGTCAGATATCACACTGCCTGCTTGTGCTCAAGCCAACTGGTGAGTCGGCTGAAACCTGTGCACACACAAAGAAAAAAAGACACTGAGAATTTCATTTACTAACCCATTCACATCTACCACTCACTCCTAAAAGCGTTTCTGTGTTTCAGTGAGTCCACATCATTTGTAAAAAATGTTCTTTTGCAAGACTCCATCACGACCTGGCAGTTCACTGGCATCAGTCTGTCAAAAACTCACGGTGAGGATTCAGCAACTACAATCTGTCTTGAGCCTCTCACATTTCATACACTTCTTTTCTCTTTTTCATTTTCATCATGTGTTTTTTTCTGTCTCTTCTTTAAGGAATCTGCGTCAGTGATCCATTAGAGGTAATTGTTCGGAAGGAATTCTTCATTGATCTGCGGCTTCCTTATTCTGCTGTCCGTGGAGAGCAACTGGAAATTAAAGCAATCCTCCACAACTACAGCCCTGATGAAATCACTGTAAGTCAACAAAAAGAGAGAACAAATACAGAACATTGTCATCAGTGCATTGTACCGTTGCATTCTCAAGATCAAAACTGATGCATCATTCTTAGATAATCAGCTGAAACTGATGATAATTGTTCAGTGTGGTGTCTAAAGTTCTGTAAGACTCATGGTTCTGGTATGCAGAATCTAAAGCTCGCTACCGAATATGGAGAAGATACAGAATAAATGTTTATATGTTCTCTCTGCCGTGTACCATACATCCTGTCTACGTTTCATGACACCGACTTCCCTATAGATGCCCGTAGAAGTGGCTATACTGTGTGTTGATTCTATTTGGCTGTGAATCCCACCCAGGCAGACCATGAAGCCTGAAGATGCTGTACTTGTTATTAATAAACTTTTTTTTATACATAAACAAGAAGGTATCAGCAGAGGATTTCTTCACGTCTTCACATCATGGTACAGAAATTTACACCACCTGTTTTAACAATTAATGATAAATTTTTGTCTAAGACTGGAAACAGATCAGTATTCTATAGACAAAGAGGATGTAAAATTCCCCAAAGTGAAGGGACTTATTTGTAAATGCTCCTCATTATCTGATCCACTTCACTGGATCTTCATGTTCTTCACATATCTTCATCTTTGCCTTGTTCTCAAGGTGCGTGTTGATCTGACCGAGGAGGACAATGTGTGCAGTGCAGCCTCCAAACGTGGGAAATATCGTCAGGAAGTTGAAGTCGGACCCATAGCAACGCGATCTGTACCCTTCGTCATTATTCCCATGAAGGAAGGATCCTACCGCATCGAGGTCAAGGCAGCTGTGAGGGATTCATCGCTCAATGATGGCATCATGAAGATGCTGCGGGTGGTGGTAAGAGAGATGGACTATTTTATACTTAATGCCACCAGTTGTGTTGTTTATGTACTGTATGTCCTCTAGAACAACACACTCAAGTGTTTTCTGATTGGAGGCTTATATCCTTTGTTAATCAATTTTATGGTTAATGTTTGTTGATCCAAAACACCGTCTCCAAACACAAATGAATGTTGATTAGCTTGTACCAACATGTGAAGGTATAGCATACATTACTTGTAAACTGAACAGTTGGTTCTCGAAGTTGATGTGTTGGATGCTGGAGAAACTGGCAGGTGCATAGACCTGAGCAACACGGTCTGAGTGGGTCAGACCATCTCTCTAAAAGCAAGTCTTGCAGGTTTGCACCTGGTTCGTAGTGGTGAGGGCGTCACTACTTTAAGGACTTAACAGTTTCATGTCAGATACCAAAGGACACCTTCATAGGTCTTGCAGAGCTGGCATGTTTGAGCTATTTTGGCAGCATGGAAAGGATCAGCAGTATATTAGGCAGTGGTGGTCATAATGTTTTGGTTCATTTATTGTATCATCTTTGTCAAAATTAGCTGTAAATAGGAGAAACGGTCATTTTGTATTTTATTATTATTAAACATAGAAATTACTTTAAAGTCCTTGTAATTTCTAATGTTTGTCCTGTTATTTTTCCAGCCTGAAGGTATACTGGTTAAATCTCCTCAGACTGTCATTCTAGATCCCACTAACAAAGGCAAAGGTGAGTTTACCTGTTAACTACCTTATAGATGTTTAGTAATATTATCATATATTACCATTTACTGACTGACCCCCCACCTGGACCCATTTTTTTGCTTTAGGTGGTAAACAAGAAGAAATTATAAACAGTGGAATTCCCAGGAACAGTTTGGTTCCAAACACACCTACTAGCACACAAATCTTTGTGACAGGTCAGAGATTTTTTTGTTGTTGTTGTTATATTTAGGACAATTATGCATCACATGGGATTCTACATTGGTGTAAATAAGTTGTTTAGGACTTCTGTAAGTTCTTCCTGTTGATTTTTAACATTTTGCTTTTCATATGTGTGCGCATGCAGGTAGAGAACAAGTTGCTGCGCTGGTGGAAAACGCCATTAGTGGGAAATCAATGGGCACTTTGATCTACCAACCCTACGGTCCCGGAGAGCCGAACATGATCCACATGACCCTGCCTGTCATTGCAACGTTGTATTTGGACAAAACCAACCAGTGGGAAACTGTAGGCTTTCAGAAGCGTAATGAAGCCCTCCAACACATAAAAACTGGTAGGTTCACATAGATGTATTGATAAACATGCACTGTATGGTCTAATAAGTTACTGTGCAAATACAACCAAATTCTAACAGTTGTGCTCTGTTATTCAAAATACGGTTAAATACTGGCCAAAAACAAGAATGACAGTTAATAGAAGGTTAAAAGTGATGCCTTGAGATTTACATTTTTACATTCAGTGAAATAACTTTTTAAAAATCTTCTTAATAGACTTAAATTTGTCAGACATTGCTGCCTTTAAATATAATTTCCATTTGCTAAAAATGTAACTGGCCTCATCCTTTATCCTTTGTTGATTTGGGTGTTTTGGTGGTATGGGTATTTTTAAGTGTTAAACAGAGTTCTTATTTCTGGATCATAATGAATGAAGACATGTTTTTATTTATTGTATATGGCTGCAACTATAGGTTTCTGTATTTTTAATTTTTAATTTTTAAGATGCTAGATGCTAAATTACCAGGAAACATGGTATTTGAACACTGAGTCAGTAAAAAACTTTTGTTTTTCCATCTTCTTCAGGCTACAGGAATGAGTTGGCGTACCGTAAGAAGGATGGCTCTTTTGGTATGTGGCCTACGCATGCAAGTAGCACCTGGTGAGCAGCCCAGACATCCATTAATTCTTACAAGTAGCATTCTTTAACTTCCAGACTTCCGACTATGCACGGCGGTATTCTATGTGCAAATTCGTGAAACTTCTGCTGTATCATCTCCTTTATTCTGTAAGGCTGACAGCCTATGTTGTCAAGGTGCTTTCCATGGCCAACAATCTGGTGGCAGTGCAAAGTGAAGTCATCTGCGACGCTGTCAAGTATCTGATTCTCAACGCACAGCAGCCTGACGGTGTGTTCAGGGAAGTGGGAAGAATGATCCACGGAGAGATGATCGTGAGTTCACTGATTTCACTTGTTCATGACTCAATTGTTAATTGTTAGTTTTACCCATTTAGTGCCGTAGAAACCTTGATTTGCTTTTAGACATGAATCATTTTCACCTGGTCAGTAACATATTCAGATATAGGTGGGATTATTACAGTTTTGTTGTTTGGAACGGCATGTCAATTTGAACAAATATATAAGCCAAAAACAGTGTGTGTTTGTGTGTGTGTGTGCATGCGTGTGTGTGTGTTGTTAAAATTTGGTGTTGGCAAAGCAATCCCTCTGGTTGTGTGTTTAACAAGATGGTTTATAATGTGTGTTTTACCACTGGAAAAAAAGTAACAAGTTTTTGATGTCTGAAAAACTGTGGTACATACAGTATAGAATTGATTTGCCTCAGTGGATGTCTTGGTTCTTACTTTAAGTTAATTGAAGCAACTGCAAGCTGCTGACTGTCATCATGTATCAGTAAAACCATGTTTATTGTGTTGACAGAGAGGATGATTGTGGCACTGGCATGTTTGTGTATTTGTGTAGGGTGATGTGGCTGGTTCAGATTCAGACGTCTCCATGACGGCCTTCTGCCTCATCGCCATGCAGGAGTCACGCCCAATATGCGCCGCTACCATAATTGTGAGTCCATCCCCTCTGTACAGTATTTTCTCTTCTTCCATCACTTTTTATTTACTGTGGTGGAAAAAAGTTTTCTGACACCCTTAAACTTTTACAAAATCTTAAATATTATCATGAAATATTTGTGGAAAAATCTTTTGTGTGTTTCAAACGGTGTGGCTGCATTAAACAGACGCAAACAAATACAAGCGTTTTTTTTTGTTTATTGTTTATAAGAAAAACTAAATTCTTGACAGCTTCAATTTGTCAGTTCTCGACATTTTTGGTATCAAAGTCAACAAATAACAGAGAATGTGTTCTAAACTGAACAAAAAATTAAGAAACCATCACATCATCTTTAGTTTTCCTGGCATTAGTACGCAGTAAAACTCTGATCCTGGCTAGCATCTTCCCCACAACAGTCTTTCACACTGTTGAGGGGTAATCTTGTCCCATTCTTCTTGAATTCCTGCTTTTAATTCTTCTAAATTCGTTGGCTTACACTTTTAAACAGACCTTTTGATAATCCACCACAGATCTTCAGTTGGGCTCATGTCTGGGGATTGAGCTGGCCACTCTAAGACCTGGATACTGTGCTCCTGCAGCCAAGTTCTACTGGCCCTGGATGTGTGGCAATGGTCATTATCTTGTTGAAACATCCAATTTTGACCTCGATGGAACCGTGCACGTGCAGAAGGGAGCATGAGGGTTTTGAGAATGGCACCATACATGGCAGAGTTCAATGTGCCATTACAGATAGTGAGATGACCAACACCAGCAGCACTCATGCATCCCCAGACCATGATACTGCCTCCACCATGCTTGACAGTAGGTACTGTACATGCTGGAGATAATGCTTGGTCTGGCCTTCTGCATACCCTCACATTAGCAGGAGGAAAATAAAGCTGGAAACTGGACTCATCTGATCTCAGAATCTTCTTCCAGTTCCTGGCTGTCAAGTTCTTTTGTTCTTGGGCCCAACACACCAGGCTAACCTCTGGTTCTCATTGATCAGGGGCTTTTTGACAGCTTGTGGGACCTTAAGCCATGATCTAAAAGTGGGCCACGTACAGTGCAGGCGGAACTCTGGACACCAGTTTGGTTTGACCACTGGTGCTGAAGCTCCTGTGATGTCATTCGGTGGTTTCCCCTGCACATGCGCATCAGGATGTGGTCATTTCTTGCTGAAGAAAGCCTTGGATGCCCAGATTTTGGTTTTTCTGTATTATTGCAGAGTGTATCCAACTGCTGAAGGACTGCATCTGCACTTCCTGGCTATATCACAACAACTGTAACCTTCCTGGCTGAGAATCTGTGTCTTCAGGTGTGTTTCCTGCGTTAGGTTCCTTATTTTAGCCCTTTTTGTCTCTAAAGAACTTTCAAATGTGCTGACTTGATATAGACATGTAGCACGGTGTTAGGGTAAAATAATTTTAACCTCACTATTAATCAGATACTGTGAAGACCTCGAACAGGTAGAATCGATTTTGGAGGTGTGAAGTCCCTATTGTTTGCTCACGCCTTAAAAGGCGTGAAAGGAGGGCAAATTACATTTAACCTTTCAATTTTAACTTTTAACTTTTCACACATACTCTCAGGGGACACTGACACTGAGAAGAACACCAAGCAGCCTCCACATTCACATATGTTTTGAGTACTGAATGTTTGTTTGCTCCTTGTTTGGATAACCACTTGCTCGTACCCAAAACATGAGCACCAAATCTCTGGGGACTCATTCTCCTACGTCATGGTGTACGTGATAGGATAGCTCTGGAACAGAACAGGGGTCCAGGTTGCTTCAAAATGATGAGTTTGGTCTTGGAGAGCAGCTGAGGATTTTTCCATAGATATGCATTCTGTAAGGATATTTAACCAGTGTGATATGCTGAGTTTGTGTCTTGTTTTCCAGTTCCTGAGCATGGTCTTTTTGGCAGTGGTTATGGCTAAAAGTATTGGTCTGGTATTTTTTGGTGCTGGGTTAATTACTGTGAGGTCTCCAAGTAAACAGAGTGTGGGGGATAATGGAAGGCTGCATCCCAAGAAATTCACATTTTTTCAGTGACCCCCTCTCAGAAAGTTTGTACTGGGGGACAGAGCCACATGGCATGATAGTTGTTGCCTACAGTGTTTAGTGTGCATGATGAGCAAACTTTATGTGTGAGCATGAAACCACACATAAAATGATGAGTCCCATTTTATGTGTGGTGAGTTCTGTGGATGACTTTATACTTTATTAGATGCTTATTTGTATTTTTTGACATTTTCAAAGTGTTCCGGCAGATATGTGACCAGTAATCGGCACTGGGACTGACCAGTTGGTCATAATCACATTTTTGTGTGGGAAGTGATATGGTTGTATCTTGGTATAGTAGTTTCTTTGTGTTTTTAATCTCTAATAATTCTTCTGTCAGTACTGGAGGTTGTAAGTTATTAGTTATATTGATTTTTGGCTTTGAGAACCGATTTTAATTGAAAATACTCAAGATACTGGTCAGTCCCAATGCCATAGGTGTGAATGAGATTTTCAAATGACATTAGTTTATCATTATGGAAGATGTGGTGTAGGTGTGTGATTCCTTTTTTCCAGGTGACAAAATCTAGGGGTGAATTTTTTTGTGTGAAGTTTGGGTTATTCCAAATAGGAGTGTATTTGCAGGGGGTTAATGTGGATTTGAGGAGCTTACTGATTTTCCACCAAGCTGTCAGAGCCGTCGAGATTACTGTATTGTTGAATGTGCTGTGCAGTTTTAAACTTGTGTTGAAGAATGAGAGGTTGGATATTAAGATGGGTTTCCATTGTGCTTGTTCCAGTTCTGTCCATGAATGAGGCTGTGTTGTGTAATTATCCATTTATAAATATACTGTAAGTCAGTGGTTCCCAAACTTTTTCTGCAGGGCCCCCCTTTGGAAGATAAAAATATTTTCCAGCCCCCCTGCACCTACATGTATTCATATAAACACACTCGGACATATCTGGCATATGTTCTGAATAATGTCAAGTGGAGCCAAGGTTTGAGATCCCAGAGCAGCCATTTACGAGGCTAAGTAAAGAAAATGATATGATTGCGCTAAGGCTTAATGATGATTTGAAATTATTCTTATGTTAAGTAATGATTTGAAACAGTTTATAATTATTGGGAAGATTAAAAATGATTATTTGTAACCAGAATTCTGCAGGCTAAAAAGAGGAACTTAGCTGTGTGGCAGTTTAGAAACAGGACATGGAGTAAAATGTCTGTGCTCAAGTGTGTGTCCTTAAGTTTTCAATAACTTTAATGATCAAGTGATTGGAAAGTTGTCTCAGTTGATTCAGATGGTGTGATGATTCTAAATATATAATATGAATGAGATTTGAAGTAATTCTAATATGTTTCTCTGAGCAGCTGACAGAAAAAGAGGAAGTCCAGTCCTCCAATTGTGTAGCAACCAGAAAGAGGAAGTAAGCAAACCAGCCTGGACCGGATTTCTTAAGATGAGACAATCTCTCAAGTTTTGGAAAGTATGAATCATGAATCATGCTACTGAGCTAACTGAGACAATGAGCTAATGTTAGGAAAGTGTGTTTTGGGAGGAGAGAAATGTGCATGTGTCTCTGAGGAATATAGGAAAGTATAAAAATGAGAGACAGACACAAATTAAAAGGAGTTTTCCGAGGACATCGCAGAAGATGGTTCAATCTGACTTTAGTCCAGGATAAGTGGAGATTTACTCTACCAAGAAAAAGAACAGTCTAGATCAGTCTGCAATTTTGTTGAAGATGGAACAGAGCAATATATACAGCCTGTGCTAGGAGAGTCCTTGACTTTCCTCAGGTCATTTTGCCATTGTGTTGGACTTTTGAAACTTTTCCACAACAAACCCAAGGATTAAAAGGATTTTTTGCAAGACTGAATTGGGATCTGGACTGTTCACTCCCCTTGGGATGCGTAGGGAACTTATTGGATATATTGAGACTTTGTACGGAGTTATCATTTCCTTAAGGAACTCTATTGCACCCAAGGCAGGACTGGGCGTGGTAGCTACGGCCCAGCTGTCTGTCCTCTCCCTCCTAAAAACACACAATCAGGTAATTAGTCTTAAAGAGCTCAGCATTGTTTTATTAGCCTAATTAGTTAACCAGAATCATGAATTTTGTGATACATTAGAATTTAATCATCTGCTGTTGCTGTAACCCTGCCAATAATATTCAATAAACACTGGATAAGCATTTAAAGAGAAAATTGTCTGAACTTTTAAATTAATCACTTGAACACATAAGACTCCTCATAGATGTAAAAAGTTAAGCAATTGTGTGCATAAGATCTGAAGGTTCTGAAAGGTTGTTCTAGTTAAAAAGAAAATAGATTTTTAAACAGATCCCTGGGGTTTTCTTATCCTAACCTCTAAACTTAACCTAGCAATTCACCAAGTGCTGTCGTATACAGAGGAGGGAGCTGTGGTTAACAGGCGTGACTGATTGGAAGGTTAGGCTACGGAGGCTACTCAGTTTAGTCTTCTGTCAGAGTAAGCGGGGTATGCGTCTGGATGAAGACAGTGAGAGCTAGGCGAGTCCCCTCACCACCAGCTTAAGTTGTTCTGCTGAGCTTATTAGGTAATACCTATGAGCAGTTTAGAACCTAACCCTAGAAACGGAGAGCTGGTCCAGTTACCCTGTTAAAGGGTATACTTGGGGCACGACAATAAACAATTGTTGTTACTGTCAGTCCTTCATCCACCTCTGATCTTCTCGTTCAGCTGCTTCTCCATGTCTTTGGACATGTCATGAATGTTGTTTGACAGAGGAATGGCCTTTAGTTTGTTGCTGTTGCTTCATCAACCATGGTTGAAACCATGTCAGTAGCAGAAGGAAGAATTAATTCCTCGGCAATAGTGTGCTACTTTTTACACTGAGTGGCTCTGTACGCCACTTTATAGGAGGAGTTGGGCATTTCCAGGTACAGATGCTGTTTTAGTGAAACGACTCTGTTGTTGATGACAGTTGAGGATTTTTTTCCTGAAAACAAACAAAAACAAACAAAAAAAATGAAAAACAAGTGGCTTTTCTCTGTGTTCAGGATGTGTAGTAAGTGACGTCTTAGCCTGTACGGCTTCACACTGTCAGAAGCTAATATTCTGAGACACACAACTAGGGATGGGTATCATTAAGATGTCATCGGTACTACTACTTATACCAAGGCTGCTTATCAATCCGGTGCTTTAACAGTATTCTTATTGGTACTTCTTTTTCATTTTTTTTATAACTTTTTTTTAATTAAAAAAGAAATCAATAAAACAATCTTTTGAAAAAATCCCCTTTATTTGAACTAATGTGGTGATGATTACACTGAAAAACAACTACTAGACTATATATACAGTTGTGTGCGAAAGTCATGGCACCCCTTTAAAAACAGCATATTTTATATATTAAAAAATTAATATCCATATTTATAGTCTTTCTGGGATATGGGAAAAAAGACAATATTATCAGGAAACATTAATGCATAGTTACATTTTATTTTATAACTTGAACAAAATTACAAAAACAAAAAACATCATTTTGGCCTGTGCAAAAGTCGGGGCACCCTGAGAGTTTCAATGTGTCAGATTCTTTTAACAAATTCAGACCTTTACCAGCTCATTAGTCCTGAAGCATGTGTCAACAATTGTCATTAGGGAGCGCCAGCTGGTGTGTATTTCAGGGTTTCTTAAATATGGCGACTCCACAAACCTGTGCAAACAACAGCAATCATGGGTTCCTCTAAGAAGCTAAGTAAGACAGAAAAAATGAAAGTTATTGATGCCCACAATGCCGGGGAGGGCTACAAGAAGTTCAGCTTGCAGTTTCCACAGTGCGAGGTATAATTAAGAGATGGCAGGTGAGGGGAACTGTGGAGGTCAAGATGAGATCTGGAAGACCAAGGAAACTCTCGGACAGAACAGCTCGTAGGCTGGTCAGAAAGGTAAATCAAAACCCACATTTGACGTCAAAAGACCTGCAGGAAGATTTAGCAGACTCAGGAGTGGTAGTGCACCCGTCCACTGTGCGGCGATACTTGCACAAACAAGACCTTCATGGAAGAGTCTGCAGAAGAAAACCTTACCTCCGTCCTCATCATAAAATACAACGTCAAAAATATGCAACAGAACATGTACAGAAGCCTGATGACTTTTGGAAACAAGTGCTGTGGACTGATGAAGTTAAAATAGAACTCTTTGGCCACAATAAGCAAAGGTATGTTTGGAGAAAAAAAGGAGCAGCATTTCATGAAAAGAACACCTTGCCAACTGTTAAATATGGGGGTGGATCCATCATGCTTTGGGGTTGTGTTGCAGCCAGTGGGACAGGAAGCATTGCTCGGGTGGAGGGAAGAATGGATTCCATTAAATACCAGCAAATTCTGGAGGCAAATATCACAGCATCTGTAAAAAAGCTGAAGCTAAAAAGAGGATGGCTTCTACAACAGGATAATGATCCAAAACATACTTCAAAATCCACCATGGACTACCTCAAGAAACGCAAGCTGAAGGTTTTGGAATGGCCTTCACAGTCTCCAGACTTAAACATAATTGAAAATCTGTGGGTAGATCTTAAAAGAGCTGTGCATGCAAGACGACCCAAGAATATTGCAGAACTGGAAGCCTTTTGCAAGGAAGAATGGGGGAAAATCCCAAATGATAGAATCCAGAGACTTGTCGTTGGCTATAAAAAGCGTTTAGAAGCTGTGATATCTGCCAGAGGGGGTCTTACTAAGTACTGAAGGTACTGACGCTGTAGGGTGCCCCGACTTTTGCACAGGCCAAAATGATGTTTTTTGTTTTTGTAATTTTGTTCAAGTTATAAAATAAAATGTAACTATGCATTAATGTTTCCTGATAATATTGTCTTTTTTTCCCATATCCCAGAGAGACTATAAATATGGATATTAATTTTTTAATATATAAAATATGCTGTTTTTAAAGGGGTGCCCTGACTTTCGCACACAACTGTATATATATATATATATATATATGACTCACATATGACCTTAAGTGCCATCCCATTCCTAACCCATAGGGTTCAATATGATGTCGGTCCACCTTTTGCAGCTATTACAGCTTCAACTCTTCTGGGAAAGCTGTACACAAGGTTGAGGAGTGTGTTCATGGGAATATTTGACCATTCTTCCAGAAGCGCATTGGTGAGGCCTGGCTCTCAGTCTCCGCTCTAATTCATCCCAAAGGTGTTCTGTCGGGTGCAGGCCAGTCAAGTTCATCCACACCAGACTCTGTCATCCATGTCTGTATGGACCTTGCTTTGTGCACTGGTGCACAGTCATGTTGGAAGAGGAAGGGGCCCGCTCCAAACTGTTCCCACAAGGTCGGGAGCATAGAATTGTCCAAAATGTTTTGGTATCCTGAAGCATTCAAAGTTGCTTTCACTGGAACTAAGGGGCCAAGCCCGACTCCTGAAAAACAACCCCACACCCTAATTCCTCCTCCACCAAATTTCACACTTGGCACAATGCAGTCAGGCATGTACCGTTTGCATGGCAACCGCCAAACCCAGATTTGTCCATGAGATTGCCACTGTGACTGGTCACTCCAGAGAACACATCTCCACTGCTATAGAGTCCAGTGGTGGCGTGCTTTACATAACTGCATCCAACGTTTTACATTGCACTTGGTGATGTAAGGCTTGGATGCAGCGGCCCAGCCATGGAAACCCATTGCATGAAGCTCTGGAAAAGGATTTAGGAATCAAAATGGGAATACACTGAAACAAGTATAGAAATTTTGGGAGCAGCGTCATTTTCACAGAATTAATTCTACCAATTAAAGACAGAGATAGTGGGGACCATTTAGACAGAATTTGCTTGCACTGATCCAGTAAAGGAATAAAATTACTTTTAAACAAGTAAATAAATTGTTTAGTGACACATATTCCAAGATAATTGAAGTGATGCGTGACTACTTTAAGAGTAACATTTACAAGGCCGTTGTCTAGGACCTTATCATCAATCACAAACCATTCATTCTTCTTCATATTAATTTTATACCCAGAAATCTTACTGAAAGCATCCAGTACATTCAGTACAGCAGGTAAAGAAGTGGATAAGTTGGAAAGAAATAACAAAAGGTCATCAGCATAGAGTGAGACTCTGTGCTCAATGCCCCCCTCCAAATGCCTTGTATGTCTCCACTATCCCGGACTGCAATTGCAAGCGGTTCAGGGCGAAAAGCAATGGGCTTAAAGGACATCCCTGTGTTGTTCCACAGTGAAGCTCAAAATAGTCAGAATATCAACAGTTCATTAGAACAGAGGCCAAAGGACTAGTATAAAGAAGCTTTATCCAGGAACAAAATAAAGGACCGAAACCGAACCTGTCTAAAGTGAAAAACATATAATCCCATTCAATCCTATCGAATGTTTTTTCAGCATCCATAGTAATAACACATTCCGGTATATTATGGTTAGGGGTGTAGATGATATTAAGAAGCCGTCTTATATCAAGGAAAGAATGCCGATTCTTAATAAAGCCAGTTTGGTCAGGTGATATTATGGACGGAAGAGTTTTATCCAACCTACATGCCAATAGCTTAGCCAGAATTTTAAAATCAGTATTCAACAGAGATATTGGTCTGTAAGAGGCGCAGCCATTGGGATCCTTATCCTTTTTAAGCAACACGTAGATAAATGCCTGGTAACAGGACAGGGGAGTGCACCAGAGTCAAATGACTCTGTGAAAACCTGGCAAAGAAAAGGGACAAGGTCATCAGAAATTTTTTTGAAAAAATCAACGGAAAATCCATCCGGGCCTGGAGATTTTCTGGATTGCATAGATGATATTGCTGATTGAATTTCCTCTTTTGTGATGGGAGCTTCAAGGGTTTGTCTAAGTTCTGGAGAGAGCATAGGCACATTAATGGAGTCAAAGAAATCCTGCAAATCCTTTAAGTTTACTGTAGATTCTGATGTGTATAGTTTGGAGTAGAATGACGTAAATGAATTATTAATTACCTTCTGATCTAATGTCACATCACTGTTGTCTGTCCTAATCCCAGTTATTATTTGCTTAGCCCTGATACCACGTAATTGATTAGCCAGAATTTTACTGCTCTTTTCACCATGCTCATAGAACTCACTCTTGTTCCTAATCAAACAGTCCTCAACTTGACGAGTGGAAAGTAGATTGAGTTTGGTTTGTAAGCTCAGACGTTCTTTGTACAGAGCCAGTGATGGTGATTGAGCGTACTGCCTGTCAATGCTCAAAATCTGGTCAGATATAGCTCTCTGTTCCTGCATTGCAGACCATCTTTTAAAGGCTACAAATGAGATAATTTCACCTCTAAGAAATGCCTTCATAGCCTCCCATACAGTTTTGTTAGGCATACTCGGTGTTCTGTTCTCATTCAAAAAGGTTTTAATTTTGGAGGAAATGTTAGTAACAAATTGTTCATCTGTGAGCAATAGTGGGTCCAGTCTCCAATGCTTTCTCCCCAGGTCACAGCTCTGAAAAAGCATCTTCAGCACAAGGGGTGCATGGTCAGAAATGGAAATACTTTCATAGCTACAAGAGCCGATACTATTAAGTAGTAAATTGTCAATGAAAAAATAATCTATTCTGGTTTAGGCATGATGTACATGGGAAAAGAAAGAATAATCTCTGCCAGTAGGATGTAAAAACAGCCAAGGATCGGTGAGGCTATGATCCTAAAGGAAAGACTTAACATACGTTGCAGATTTGTAAGCGTGGCAGATTTCGAGGATGAGTGATCCAGTACTGCATCCACAAACAAATTAAAGTCACCTCCCAGAATTAAAGAATGGGTATTAAGTCCGGCAGCTGTGAAAACAGAATGTAAAAGAACTGCACATCATCAAAGTTAGGCGCATAAAGATTAGCGAAGGTCACGAGCTTATTGTAAAGCTTACCAGACACTATTACAAACCGACCATTTTTGTCTGATATAACAGTAGAGGGAGTAAATGGAATATTTTTTATCAATAATAATGGCTGTACCTTTGGCCTTTGCTTTAAACTTGGAATGAAAAAAAATGTCCTGACCAACATTTGGCCAAACGTAAGTGGTCTGAATCCCGCAAATGATCTTTTTGCAAAAATACTACCCTAGGCTTAAATTGCTTTAGATGTGACAAGACTCTCTTGCATTTAATTGGATGGTTCATCCCGTTCACATTCCAGCTAACCAGAGTGAGATTACTATTCATTCAGGAAATCCAATAATAAGTATACATTGTGTAGCCCGGGGGGGAAACCAAGCCCCCCCCCCCAAAAAAAAAAACGAACTAACTAAAATAACACAATCACAAGTCATAATGGAACAATGATCAGAACTAATATGTAAAACGATTTCACCTCAGCAGGTTGCAAAGAACAGCAACCGCATCATCTGCTCTACTCTCTTACCCATACAATGCTCCCAAACTATTGGCTACAACCCTGCAGATATTAAAATTATACCTTAAACTGGAGTGGTCGACAGATAAACATAGTAATAGCAATGTGGCAGACAAACTTTAGCTTATATTAAACAGAGAAAAGAATGAACATAGGGCGACGCAATTTTACCAGAACCGAAGATCGAGTGTGCCATCTGGCATAGTCGTTCTCGTAGTTATGGTTCTATAGGAGTGAACCGCATTAGCGTCCGCTTTAAGTTGGAGAAGGCTGGTTTCCCTCTGTGGTGTGAATGAAGCGGGCGGCCTCTGAGACGGACGACAGCCACCGGTTTTTGCCATCTAAAAGAGTAATCTGGAGCCTGGCGGGGAGGGGAAGAGAAGGACGGAAATCTCTCCTGTATAGTTCGGCCGTAACATCCCTGTACTCGACCCGCTGCTTCTGGACATCGGCGTTGTAATCTTCATAGAAGTGAAGCTTATGCCCGCGGTATTCCAAAGTCCCATGGCGTCTCCGCGTCTCTCTCATCACCAGGTCCTTGATCTGAAGACGGTGAAAACGGATGATGACCGGGCGCAGCTTCTCGTTTGGACCCAGTTTGGCCATCGGGCTACGATGGACTCTATCCAGCTTGGGGGGAGAAGATAAAGTTTGTGAGCCAAAAACCTCAATAAGCAGCTGAGAGAAGAACTCAGTTGGACCCACATCCAATGATTCCGGTAGACCCACCAGACGAACGTTTTGCCTTCTGCTTCGTCCTTTCAGGTCAGAAACTTTAGTTTTCAAAAGTTTATTCTCCTCTTGTATTGCTGCCCACGTAGCTTCGAGGGCCGCCAGTCCCTGGTTAACAACCACTGCATTGCTTTCGAGGTCACCGATGCGTTGCTCCTGGTTCACAGCATCAGCTTGGATCTTATCCAGTTTGCCGTTAATCACATCTGATGAAGCCTTAAAATCAGCAGCTATGGCCGCTCTATGCTCTTCAAGTAATGCAATAAGTGCCGGGTTAAGGTTGATGCTAGCATCAACGGCTAGGCTAGCACTAGCGCAGGGGTCACCAACCTTTTTGAAACCAAGAGCTACTTCATGGGCACCGAGTCATGTGAAGGGCTACCAGCTTCTCACACTTGTCTAAAATAACAAATTGTGTATATACATACACACACACACACCCACACACACACACACACACACACACACACATATATATATATATATATATATATATATATGTATATATACACAAATAGCTAATGATAAATAATTTAGAGTGGGTCACAGATAATATCAATATTCAACACTTTATTTTTATAAATCGCAGCAATTGTTCAGATGATCACTTCTACATTTCATTTAAAAAAAAGTCCAATTTCACCAGTCCCTGACAAACTCTTTCAACAATTCATGAACTATGTTGAACCATGTTTGAAAAAGTTGAGTAATATTTAAGAAAAATCAACTTTCATATTAAATAAATCTTATCACATTTTAAACTGAACAAATCTGCAATTCTGCTCAAAATCTGTTACATTTTATAAACACACTTTTGAATTAAACACAATTTTTCAATATTTTAATTCAACTTTTCTGTGACACTATCATGTTGCCACTGACAACATCTGGTATCCGTTTCTTTTTTAGTGAGAAGACTGGCATTGCATGCTGTTTACCAGTGTATTGTAGTCAGGTGTGTAACTTGACACTGTAACTCTGAGTGAATCTTGCAGATGTGTATCAGTGAGGCGTGTTCTGTGTTTGTTCTTGATGAAGTTCATGTCAGAAAATGCAGATTCACAGAGATAGGTTGAACCAAACAGGCTAGTAACCTTCATAGCTGCTGTGCATACGCCACTGTACTTTTCTGTGTCAACAAGGCACCAAAAGTTTGGTGCAGCCTGGTAGGCCTTGAGGCGGAGGTCATTTTGCAATGTTATGATTTCAGTCTCCACCTGTTCACCATCCAAGTTGAATGTTGCACTTAGTTGCCCAGCAATGCATGTTGTGTCAATGTTCATGAAAGGATTGTAAATGAATGACACACATGGCTCAAGCTGATCAAGGTCACAAAACCTGTTATCAAACTCTTGTAGAAGTCTGTGTATGACTTCACAGTACCGGTAGTTTTCTGCAACTCTGTCAAATGTCTCAGATGCAGAAGCATTGTCTTTCAGCACCAGCTGCAGAGAGGGAAAGTGCAGCACCTTTTTTTCTGTAAATGCATAATGTTAAATGCATTTAAACAACTTAACATTTCAGCAACAGTCTTATCTTTGCCTTGCAACTCACAGTTCAAGTGGTTTAGTTTCCCAGTAATGTCTGTTAAAAATGCAAAGTCAAGTGTCCACTCTGTATCCTCTAGCAGCGAGACATCTTTGCCTTTGGACTGCATGAACTCTTTAATTTCACCCAAAAGTGACAAAAAATGAAGTAAAACTCGTCATCTGCTGAGCCATCGGATTTCTGTGTGGAGCAGTAGGTCACCATATTCAGCTGACATCTCCTCCAGTAGCACCTTGAAGGTCCTGTGCTGTTTCGCTTTGGAGCGGATGCTGTTTATGATTTTTACAACGGGAGTCATCACATGCTCAAAGCCGATCGCTTTTGCACATAAAGCCTGCTAGTGAATGATGCAGTAGTAATGTAGAAATTTTGGGAAGTCTGGGTCACCTTTACAGAGAGCGATGAAACCTGTATGTTGGCCGATCATAGCAGGAGCCCCATCTGTAGTTGCCGTGTTATGTTATTTTATGATTTGTCATATTATTCCTTGATTCTACCATGATTGGATTTTCTATATTATTTACTTAGTTTGATCATCATTAATCTAACCTTATGTGGCCTTGAGGTCATAGAGAGTCTGCACTCATTATCTTTGTTGCTGTGAGAATGGGAATAGCTGCACTCCCAGTTTCCGTCTTATCCAGTTCCCATGGACAGTTCGCCATTGTTATAGAAAAGCTGAATGAAAAGGGAGTAGGGTGCTCACAGTTCCTGTCTTATCTGTACTCAGTAGTTTCTGTATTCAGCTAAGTTCTGCATAAGAGTGGCAAAATAGATGCACGTCTTAAAGACAACACACACACACAGACACTTGTTTTAGCACATTTCAGTAAATCCACGTGAACAGTGGTTGGCATGTGCACGTCAGAGATAACTGGCCAATGAGACTCGGTTGCGTCTAAGTCCAACCTGTGTACGGGGCAGGCCCAGCCCAAGAAGATAAATGTGAATTATACCCGTATATCGGGGCTTATTCTGATGAAGTTCCTGCGAGGGCTTTGTCATTTTGAGACCAGTGCTGCCATACTTTACCTGTGACCTAAATAAATTCTACATCTGTGAACTGAAAATTCCTCTAGTTTGTTCTTGGGCTTCCAATAAAAGAACCGCGTTTAACAACCGCGACCAGCTTTTCCAATGGTACCTTTTTCTGCATGAAAAACTGTGTCAGAGCATTGTAAATGTCAACTCCCCTTGTAGTTGTCTTGAGGGGCAAAAGTGTCAGGAGTTCTTCTTTTGTGGAGAAATCTTCAAACGCCATCCAGATGAAGACCAACAGCTGTGCTGTACTACTGTTGTCCACAGACTCATCGCACTGGATGCTGAACCACGTGCACTTATCCAGATCCCGGTCCAGCTGATCAGCCAAGTTACCGGACATAGCTGACAGTCGTCTTGCCATTGTAGATGCTCCCAGTTGGACATCGGAGAGAATGGAGATGAGATCGGTTCCGTTTTTCTCATCTTTGAGTACAGTGTTAGCAACTATCATCATTGCTTCTTTGAAAACTTCTCCGTCTGAAAAGTCCTTCTTCTTCTTTACCAGAAAATGTGTAGCTCTAACTGAGGCTTTGGTTAGTTTTTGGGATTTTTTCGCTGGCTTTGTAAAAAGAGACTGCTGCTTATCCAAAGCTGCTTTCAGCTCACAGGTCTTTTCTGCCCATAGAGCGCTTCCCGGTGGGTAGTTAGCATTGTAGCTTTCATGACGCATAGTGAAGTGTCGTTCCACATTGCGCCGCTTCGCCCTCGCCACAGTCGCCCCGCAAATGAAACACACACAGCTTCCTTTCACAGTAGTGAAAAAGAACTCTTCCTCCCATTCACTTTGAAAATGATAAGTTTTCTTTCTTTTTTTCTGCCATGTTTTTGGGGTAAGAAACTGCACTCCGCTCACCATCTTCACTGGCCGCTACCTTACTCTCCACAAGCGCGAAGGTTTTGTCATGCGCACAATACTGACCTTTGAACTAGAGTTCACCTAAACTTCACGTAAAAGACAAATATTTTTAATTATTTTATTTTTAAGACATTGTCATTTTTAAATCTATATAAATGCAAGTGTGATTAAAAAAATCGGCAGAAAAAATACTCACTTGGGAGTTATGCTATTTTTAGAACAGGTCTGCCGGCAACTCATATGGTCCTTGCGGGGGACTTGATGCCCGCGGGCACCGTGTTGGTGACCCCTGCACTAGCGCAACTTTCGACTGCAGAGTCTTTTACAGTCTGTCTTTTTGTTTTAGACATATTTCTAACACTAAACTGTCGCCACACTTATTAGAGGTCTGAAGGCCTAAGTGCCAAATGGCGAAGTAGGGATTAGCAAGTAAAACTGAAAAATGTGTTGCAGGAGCCAGCAGCCGACACGTCTAAGTACTCCATTGCAGGAAGCCTCCAGTGAATGCATTTCTCAAAACAATTAGTACAAACTGCAAAACCTAGCTGATAACCTGCAAAAATGTGTCACTTGCTCAAAATGGACAGTTCATTCCTCAAAATCAAGTATTCATGTCAATTAAAGTGTCAGTGTCATCAAGATGAAAAGTCCTGTCATTGTTTATGAACAAGGTAGTCAAATGGCTTTGTCATGTTTTCATTGTGACAGTTTACTCTGTAAGTTTTTTCAAATGCAAAAAAGTCAAAATGCTCAAGACAGCACTATACACTATTTACACAGCCAGACGTATTCAAGACACTGAATACGTATGTTGCACATTTTTACTGCACAATGCTCTTCGCAATTGTAATTTGTTCACAGCATTGTGCAAAGAGAAATACACACTTATTTACAACAAACATAAGAAACATCCTTTGGGTAGAGCTGTGCACAGCTGTAGACAATACTGCAGTACATATTGGAACTGAACATACAACATACACAGCACTGTAAATCATTCATGCACATCCAGGCATTTTTGTATGTCTGGCCACATATTTTCATCTTCATCACAGAGAGTATCATCCCTTGCAATGCAGCGAGGAGGAGTTTGACAGATTGTGACAACTAGTTCAACATTTTTGTCTGTAATGACTCAAGCAATGAAATGAGGACTATTAGTTTTACAGGGAATTACTATTCAGCATTCATAAGTGTAGTTCATTTTGACTGACATGACATAAGCAAATGATAATGTTATAAAACAGCAGATAATTGTATGAAAGCAACTGATGCATGTCCAAAAGCATTTGCAATTGTTGGAAGGAGTGGGGAACTGCTACTATGATGTGCACAAATGACTAAATGTTGTGGAGGTTGAACCAACAGTTATGAGATCTTAAATTCTGATCAGAGAAATGCACCAAAGCGACTGAGAAAAACTGTAATGAGGCTGGTAAGACACAAAAGAGGAGCTTTTCATGTTAACACTTAAACCTCCTGATGACCATCTGTCCTCCCATCAGTAGTCATCATCCTCCCTCTTCTCTTTCCTTCTTTTCCTTGTGTCCAGAGTTTGCCAGGCAGCATAGACAGAGCAGTGGGCTACCTGGAGAAGCGCCTGTCCAGCCTCACCAACCCTTACGCTGTTGCCATGACGTCTTATGCTCTGGCCAATGAGAACAAACTCAACCAAGAGATCCTCAAAAAGTTCATTTCCCCAGGTCTCTACACACAGAAATATACCCAGCACATAATATTACACATTCACCAGTAACTACTGCATAAACGTTTACTACTGGCTCTACAGATACATCGATAAGGTCACTGTCATAGGATGACTTTAGGTCACTGCACGTACAAAGGTATAATCTCCAGTGAATAACTGAAGACAATAACAAACAAGAAATACGAAAATGCTGAAGATATGTTTGCAGTAATTTTGCAACAGATATTCGAGATGTTGCAAAGTCATATAAGGGTATTTGTTTTCCAGAGCTAAACCACTGGCCTACACCTAAGGGAGGTATTTACACACTGGAGGCCACAGCTTACGCTCTTCTGGCTCTGGTCAAGGCCAAGGTGAGTATGTTCCACATACTATGTGTTTTACTGTTTAAATAACTACGACTAGCCATTTTCCAGAACACTTCAGGGCACAATTATGTCATTATGGATTGGGAATTCAAATAAACAAAAGGGAAAACCATTTATTAGTTTTATTAGTGCCATATTGTCATTTTGTGTAAATACAAAAGTATGTAAACACATACAGTAAAAACATGAACCAAACAACAGGTGTAAATACCAGTAGATATGGTGTTTTTTTGATGTTGCTTGATTGTGCCATAATGAGAAACAACTGATTTATAATATTTGAGGAGAGCTTTGGAACCGGCAGGTAGTCCTTTGAAACATAACCATAAAAAAACAGAAAGTTTTTTTAAAGCTCCAACACGTTTCAGTGCTTTTCTTGACATCTGTTAAAGAAATTTGAAGATGCCAGACCTGTTGTGAGATGGTTCAACCTGCAGCAGAAGGTGGGAGGAGGCTACGGATCAACGCAGGTAACCCCAAACTTTCTGTCCATCCAGATATTTTTAAGCTCATTTGCACTTTTTAAATTCATCTGGGCTTATGCTAACCTTTGTCTTCCTCATTATTTTTTTCTCTCCAGGCTACGATAATGGTGTACCAGGCTGTAGCAGAGTACTGGTCTGCTGCTAAAGAACCAGAGTACGATCTGAACGTGGATATCTTGTTGCCGGGCAGGCCACAGCCTGTGAAGTACAACTTCAACAAGGACAACCACTACACTACAAGAACATCTACAGTGAGAACACACTGCCTTACTCCCAACACACCATGTGTGTTTGTGTGCTCTGCTAACCTGTGTGTATGTCTGCACTTGTTTGACAGGTTAATGACATAAACCAGGATGTGAAGGTGACTGCCACGGGAACAGGAGAAGCAACGGTGAAGGTAAGTCATCTGTTTTGTATTAATGTGAATCCTGCATGAGGTCAACGTTGTTGTTTTTTTCACATTATGTGAACAATATTATCAAAATAACTGAAATATACTTTAATCTCTCTGACAGATGGTGTCACTGTATTACGCTCGGCCAGTAGAAAAGGAGAGCGACTGTCAGAAGTTTAACATGTCAGTAGAGCTGATCGAAGGTAAAGTGGTGCCTTCTGTCTTTCTCGACTTATTTGTCATCTCTTCAGGTGTTTCTCTGCCTTTATGTTGTTGTTTTATTTGCTTTTTCTGCAGCAGTATCTCACTCACATTTTCCAAAAATTGTTTTTTTGTAGGTTTCTGTAAGTTATGTAGTTTTTGTACAACTTAAACAACATATAAAGATTTTCAATGTTTTGTTTTTAATTACAGATAAGATTGAGAAAAATCATTGGTATTTTAATTTACATGTTCACAGTAAAAAAAAAAATTTAAAAACAGGCCAAAGCTGTAAATAATGACATAAAAAAACACATTTTATAAATGATTATTAGTTTTTTTACAGTGTTCAACCATGAAATTGGACTGTATTTCCGATATTAAAATGATATAAACTATATTTTACAAACATTGTACAATTTTTCAAATATAAGGATATATTATGGACGGAACTATTAAGTACAGAAGCCCTAAATGGCCATGGTCCAACTTAATTTTTTGTGCACCGTTTTCTAGAGAAAACAAGATAATTTTGTTGTTATCACAAGATAACAAAATCCGTTATGTTGTGATAACGACAAAATTATGTCATAATGAGAAAACAAAATCGTTTTCTCGTTAGAACTCGTTAATTTTCCAATGAGGTAGAAAGCGAAACAACCCACCAACCAGACGGTGCTCTGCTGCTGCTGCACACTCTAATGAGGTCAGTTAAGCCTGTTCATGTGTTTGTTTGTACTTTTGCAAGTCTGCGGATACAGGTTGTCGTCCTTAACAGTGGGTTGGCGGGTTTGTCTCGCTTCGTACCTCACCGGAAAATTGACTCGTTATAACGAGAAAACGATTTTGTTTTCTCGTTAAAACGAGATAATTTTGTCGTTATCATGACATCAAGGATTTTAAGTGATGATGACAAAATTATCTCGTTTTCACAGGAAAACAGAGCGAAAAAATTATGTCAGACCATGACCGTTTAGAGCTTCTGTAAATTTAGGATTATTAGGATTAAGGATTATTATTAAGGATTAAAAAATTTTAATTTTTTTAAACTGTAATTTTGCACATTTTCTCTGCTTTGTTAAAGAACGGATAATAAATGGTAAAGTCACAGACAAAAGTATTAATTTGCATCTTAACTTTTAAAAAAAAAGACAAACAAGGAAACAGGCCAAGACTGTAAATAATGTCCACCTCAAAAATAATATAATATGACAAATAGTAATTTGGTCTCTTAGAATCACACTGTTTCACCATATTTAAATCATCTGAAAATATCATTATTGTGCAGAAACTGGAAATATTTGACATAAAAAAATATGTAGTCTATTAAAGATTTAAAAATAGGAAATAATTATTTGAACTTTTGCTTTATTGATTTTGCTGTTTGTAAAACTACAGATATCCAGTTCAATCTCAGGAAAATGTATAAATTTCCGTGTTGACTTAAAAAAAATTACAGGCCAAAACTGTAAAATAAATAAAATGATTAGTTTTGAAATGTCCATATCAAAAATCTTTATTTTTTGGCATTTTTTTCTTTTACAATGTTTGACACAAGAATTACACTATTTTTACTGCATTTAAATTGTCTAAAGATATAATTTGCTTCTTGTTCTTTTATAATAAAACCAATAATCTCATACACATCTAATGCTTTGCTCCTCCAGACAAAATGGACGAGGATGAGAAGATATACAAGCTAAGAATAGAAGTTTTGTAAGTAGAATGAAAACAGCATTTGGAAGCATCTGAAAACTGAAAGGACTGAGTGGTTTGAATGACTCCATCTGTTCTGTGCTCAGGTATAAGGACAGGCAGCGCGATGCAACCATGTCCATCTTGGATATCGGCTTGCTGACCGGCTACACTGTTAACACGCAAGACCTGGACTCAGTAAGAACTTTTCTTACAGACATTTGGTTTAGAGGAACAAGATGTGTTCAAAAAAGTGGTCTGATGATGTGCGTTTGTGTGTAGCTGTCTAAAGGACGAGCCCGCACCATTGCGAAATATGAGATGAACAAAGCTCTGTCAGAAAGAGGCTCGCTCATCATCTACCTGGACAAGGTGAGACACCACCTTCATTCAAATCCCTGTTTCATTTATTTTTTTAATCTGCATTGGTGTTTATTTATTGATGCATATCTAACATTTGTTTCCCCACAGGTTTCTCACACACGGCCAGAGGAGATCACTTTTAGGATCCACCAGAAGCTGAAAGTGGGCGTCTTACAGCCAGCAGCCGTGTCTGTCTATGAATACTATAACCGTAAGTATGAGGTGGAGCCTCAGTTCGCTCCTAAATGTATTCTTTGCTGCCGGTAGACCTGACAGAGTAGATAAGCAGACATTACTACGTTGTGTTTTTAAGCAGCTGATGCAAATTTCACTTCAATTAGCACCAAATATATTCCAAAAATTTGGTTCCCATTGCAGAAAGACCTTGCATGAAATTCTACCATCCGGAGAGAAGAGCTGGGAAGCTGCTGCAACTCTGTAGAGGTGAAGAATGCACATGTGCTGAAGGTAAATAAGATGATGTTATTATTCGGATGATGCAAACTGATAGTTAATCATTTGTCTTAGTAACTGAATAGATTTAGTTTTGCCATATATATATAGATATTATAGTATTTGACTATTAGAGTTGAAATCCTTGGGGCAGGTTGCTGAATCTTAGTGCTTATTTAAAGAATTAAAAGATGGTTGTGAAATTTGGTGGAACATCATCACAACTTTATATCAGAGATGTCAAGCATCTGCAGCATCCTGTAGGACATTGGGGCCTCAGCTCCAGCTGAGGGGGAGGGATCTATCACCAACATATTTGCTGGATTGAAACTGTGACATTACTGCACTCATGTGTGTCGTGTATTCCAGAGAACTGCAGCATGCAGAAGAAGGGTAAAATCAGCAACGATGACCGCACAGCTAAGATCTGTGAGAGTACAGAGATCAGCAAAATTGATTTTGGTAAGAAACCATGAGTGAGCTGCATTTCTACTCTTCTGTGTTCAAGAGATTATGGATGTCAGTAAGCAAGAAGGCTAAAATCTACACCTCGTGTGTCCACAGCTTATAAAATACGAGTGGAAAACATAACAGAGGATTTGTCCACAGACAGTTACACAGTGCGAGTTCAGGAAGTCATCAAAGAAGGTGGGTGCTTATCTCCTTTTCTTACTATTTGTTTGTAGTTGCAGTGACAAAGCTTTTTATTTTGTGGGCACTTTGCATTGCCTCATTGGGATTTCCAGAGTAAAGTGTTGACCATTTTCAAATTTGTGTGCAGGTGTTGATATTTATGAGTTTTTTTTCCATTAAATCTTTCCTTCCTGCCTTAAAATGGTTTAGATGTAACTCTACAGTGTCACCTCCTTTAGTATGCGTATTCAGTCCCTTTGTCACTTACTGCAGCTCCAGCACACCAGCTCGCCTACAAATCCGTTGAAACACAGTAAAAATACTCTGTGCCGTTGGTTCCTCAGGTTTGTTATGCATGAAAATCAGAAGTCTGAATCCATGTTTTTGAGATGGACATGCATGCTCTGCAGTTTTAAGGCAGAAATACTCATGACATGTCCTGAGTCCTGTCCTGAGTGGATTGACATGACTCAAATGTAAAAACCTATAGAGACTCTGGGAAGTTACTGGTCTGAGCTGAGAACTAATCTGGTACATAATCCTTCATAATAGCCAAATAGTCAGAAGGTGGACTTTGGATGACGTATGAGAAGAAGCCTTTTTCCCCCCCCCCAACAATTTAATTGTGCAACCAACAGGAAAATATGAGAATACAGCAGCACTGTGTTTAACCTTAAGCCATGCATTTATTCCTTAAAAACACTCTCTTTTATCATAAATTGCAGGAAGTAAGGATGCCGCTCCTCTGGATAGACTTCGCACATTCCTCAGTCATCAGCATTGCAGAAAAGCTTTGGGTCTGCAAAAGGGCAAAACCTACCTTGTCATGGGTTCATCCAAAGATATTCACAGAGACGACCAACGGCAGACGTAAGTTTTACACACCAAGTCAAGTTCACCTGTCTGATGCTCTTGTATATGTCTTGCTGTTTCGTTCCAGTGTGAAGATTCCTGTCACTTTGCTCTCCGCAGGCTCCTGTATGTGCTCGGAGAGAGAACATGGATTGAGTACTGGCCAACGACAGCAGAGTGTCAGCTCGATGAATATCGACCCACCTGTCTGGGAATAGAGGACATGGTCACTCAGTACACAACTTTTGCATGTCAGCACGAGTGAAACTCAAAGGAACATAATGTTCTTTTCAGTTTGTTTTGATTTTGCATTATATACTAGGTAAAACGTTAATTGCTGGGACATTTAAAAAGAAAGAGATGCCAAAATGACAATGTGTTGAATAAAATGTTATTGTCTTAATAGTCCGTGTCCTGCGTACTTTTTGTTAAAGATTAGACAAATGGTTCCTTCTGTCTGGTTACTGTATGATAAGCTTTAATTTGGATTTGAAGAAGTTTGTTGTACCAAACTTGTACTGCTGACTTAGAACTGCTCTCTGTTTCACTGCGCCCTCCTTTTCTGCGTCGGGAATTTCTCCAGATATTTGCGACTCTTGTGTATATACACCCGAGGGCTAATGAAAGAAACGCCTGCGAGCTTATCCATCAAGTCACACAGAAGCTTCAATCAGTCTCCCCAGATGCTCCTCACATCATCCTCGGTGACATGAACCACTGTTCTCTAAAAACCACGGTGAGACTTCCACCAGTACATCACATGCCCCACCAGACACAACAAAACCCTCGATCTCTATTATGGCAACATTAAAGGTGCATACAAATCCATCCCCCTTCCGCCTCTGGGTTCCTCTGACCACAACTGCATCCATCTCATCCCTGTCTACCGCACTGTGCTGAAGCGAGGCAAAGTGTAGAGTTTCAGAATGAAAGTCTGGGATGATGATGCCTGCCTCACTCTGCTGGGTTGCCTGGACACCATGGACTGGGACATGTTCAAGGAGTCCTCTGCTGACATAGATGAACTAACTGATGTTGTGAGCAGCTGGATTTCATACTGTGGAAAAATTGTTTTACCAGAAAAAACTATGAAAACCTATCCCAATAATAAGCCGTGGGTTTCTAAGACACTTAAAGACCTTCTGTATAGAAAGAAAAAAGCCTTCAGAGAAGGGAACAGAGTAACTCTGTGTAACCTGCAGAAGGAAATTAAATGAGAGATTAGGGCCTGCAAAAAGCATTATAAAGAGAAAATTGAGTGTCAGCTCCAATCTTGGCTCTGCTTGGGATAGCATGAAAATGATCACTGGGACCAAAAAATGCAGCAGGAAGAAAGTTCAGCTGGACGGTTTTAATTCAGATTTAGAGTTGGCTCAGAGCCTCAATGACTTTTATGTAAGATTTGATGTCTGTGATTTTAGTGATAAACATACAGAGATTAAAAAAAAAAAACTGTATCATGTCTGCTCTTCCTCAGAACTCCTTCTTTGATGTACATGATGTCATCAAGTGTTGTAAGAAATGTAAACTGAGGAAAAGCCCTGGCCCTGACCATATTGGTGGCCACCTCTTAAAAGCTTGTGCTGAGCAGCTTGGCCCTATTTTTAATTTTATTTTTAACATGTCCTTATTCCAGCAGAAGGTGCCATCTTCATGGAAGCGGCCCGTTGTGGTGCCTGTTGCTAAAACAAACAACCCCACCACACTCAATGACTTTCGGCCGGTGGCCTTGAACTCTATGGTTATGAAGCAGTTTGAAAAGTTGGTCAAAGCGGAAATATTAAAAAAAAACTGAGCATCTACTGGACCCTCTTCAGTTTGCTTATAGAGTTAACAGTGGTGTACAAGATGCCACAGCTACCTTACTAAATCTTGTATATAAGCACCTTGAAGGTAGTAAGAACCATGCTAGACTGCTTTTCGTTGACTTCTCGTCAGCTTTTAGCACGATCCAGCCTCATGTTTTAGCTGACAAACTCTTTTATTCCTTTAGTCTGGATGTGTGTCTTGTTGGTTGGATTTTCGATTTCCTTACAAAAAGATCACAACAAGTACGAGTAAATGGAACACTGTCCAGCCTATTAACATCTTCTACCCGCTCACCTCAAGGCTGTGTTTTGTCTGCCCTTTTTTTATTTTGTACACGAATGACTGTTTTGGCCACCACACAGACAGATTCATAATTAAGTACGCTGATGATTCTGTCACCGTCAGCCTGCTTACTAATGATGAAGTTGGTCACGGACAGGTCCTTGATGATTTCATATCCTGGTGTGCAGAAGCGTTCCTCCAAATCAATGTCTCTAAAACAAAGGAGGTCTGTATTGATTTTAGATGTCCATCCCCAGTTCCTTTGTGTAGTGTCGTTAACAATCAGCCAGTTGAGCTGGTGACCAACTATAAATATCTTGGCTCTGTGATTGATAATACACTATATTACCAAAAGTATTTGCTCACCCATCCAAATGATCAGAGTCAGGTGTCCTAATCACTTGGCCTGGCCACAGGTATGCAGACTGTTTTGACAAACATTTGTAAAAGAATGGGTCGCTCTCAGGAGCTCAGTGAATTCCAGCGTGGAACTGTCATAAGAGGCCAACTGTGCAACAAATCCAGTCGTGAAATTTCCTCGCTCTTAAATATTCCACAGTCAACTGTCAGCTTTATTATAAGAAAATGGAAGAGTTTGGGAACAACAGCAACTCGGCCACCAAGTGGTAGGCCACGTAAACTGACGGAGAGGGGTCAGCGGATGCTGAGGCGCATAGTGCAAAGAGGTCGCCGACTTCCTGCACAGTCAATTGCTGCAGAGCTCCAAACTTCATGTGGCCTTCAGATTAGCCCAAGTACAGTACGCAGAGAGCTTCATGGAATGGGTTTCCATGGCAGAGCAGCTGCATCCAAGCCGTACATCACCAAGTGCAATGCCAAGCGTCGGATGCAGTGGTGTAAAGCACGCCGCCACTGGGCTATAGAGCAGTGGAGACGCGTTCTCTGGAGTGATGAATCACGCTTTTCCATCTGGCAATCTGATGGACAAGTCTGGGTTTGGAGGTTGCCAGGAGAACGGTACATTTCGGACTGCATTGTGCCAAGTGTGAAATTTGGTGGAGGAGGAATTATGGTGTGGGGTTGTTTTTCAGGAGTCGGGCTTGGCCCCTTAGTTCCAGTGAAAGGAACTTTGAATGCTTCAGGATACCAAAACATTTTGGACAATTCTATGCTCCCGATGTTGTGGGAACAGTTTGGAGCGGGCCCCTTCCTCTTCCAACATGACTGTTCACCAGTGCACAAAGCAAGGTCCATACAGACATGGATGACAGAGTCTGGTGTGGATGAACTTGACTGGCCTGCACAGAGTCCTGACCTGAACCCGATAGAACACCTTTGGGATGAATTAGAGCGGAGACTGAGAGCCAGGCCTTCTTGACCAACATCAGTATGTGACCTCACCAATGCGCTTCTGGAAGAATGGTCAAATATTCCCATGAACACACTCCTCAACCTTGTAGACAGCCTTCCTAGAAGAGTTGAAGCTGTAATAGCTGCAAAAGGTGGACCGACATCATATTGAACCCTATGGGTTAGGAATGGGATGGCACTTAAGTTCATATGTGAGTCAAGGCAGGTGAGCAAATACTTTTGGTAATATAGTGTATGTTAAAGTTTGATGTGAACTGTGAGATGCTCTGCAAGAAAGGCCAGCAACGCCTCTTCTGTGTGAGGAAGCTCGCCAAATTCCAGGTTGACAGGAGCCTGATGAAAATGTTTTATAGCGCCTTCATCGAATCTGTCATTTCTTTCTCGATCATTTGTTGGTATGGTAACCTTGCCAACAAGGACAAGAACTCCCTCAGGAGAATAGTTTGTGTAGCTTCTAAAGTAGCTGGGGTGAAATTTAGCAGTGTGGATGAGATCTTAAAATTCAAGTGCTTAAGAAAGCAAAGTCCATTCGCACAGGTATTACTCATCCTCACAATCCTGAAAACACTTTATTGCCAAAAGTACAGTGACAACACTCCAAATAGTTGAATTCAGGTGTTCCAATCACTTCCATGGCCACAGGTGTATAAAATCAAGCACCTAGGCATGCAGACTGCCTCTACAAACATTTGTGAGTAAATGGGTCGCTCTCAGGAGCTCAGTGAGTTCAAGCGTGGTATCGTGATAGGCTCCCACCTGTGCAATAAGTCTGTTTGTAAAATTTCCTTGACACTAAATATTCCACGGTCAAGTGTTAGTGGTATTATAACAAAGTTCCAGGAGAACAGTACTTGCCTGACTGCACTGTGTGAAGTGTAAAGTTTGGTGGAGGGGGGGATTATGGTGTGGGCTTGTTTTTCATGGGCTGGGCTTGGCCCCTAAGTTCCAGTGATAAAAAGTCTTAGTGCTTCAGCAAAGCAAGACATTTTGGACCATTTCATGCTCCCAACTTTGTCTGAACAGTTTGGGGATGGCTCCTTCCTGTTCCAACATGACTGCAATATACTGTATGTTTGACTGGAAGATTGTGGTTTTATTGGCTCATCTGGTTTAAATGGCAACAAGTTCAAGTAAGAAAAATAAATACTGTAAATTTTTCATAAGGATCAAAACAACTGCAGCAGCCTCTCATAAAATGCTATGAACAAAGCCATAAAATGAATCCTGTCCAACACTATCCTTGATATAAAATGAAGAGATGCACAGCAAGACAACTCTCCCACTCCTCCTGATGATAATAAGACACAATAACAGGTGGAACGTTGTGCCTAAAATATTCTAAAGACGTTTTTAGGGATGTTGCTGTTGAGAACTTTCTGTATAATCTGTTATGACAAAGGAGGTACATTGTCCATGCAATATTCAGAAAATGTTTTGAGAACTTTTTGAGAGCATCTTTGGAGAACTTCATCCAGCTATTTAAGAAAAACATCCTGTGAAATAAAATAAAACTTCCCACTGAAAACATTGCTAGAACTTTGCAGAACTAACATTACCTACAAGTTCCAGAAACATTTGAAAGACACATTAAAATCTAATGTTCAAAGAGCGTTTTAAAGAGATTCATTACTTCAAAAATGATGTTCCTATGAGGTTAAATGTGAACTAAGACAGAACATTTTGACATTCAGGGGATGTTTGGAGGATGTTGTCAGAGTATGATAATAAATAAAGAACGTTTAAAAAACGTTCCTGAAACATGACACAATAACAAAAGTGGAACATTTTGCCTGAAATATTCTGAAGATGTTTTTAGGGATGTTGCTGTTGAGAACGTTCTCAATGCAACATTTGGAAAATGTTTTAAGAACATTTTCAGACATCTTTAGAGAACTTAATCCTGCTTTTATGACAAACATCCTGAGAAATAAGATCAAACTTCCCCCGAAAACATTTCTAGGACTTTGCAGAACTGTATCAGAATGTTTTCAGAGCAAGATAAATCCAGCTGGCTGTCCACTACATTTACCTGACAAATACACTTCACATTTGAGTCATTTGTTTAAAATGTAATCAAGTAAATTCTGAAATTTAATTTACAGGATAGCCCTTTAACTGGGTGAGACAGAAGGTGCAGGAGGAGCAATAAGCGGGTTAAAGAGGGCTACAGAGGGAGAATGAACACATACAGCAGATATGGCATCAGGCAGCAGGATGTGTCGGGTCGAGCCGTCGCTGCTGGCCTTTCTGGCATTTTCCTTTCTGATCTCTCTGGCTGCTGGTGCTCCACTGTAAGTACACATTCCTTGCCTTTACAAATTCTTCCTTCATTTGAAGGCCTGGTCAAAATTAATTTGGTATTTAAAGGTAAAATGTCATCTGCTTTCCTCCCTAATCATATCACTATGTCCTGATAGTTCTGACAGTGAGAGCAATTCTAATCATTACTAGGAAATATGAAGATGAAATATGAAATATTCTTCATTGATTGACCATTTTTTGTATGACAATAAATGTTTTTCCTAATATTAAATATTCTGTCTTACTGACATTGAATAATTCTACATCTCAGTAACAAGTAAAGTACATTTTCAGTGAGTATAATCATAATGACACAAGTTTCTATGCTTTCAGTTGACTTGACTCAGCCAGTAAGAAAAACATGACAAACAGTGATGCACCTGTTGTTGTGTTACTTGTCAAAAAAATGTTGTACAGAATTGTTCTAATCAGCACAAAGACCATGTGTAATTTTAACATTCTAACATTTAAAAGACAGATAATTCTAAATTAAAAAGATGTATATTCCTAAAATGTTATTTAACCGTTTTAGATTTAAATGTTGTTGTTTTTTTTTAAATTCAGCTATAGAGCAAAATTAAAACCTGAGCAACAATAAATCAAGCAAACTTCTGCTTTTTAATCACTGACAGTAACAGAGAGAGAGACAGTTGAAAATTCTGATTATTTGTTTAGCCCACCTTTACTTTTGTCACATAAGTCAATGTCCAAGATTTTGCCAGTAAATTGTCACACAGTTTACTGGAAACAGAGTGCAGCTCAATGATGAAATGTTTTATTGATCCAGTGCTGGATCTCAGTCAGAATGATTAATAGATTACTGATTGTATGTGAAGTAAATGCTGGAGGCCATTCTATACTTTCGCTTTTGCGTGTTTCCAAGAAACTTCAAGTTATTTACTTACTGGGGCAGTGGTGGCACAACAGGTTATCCCTGGGCTACTGATCGGAAGGTCAGAGGATTGAACTCTCACTGCAGTCACTGTTGGGCCCTTGAGCAAGGCCCTTAACCTCTGACTTCTCCCTGGGTGCTGCACAGCGGCAGCCCACTGCTCCTAATACGTAATGTGTATAAGATGGGTTAAATGCAGAGATGAATTTCCCCAAGGGGATAAATAAATGTTAAATTATTACTATTATTATTATTTCTTTATTCACTACATCAGTAGGAAGACAGTAATGAGCATGTAAATGTGTTGATGTTGGCCTTTAGCTCAAATCACATCTGTACCTTCATACAGCCTCACAGAGCTTGTCTTGGTACAAGACGTGCGTTTTTTCAACAAAAATGCAGTTTTAGACATCATAGAAAGTACATTTTTGTAAAAAACAAATAAAAGTATGTTTTGTTAGGGGCTGCACGGTGGCTCGGTGGTTAGCAGCGTTGCCTCACAGCTAGAACATCACTGGTTTGCGTCCCGGTTAGGACGCCTGGGATCTGTCTGTGTGGAGTTTGCATGTTCCTCCTGTGCAGCGTGGGTTCTCACTGGGTACTCCGGCTTCCTCCCACAGTCCAAAAACATGCTGAGGTTCCCTGATGATTCTAAATTGTCCATAGGTGTGAATGACAGTGTGCAGTGTGCTTTGTCTCGCCCTGCGATAGGCTGGCGACCTGTTCAGGGTGTCCCCTGCCTTCGCCCTGATAGGCGGGATAGGCTCCAGTCCCCACGTGACCCTACAGAGGATTGGTGGTGTACAGATAATGGATGGATGGATGTTTTGTTAGTGTTAAACCTTTGATAAAACCATATAAACCTTGTTTAACCTGCAAGTTCAAAAATCCCTAACAGCAGTTTAGTTCAGTCGATCAGTCAGGCTTTATTCATATGGCCCTTTTCATTCAAATAAAATAGAACACAAAGTGCTTTAGAGATAGCAGAAATAAAAATGCAAAAACCCCAATACAAACAACTCCCAAACCCAATATTGTGTTATAAATAAAGGACTCTAAAAACACAGGGACTGAGGAAAAGTTATCCTAAGTAACACGTGCAATGAGGAAACACCAGATGAGATGGAATGAAATATAATTTGATAAAATAAGATATGAATAAATGAAATAAAATAAAATAATCTATTATTAAAACAGAGATCGAGATAAAATTGGAGGCAAAAATTTTAAAAGTAGAATAAGAAAATAACAAAAATGAAGTAATAAACTGTACATTGAATAAACTAAAATATGTAAATATTGAAAATGAATAAGTAAAGAAATCTATAAATTAAATTAGTTATATTTGTAGTAATAAATAATAAATAAAATCTATCAAATCAATCAAATGTCTGACTAAAAAGAAAGAACGTTAGTTTGCCTTAAAAAAACACTACAGCACTGCAATCTTCGTGTCGTCTCTCTTCAGGGAGGTGATGTCTGCGCCCAACTTGTTGCGAGTGGGAGCAGCAGAAAACATCTTTGTTGAAATTCAAGATTACGCTCTTGAAAATGCTGTTAATGTTGAAATCACTGTGAGGAACTACCCGACCAAAACCAGAGTGCTGGAATCCACATCTGTGACCCTGAATAAAACAAACAAGTACCAGGCCCTTGGAAGGATTATGGTAATGTAATGGCGCTTTCTGAAACTCAGTTTATTTACAAAACTATGCTTCTGTCTCTGAGCCTGATGCTTTGTTGTTGTTCTAAAACATTGTGGAAAAGTTTTGCAGAGTTCTACTAATGTGTTCAGCAGGAATGTTCACTATATCACCATTCCTTGTAACCCCATGGAGCTCAGTGCACAGGGAGTGAAAGGGTCTCATTGGAAAGCAAGAGTTTTAAGAGACCCTCTAAACCCATTTCTCTCCCAGATGAACATATGAGGATATATGAGATTTAGATTCTTGCTTTGTTTTTTCCTGTTGTCTACAAGCAAATTCAAAGCACTTTTACTGGTCTATTTGTGTTTATGTAGCAACATGATCCTAAAACAGACACTGAATAAAGTGCTACAGCGTTGCACTTGTTGATTAGATTTCTAGTAGTAGTACAAATTATTTCTTTGAATCCCTCATATTGTTTTGGGATTATATTTCGTTCTTCTCGTGAGAAAACGCCACTCTAGACCTGTCCATGTTGGTCTCTTTTACATGAATAAGTTCACAGTTACGTGTGGGAACCTTGGATTGACTACTTGTGAGTGCAGATGTTCAGGTTTACCAACACCAGCTTCAAAAAGTTATCCTGGATTTGTTGAACTTGAGTCGCAGTGCAGGCCAAAGGTCCACTCTTTGTCACATTGTCTTTGAGTATCCTTCCAAGCGTTTTTGCAAAGTTCTTTTCCGTGCCCATTTTTTGATTACCTGCCCTGAATTCTGGCTGGTTAAATAAACTTTATCCTCCTCTTTCCCTATCAGCTGTCCTTCCCGTAAGCCTCTGTTTGCTCTTTGTTTTCCGATAAACCTTCATAAACTGTTTCAACTTGCCAGCTTTTGATTTGCACTCACGTCCTCTTCCCTGCTTTCCTGACACACCATTGCGACATCAAATAGGGATTTGTATCTTCTCATAATATTGATAAAACACTGTGGGACACTCTATTGTGCTTTATTTACCTCTTTTTCCTAAGCATATTCTAAAGTGAGGATGAGTTTGTTAATCAATGTTGAAACAAGGCCACAGTAACAGATTCATCATTTGTTTCATGACACAGAGTGCATATAAGAGGTGTTCCCACCCCTCCCCATTTACTTTTCCTCATTGAATCATGGTCAATTTCATTTGGTTTTATTGACAAGAATTTATGAAAAAAGGCTCTTTAATCTAAAAGGGAAAACAGATTTCTAAAAAGTAATGCCAAAGAATTAAAACTGTTATTGTTGTTGTTGTTTAAATAATTAAAATAATGTTTTTTTCTGAATTGACATCACTTTGTGGGAATCAGTTTTTACTTTGACATGAAAGAGTCTTTTTTTGCAAATTATTCTCAGAAAAGCCAAAAATATGTTGACCATGATTCAGAGCTGAGAAGCAAGCTTCTAAGGGGCACTGTCGGTATTGTGAAAAGATATAATCCAAAGTGGTCTACTTCCTCTCCAGGCTGTGGTTGTCACATCGACACCTGATTTCTTGTTACTATAGAGTTTGTGTTTTGTACCTGTTATAACCTCTTCCTGTTTCTCATATTATCAATATTGTTCTTTTTTCCAAACACCTCTTTTTATTAACTTTTTATTATCTTACTGTGTTTTCTTTACGTGTGAATAAACACTATAGAAACGTTATTGTGTACATGCTTGTGTATCACAGATATATAGATCCTCATGTTTTAAAACTGTGTGACATACCTTCATCTCTCACTGTGTCCCTTTATACTCAGATCCCTGCTGAACACTTCAGTAAGGATCCCAAAATAAAGCAGTATGTTTACCTGCAAGCAAGGTTCCCTGGCCGAGAGCTGGAGAAGGTTGTGTTAGTATCCTTTCAGTCTGGCTACATCTTCATCCAGACCGACAAGACCATCTATACTCCCAGTTCAACTGGTGAGTCCACTTCTACAGTAGATCACTGCTGAGAAACACAAACATAACCTTGTCAGTAAACGAACAGAAAACACACATGAACCAAACAGTGAAAACTAGTGCTGTCAATCGATTAAAATTTTTGATCGCGATTAATCGCATGAATGTCATAGTTAACTCGCGATTAATCGCAAATTAATCGCACATTTTTTATCTGTTCTAAATGTCCCTTGAAATATCATTTTATATGAGGAGGAGGCGGAGAATTCGCGTCAGCTGTGTTTGGCCATCAAGTAGTATTACAGACTGGATAAACTACGATGATAACTCAGTTCACTCTGACAACACACACAGAAAACTTTGGTCTTGTCAATCTTCACGCGCGCACCCCAGGCCGCCGTCACCTGGCGGAGCATCTGGATCAGTGGCACACGGTTCGGGACGGGGAAAAGGAGCCGACAGAAAGGCGAGCGAGAATATTGCTGCTGTACCACCACCAGCAGGAGATCCTGTCGGACTCCGACGGCGAACACCTCGCCCTCGACTTCGCCAACCATGCCCCCGTCTTACCCACCCCCGCCCGCGTTAATCTCGCGATAAAAAAATTGACGCCGTTAAAATTGATTTGCGTTAACGCGTTAATAACGCGATATTTTTGACAGCACTAGTGAAAACGTTAACCCCTGAAATATATACATCGGGCAATTAGCATAGTTTTGAACTTTAGTTGTCCTCATGGAGCTTTGATGTTGCCTTAAGCAATTCCTTAGAATATAAGATTTGACAGTGGACATACAGTAGTCATAGACTGTATATAAAGACTGTCAAACCCTCAGTGACCTTACCTGAGGAGCGTTTTTCAAACTCACAGTGGCCATTGCCATCTAGACAGTTAGTGACTGCTCCAGAGTCACAGCTAATCCAGAAATGAACAATGAGATGGAGCATGAGTGGAGTGCCAATGCTCTTAATTATGCATACTTTTAAGCCCAAATACAATTTCATTATGAAAGTTGTGTAAACCCCCTCCCCCATTACAGTTGTTATAAACGGGGAAATGGCCTGTACAGACTATAACCATTTATTATATCTGTCTGTAAACATGTTAATTTCTGCTGTAAAGTTGGGCATTTTAACTTGGGAGTCTATAGGGACTGACTATCTTTTGGAATCAACCTCAAGTGGCCATTCGAGGAACTGCACTTTTTGGCACTTCTGCGATGCTTCATTTTTCAACCTCTTTCTCACAGTCTTTTACAGGTTGTTTGCAGTGAGGCCTGGCATGGAGCCTGTGGAAAGGAATAATCAAACTGATACTTTAGTCACCATTGAGATTGTGGTATTGTATCTTTAATTATTATGGAACTTACAACAATATAGTGCTATCATGGAGAGACAGTCTCTTGAAGAGTTCAGAAATGTTCCCAAAGTATGATCACCAAAAACTGCTCCTGAGTTTTGTCAGTTACAGAGCTAAAACATCCATCTGGCAAAGGACTCTGTACAAGCAGTCATGTGACCTCTCCCTCAAAAGGAATATTGGGAAATTTTAAAAAGAAACAGCTGAAATCAAAGAGCAAATCAACCACACAGATAGTTGCTAGAAAATAATAATGTCATGGCAAGATATAGGAATGACAGTGCAACCTTCCTATAGGGATTTTTAAATTGATGATGCTAACTGTTAGTTGTGTAATGTTTGTTTTTAGACGCCTGACAACATCATTGTAGAATCCAGCCTTATCTCGATGAAATCAGGCATCCACTCTGCCTCTTTCCGTCTTGCTGAAATTGTGAGGTGAGTTATTTCACTTTGTTCCAACCTGGACAGGTCTCTGAAACTTACAATTGTGTCCTTCATGTCTATCGATGTGTCACTGCTGAAATATGACCTCTTTGTGCATGTAGTACTGGATTGTGGAAGGTGGTGGCCAAATTCCAAAGTCATTTACAGCAGAGCTTTGTCTCAGAGTTCGAAGTCAAAGAATATGGTGAGTGCCCTCTAAAACTTTTAAAGTCTTTGAAGGCGTCACCTCTCTGCTCGATTTAACACCAAAACACACATTATTTCACAGTGCTTCCTAGTTTCGAGGTAAAACTGACATCCGCGATTCCCTTCTTCTACGTGGACAGCAACGAGCTCGACATCAAGATCAAAGCTAGGCATGTGAAATCATAGATTGACTGGAAGAGAAAAATAAAGGGGTTTGTATTGTTTAATTTCTTGTGATTGCAAATGGACAATTTTGCTTTTAGGTATCTGTTTGGTGAAGAGGTGGATGGAACAGCCTATGTGGTATTTGGGATCATGTATGAGGGTCACAAAAAGAGTCTTTCGAGCTCTCTTCAGAGAGTGCCGGTGAGCACATATTTATACTTTTGATATGTGACTGTCTGCCTGTTGATTTGTCAGCAATCTGTGTGTGTCTCATTTTTATCTTTCCCACTCAAAGTCAGACAAATTTGTTCTACAGTTTAGTCTCACCACTAGGATGTTACTGTTTTCCACATGTCTGGAGTTTAATTGTTACATTCGCTACAAATAATCAAATATATTAAAGGCTGAAATATGAATTCACGTACTTACAAAAGGATCCCCTAACAAACCCATTTTACTAACTAATTTGCATTAGATTGTCAGAAGCCATGGAGTCGCCAAACTAAAAAGGGAACACATAACACACACCTTTCAAAACATCCTTGGTCTTGAAGGAGGCTCCATATATGTATCTGTCAGCGTGTTGACGGAGAGCGGTAAGTACAAAATGTGTCACATCATGTGTGAATCATACAGATTTTGCTGCTTCACAATAATGCCTGTTATTAAGAGAGTTTCCATTACCATTGTAGGCTGGTAATACATTTTATTGATCCTTTAGTGATCTCTGCTAAGTATAACAGTTCAGATAAATATAAAAGACGATTTCATTTTGTGGACATTTTTGTGATAAATTTTGTTTATGGGATTTAAAAATTGAAATGTTACGTGTGAGAGGAGTGGGGTGGTGGAGTGGTATTATGATTGTGACGTGCATGTGTTAAAAACAGGCAGTGAAATGGTGGAGGCAGAATTGAGAGGTATCCAGATTGTCAAATCGCCCTACACCATCCACTTCAAGAAAACACGACAATATTTCAGGCCAGGAATATCATTTGACGTGGCGGTAAAGTACCAATTCAGATTTACATTTGTGTAAAATGACAGCAAAATGGAAACCAGACGACTACAGGTTGTTAATGATTTGTCTGAGTCATAACTTTTTGCTGCACAGCTCCTACAATGTGCAGATGATTACAGTATTCATTCAGCAGTTTGAAGAAGGTATGATGTTTTAATAAGGCGGTTAGATTTCTGATTTTTCTGCTGTTTTTTCTTCAATGGCAGATTGAAGTTGTAAATCCCGATGGCTCTCCAGCAAAAGATGTTAGAGTGGTAGTGCAGCCTGGGGATGTGGAGGGCACCACTGCAGCCAACGGCATGGCAAGGCTTTCCATCAATACAGAGGAAGTTTTCGCACCCCTGATAATTAAAGTATGTCTTTAGGATTGTTTGATTGTCATTCAGTCTTTTGCATTGCTATATGGTGTCTTTGTTCTTATCAACTATTTGTGTCTGTGGCTTTTTGTTATGTGGATTCCTCTGTGTTTGAAAATTCTTTTGATTTTGAAATGTAATGCTACACTAAGCTTGAATAGGACAGAGCCTTTATAACTTCATATAAGTTGTGTATACATTTAAACGTAGGCAACAACAAGTGATTCTCATAGTTGAAGTGACTGTTGTCATGTGACCAAGATGGATTTTTTTGGATGTTGCTTCCAGAAAAGCAAGGTTGAAAAAAATGTAAACTTGATGCTTTTCAGGTGCTCCTAAAGGATTTTTTTGTTTGTGGATGTCAACCTGTGTGTGTGCCCTTAATTACAGGCGAAGACCAATGTTCCTGGTATTTCACCTGAAAGACAAGCGTCGGCCCAAATGACTGCTCTTCCATTCACTAGTAGAAGCAACAATTACATCCACATAGGTGAGGAGTATTCTGCTCTGACGCCCGTTGGTAAACTTAGCAGTGATGACATCGCTGTGGAGATGTTGTTCCTACAGCATCATAACTGATGTTGCTCCAGGACCATCATTGCAGCTGACCAATCACATTATTGTGATGCCGTAGCTTTGCAACATGGGAGAAGTTTGCATTCAGGGTTTTCTGCCTGGTTAATTGGCTTTTTAGCATCATGTTAATGTTGTGAAAATTGTCTGTTTTAACTAAGTCTTGCTTAGTTGAATGGTCTGACTGTACCTCATTATCATACAGCTATAGGGCCTGTATGTATTTTCTTTAACCAATCACAGATGTATTCAGCGGAGCTGAACCAAGGATGCAGCAATGGTGTCCCCTGGTACACCTCCTCTAGTGACAGTGGAATTGATTTGGTGAGACATTTGTAAGCATGGAATGGAAATTCAAAATACTTAAAAAAAAAAAAAAAAGCGAAAACGTCAAGCCAACTAAGTCATTACTGAATCATTTAGTATCACGTGGGACTCAGCCCCCACTCTACTGGATGAGAATCCTATGTTTTAACCAGGGATTGGTCGATATGGGGTTTTTGTTTGTTTGTTTGTTTGTTTGTTTGTTTTCAAGACTGATACTGGTGCCGACTATTGGTAATTAAGAAAGGCAGATAAGTAATATTTGGAACCAATATGTATGAAATTCAATGTTTTAACAGCATGTGATAGCAGGAAGCCATTCATAACTAGACTTCTTCATTAATAAGGGTGACTATAACTGAATATGTCATATAAAAATAGGAGGGATTAAATTAGGACACTCTCCTCTGTTTATGTGGATCGACTGAGATTATTCCTTTTTTTCTCCTGCAGTTACATCTCCCGTTCTTCTCGTTTTTATGGTCCACTAAGATCCAGATCTTAAAGCATTATTAGTTATTGTTTATCAGACTCTGTTTGAGGTTAATCTGTGGCTGCCTGCTAACCTAGCTGCTAGCTGTTAGCATAGCCTTAGCTATTGTGAGAGAAACTAATTTTCTGGTTTGTGGCAGCAGCTTGTGTTTTTTTTATCCTTTTTTGCAAGTTGTGTCTCTGCTTGAGATATATTTTTGAGATTACATACAGAGAGGGGTAGCACATTTAATTAATCAATAATTTGCCAATAAAGACAACAATCTCGAAAATAGAAAAATTTCAAATATCGACCACATAATCAGCCAGGCCAATACTTGGTCTATCCCTAGATTTAACCATTTGTCCACCACAACACACAATGCAACACATATGGATTTGGTTGGTCTTTGTCCTGGAAAATTGCCATTACTGGTATTACCTTAAACTAGAAAACAGCCACATTGGTAAATTTGATGTTGTATACAATATGGACAATAACAGTCCGTCAGTGCAATGGGGGAGAAAGACAGACTTGTTCAGTGCCTTGCTCTCTAGAATAAGAAAGACAGCCTCTTTATCTCATGGCAGTGAACACAAACTCTTTCCCTGTTGGCTTGTTGGAAATAGTTTGTAAGTTCAAACCTTATTGGATGGTTTACAGACAATCTAAAAGTTCTACAGTAATAAGACAGAACAACTTCCTAAAGACAAGACTATAAGACATCTCATTGGAAGGACGTGTAGCCAAGGTTACACTGCATAACTGGGACAAACCTGAGATCTCTATTTCTGACTTTTGTTGTGAAACAGAAACATCTCGCGTTACCACAAGTAGCAGTCAACCTGTAACTCTAAAAACATATGAATGTTGTTTGTCTCAAAAAGACAAATAATGAGGAGAAGATTAACAGATAAGCTTTACTTTCACATTTTCATAATACATTGTCTGATTCCCTGAAGCTTTTTCTCTAGAAAGATTTCCTGCGAGAAAGCCCTGAATGCAAACTTCTCCCACTACTGACCCACACTTAAATTATTCCGCGAAATCGCAAAGCTATGGCATCACAACAATGTGATTGGTGAGTTGCAATGAAGGTCCTGGAGCAGTTTTAATCACAGTAACAACACCAACGCTGCTTTATCAAGTATGCCAACTAGCCATGGGCAAGACCCCCTAAATGTCCAGCACTGATTGTGTTGAGTTGTTTTTGCAGGTGTTGACACAGCTGAGGTGAAATTAGGAGAAAACCTGAAATTTAACCTTAACCTCAACAGGCAGAACAGTGAAGAAAATGACATCACATACCTGGTAGGAGACGTGTTGCACCTGTGTATGTGTTGGTTTGTTGACATGCTTGTGTAGCAATCTGGATAAGTATTGTTGTGCAAATCTGCATTCCCAGATTTTAAGCAGAGGTCAGCTGGTGAAACATGGCCGATACCGGATGAAACGTCAAATACTCATTTCCTTGACTGTTATCGTTACCAAAGAAATGCTGCCATCGTTCCGCATTGTCGCCTACTACCATCCAAATTCTGGTGAGGTGGTGTCAGACTCTATTTGGGTGGATGTAGAAGACTCCTGCATGGGATCGGTGAGAGACACAACACTGTAACACAATCAGACTAATTGTTAAACTAGTCTGACTGTTTCTCATAACTTAGTGTTATGAATACGGAATACTGAAACGTTAAATCTACCCTCTGCTCCTTCTTTAGCTGAAGTTGGAACAATCGGAATCACAGAATCCCTATGAGCCACGCAAAACGTTTCGTCTGAAGATCACAGGAGATCCACATGCCAGAGTAGGACTGGTGGCAGTCGATAAAGGCATCTACGTCCTCAACAACAAGTACCGGCTGACACAGAAAAAGGTGCATTTTTTACCTTTGTCTTTTAAAGTGACTGATATAGGATTCATTTACGATCACAATATGTCAATTGGGTGACAGTCAACTGGATGAGGCCTTTTTGTGTAGAGTTATGGGTGTTTCTTCCCACATTTCAAACACATTAAAGTTAGCCTTACTAATACTCTAGATTGTCAATAGCTGTGAATGTGAGTGTTTGAGACATAGACAACAACAGAAGCTCCTTCTTGATGTAATTCCAGTGCAGTAAATATGATATTGGCAGTCATGGTAGCATAAACATTGTCTCGCCATTGCCCCTGCAGTAACTGGGGCTGGAAAATGTTGCAAAGGGTTGCAGTTAAAAAAAAACAAAAAAAAACATGTGTGATGTGCAGTTTCATCTGAAAAATAAACCAAATTTCAGCTTACCGATCAGGTGTTACAACCATTAAAACCACCTGCCGAATATTGTGTTGGTCCCCCTTATGTGATCTAAAATGCTCTGAACCATTGGACATGGACAAGAGGACCTCCCAGGGTGTCCTGTGGGGTCTCGAACCAAGATGTTGGCACTGGATCCTTTAGGTACTCTGGCTTGTGCAGTGGGGCCTCTGTCAATCACACTTGTTCCACTGCATCCTGTTGATGCTCGATCAGAATGGGGTGTAAGAAGTTTGGAGGTCAAATCAACATCTTGTTCCATTGTCATGTTCCTCAACATGTTCCTGATTGTTTGATGTTTTTTCCATATGGTGGAGTGCATTTTCCTGTGGGGGTAGGCCAGTGACATTTGGGATTTCCATTTGTATGAGGGAGTGTGCTTGTTGTGGGACAATGTTTATTTGGGTGTCTAAGTCTCATCAACATGGATGTTAAAATCCAAAGGTTTCCAGCAGAACAGCACATAGTACCAATATGATCAATGTTATTCACTTCACCTTTCAGTAGTTTTAATGTTGTGGCTGATCAGTGTATCATTGATATCTTTATATTATAAAATATTCTACATGTCTCTTTTTAAAAAACTAGATTATATGAAAAGTAATAATTCTGTACTCATGATTAACATTCATAAACATTTCAGTTGAACTGCAGGCTGTGTTTTCACAGAGCAGAGAGGAGACAAGTATGAAAACGAAACAGAGCACTTTAGAAGAAGATGAAACGTACTTAATCAATAAAATAAATCCAGCATGGCTCAAAAATAGTACACACAGGTGCAAGACGTCAAGAAGTTGTTGGAAGAAATGTTGGCTATACTACTGCAAAGGTGTTTCAAATCTTGTAAAGGATTTTTTTCTTTATGATTTAAAGCGTTAAAATGCTGTTATACTGCAAATAAAGTTATGTTTGAATTTTCTCTACTTATAGCTATAGTTGTGCAGTTTCCATTTAGGTGCAGGAATTTATATTGCAGTGAGAAATATGCCCAGAGTGAGTAAAAATGTGGCCAATGTGTGAAAAAAGCAACCTGAAACTTCTTAGAGGTAAGATGTTTAAATGGCCTTGTTTTTATTTTTATTTTTGACGATTGAAAGCCACTGTTGCGTTCCCCCTTGAAGTTGTAAAAGTTAAGACCTATAGTATAAAATGCTTAAAAAACAAGATAAACACACAGCAAAGAACCTTTAAAGAAGATGTGATTCTTTATTTCTACGTCTGCTGACTGAGGCTTCTGTCTGTATTTCTGGATTACTTCCACTCTGTCAGATTTGGGACGTCGTGGAGAAGTACGACACTGGCTGCACACCAGGAGGAGGGAAGGACAGCATGAACGTCTTCTTTGACGCTGGACTGATGATGGAGACCAACACTGCTTCTGGGACTCCCGACAGAATAGGTGATGTTATGTTTTTAAAAATATTTTTACACTATTTTAAATTGAATTAAATTAAAATTGAATTAATGCAGGAATAAATTTGAATAAAAAAGCTCGGAGGAAAACAACAAGTAGGCTACAGCTGTTTTCTCAATGTGTTAGAAGCATATTCGATTTATAGTTTGGTTATTGTATCAGATCAGATTCAGTATTGGACAGAATGTAGGGAAAAAACAAACCTGACCTAAGCAAAAGAGATGATACAATCATGGACATATAGCAGTACTGTATGTAAAGACTGGCAACAAGAATTACATGGTATAAACAATAGCATGAAGTGTTGAAGTAATGGAATAGAAGCAGCAGATTGACTTATTGCACATCATAAAGTCAAAAGTTAATGATCATTTCAGTGACAAAGTTATTCAGTGAAGTCAGTTCAGTTTAAAGGTTTGTTGTTCAACATTTGTAACACTTCTGTACGTCTGGACATAGGAACACATCTGTGGCTGGTGTGTCAACCTACCTCAAACTACTTGTTTTAACAGTATCATGACACCGATGCTGTGCAGTTTTGCACTTGCTATGGTCTCTTTATGAGTACGTCTGTTTTGCATTTCCCAGATGCTAGTTGTAACGCCACCAGCAGGAGCAGCAGCAGCAGCAGGAGGAAACGAGCCACCACTATAATGGAAGTCAGAACCAGCCTAGGTAAGAATCAAAGCTTAAATTTACCAATTACCACACGTTCAAAGAGCATGTGACTTTCAAAATTTGCACAAAAAACAGGACTGTTTATGGATGAATGCAAAAAAAGAAGGTTACAGGCAGGGAGGCAAGCAAACAAAACCAGGATGCAAAGCAGGGACTGTGGTCAAACAGACAGAAAATAAAATCTTGAGAGCTTAAGGATTATGTGCTATTATGTACATTACTACTGCAATGAATGTGGGAAATATATTAAAGGGAGATGATAGTGGAACTGGGTAAAAGTGAAGTAGGTTTGGCAGACCAGATGACCAAGGGAAAGGGTGATAATACAGGAAGTACAGGTAAATTAATTGTCCTGGTACCAGTTACCACAGAGGTCATCGTTTTACGAATGTCTTTACCTGGTTTGTTTTTCTTATATTTCTTGGGTGTTTGATTTTGAACACCTGCAACAGAAACAATGTTTGCAGTTTTTCCATCACAGACAGTAGGGTTATTCTTGCTTGACCTTATGTGCTTTGCATGATTTTTTTAATCATAACCAACGGATATATAAAATGCTATCAGCAAAATATCAGATCACAATATTAAGTGCTTTCTGAGATTTTTTAGTTGTTGTTTTTTGCCGACGACCACCTTTCAGCAAGTTTTATTCTCACAAAATTTATAACATAATTCGGTGTGGTTCTGTCAGAATAAAAGAGCTGTGATATGTTTAGAGAATATATTTATCTACAAGCATTTTATGGTCGATTTGTACATTCTTAATTGTTGTAAACCATCATTTGTCAGCTCATTCTTTCTTCCACAAACCTCTTTCTTTCCAGCAAGTCAATATGAGGACAAAGATGAAAGTGAGTGCTGTTTGGATGGCATGAGGGACGTTCCTGTTTCATACAGCTGTGAGAGGCGCAGCGAGTACATCCTGGATGGTCTGGCCTGCGTCAAGGCCTTCCTGAACTGCTGCAGGGAGATGGAAAAACAGCAAAATGAGAGGAAAGAGGACGTCCTGCAACTGGCTCGTAGTAAGAGACAGGCACAAGGGATGCAGAAGATTTATAAAATTATTTTGATTTCTGCCTCTTTATGAAAAATAGTAACCTTTTTTTCAATGACTTCTTTAGCCGAGGTGGATGACAGTTACATGGACAGTGATGAAATTGTTACACGAACCCACTTCCCTGAAAGTTGGTTTTGGTATGAATACAAACTGAAAACATGCTCGACAGAAACACCTCACTGGTAAGGACAGCGATACACTGAAATATTATGCAACCACTAAAATTTATCCCAAAGTTCCTATGCCTCTGAAACTGACAACTGCACTTTCTTGATCTCAGTGACACCATGGTTTTGGAGCAAAATGTTCCTCTGCCAGACTCCATCACAACCTGGCAATTCACTGGTATCAGTATGTCAACAACCCACGGTGAGATTTGTTTCTCTGCACAACATACTTTTCAGTAACCACTGTGTTTATGGTTTGATTCTGTCACTGTCCTTTGTCGTACACATCAATGTCTGTCACAACATTCAGTATCTTGCAATCAGGGCTCTAACCTTAGCTGGTTTGAGTCTACAAGTCCTACAGAAAAGTCACAACTACATGTGTGAATTTTATATTTCTTATTTTTTTACAATATGTACTTAGGCACCATGGTCTTGTTCTCTTTCTTTTCTGTTTCATCTTTTTGTTTGTTTTATCTTTTCTGTCTAAGGTATCTGTGTGGCTGATCCATTAGAAATCATTGTCCGGAAGAAATTCTTCATTGATCTAAGGCTGCCGTATTCTGCTGTCCGCGGAGAGCAGCTGGAAATTAAGGCAGTCCTCCACAATTACAGCCCTGAGAGCATCACCGTGAGTCAAAAACAGCAGTAAAAATAGGACTGAAGCACAGTGCAAGGCAACAAAAGAGAACAAAACTGGCCTTTCACATGGTTTATATCCCCAGTGAGACTGGGTATTCTGCACAAATGCTTTAGTATCAGGCAGAATTGCTTGAAACACTGTGCAAAGATGGACGATCAGAGAACCGAGGCGCGAACACAGAACAGCCAGACTTGTGGAATGTTCAACGACTGATTTATTTTAACTAAGAACTGAAACCAATACAAAATGCTGAACCAAACTCTGATGAAGAAAAACTGAAGCCAAGTCTAATAATAATAAAAAAAAAAACACGCAAAAACAACAAAACTCAAAACTAACAACAGAAGGGGAATCTAAGGAGAACTTCACTTGCGCACTAAAACTAGACTAACAAAACAGGGGCATAGAAACCAGACTAAAACTGAAAGCAATACAGAATTAAGAAATAAACTCTGGACAAAGAAACTAGAACAAGTCAAATAGAAAAACTAGCAAACAGCAAAAAACAACTAAAACCCTGAACTAACCACAAAAGGAAAATCAGCAAACCCCACAAAATGTAACTAGCACAAAACACTGCGAACTTACAAAACTCAAAATACCCAAAAAGCAGACAAGGCGAAGAACAAAGTACACAGAACGCCAATGAGGCAAGTTAATAAAAGTCTCTAAACATACAAATGCTAAAAAGGCAAAACTACAAATATACAAAGAATGCTGACTCAGTGGATTAAGAAACAAAACTGTTGATGGCAACAGTCGTCAAACATAAATTAAACCCTTAGCTGGCTACGGGCAGCATCCAGTCAGCAAGTGTGTCGCTGAGGCAGGGTGTTCTGGTGGTAGCAACCCAGGGAAGATAGGCAGGAGACAGAGCAGGGACAGACATGGAACTGGGGTTGCATAGATTATGGTCTGGCAGAGAGTGACTGAATGAACCAGTTTTTTATTAAGGGAGGGGATTAGTGGCAGGTGAGCTGCTCCTCACAGCTGCCTCCAATTCCTGCAATCCGGAGACTGCAGGCAGAGCTGGGCAGACAGAGTGAGAGTGAGGGAGAGAGTGAGGGCAAGCAGGGCTGAGCGAGAGGGAGAAGGAAAGGAAGAGAGGGGGAAAGAAAGAGAGAGGGGGAGACAGGCAGGGGCTGCAGCGGGCGTCATGACACTAACTTGCATAGATACGTTTATCAGTTTGGCAAATAGTTTGGTACAAAGTGAGTAGTCAACAATACAGCTTCATGTGGAGGACAGTTTATTTTTTTAAACAGGCACAGTCACCTAAACTGATTCTTGAGTGTGTGTTTTGATGATGGTGATGCAGTGAAGATGGGTGACCACATTTGGTTCATATAATTTAATTACTCATTGAACCATTCAGTGGCCCCATTGCTTTCCCCCCTTCTTTATTTACATCTAGGCCTAAATGTCAATCTCCCTTTAATGTTCACCTCTCCATCTCAATTCCCAACAAGGTGCGTGTGGATCTGAAAGAGGAGTCCAATTTGTGCAGTGCAGCTTACAAGCGTGGGCGGTTTCGTCAGGAGGTTGAAGTTGGAGCTCAAACCACACGAGCCGTACCATTCATCATAATCCCTATGAAGAATGGAAAATTCCCCATTGAGGTCAAAGCAGCGGTTAGAGACTCATTCCTCAGTGATGGAATCAGGAAGATGCTTCTGGTGGTGGTAAGAGGCAGACTCTTTAGTGGTGACAGAGCTTGACATTACATATTGGAGGAGACTGCAATTTTAAACCAGCGACAAAATAATGCATGTTTAAACTCTGCATTTGCATTTCAGACCAGTAGCTGTCTGTCATGCATGTTGTCTGGCCACTTAGCGCAATATCAGACTCACCTGGCTCGATTTTTTTTTTTTTGCAGTTTTCAAATTAAACTGAAATTAATATTTAGAAACATAAAAATTTTAAAAATTCAAACATGCAAACCCTTGTATATTGTCACACTGAAGTGTGAGGTACTCAAAGATAGTTTTTTACTCCTAACTGTCTCCTAACTATTATTTTTCCAGCCTGAAGGCATACTAATAAAATCCCCGACAAATGTCGAACTAAACCCTGCGAGAAAAGGTGTAGGTAAGTTTGCCATTGAGGTAGCCACAATTAGCAAAGAAGGGTAACCTGTGCACCTGTTTTTCTATTTGCAAATCCTCTAACTTGTCTCTTTTCCTAGGTGGTAAACAGGAAGAAATTATAAACAGTAGAATTCCTGCACTGGATTTGGTTCCAGACACACCTATGAGCACAGTGATTTCTCTGACAGGTGAGGTCAAGAGACATATTTTGTTCAAAGTGGAAGTCTAGTCTGAACATATCAAAAGAGTACAGTTCCTGTAAATAGGATTGGTTGCTATAGTTAATGACTGATTTAACAGCCTAATCCATCAGTTTATGCTCACATCAGTCCAGAAAATTGAAATTGCCCATTAAATTGTATCTGCATGTACACTGATCAGCCACAACATTATGACCACTGACAACTAAAGTGAATAACACTGATCATGGTACTATGTGGTGTTCTGCTGGAAACCCTTGGATTTTGACATCCGTGTTGATCAAACTTAGACACCTAAATAAACATTGTCTCAGAGCAAGCACACTTCCTCATGCAAATGGAAATCCCAAATGTCACTGGCCATCTTCCACAGGAAAATGTACCTCACTACATGGAAAAAAAATCAAACAATCAGGAACATGTTGAGGAACATGACAATGGCCCAACATGTTGATTTGACCTCCAAACTTCCTACACCCCATTCTGATCAAGCATCAACAGGATGCAGTGGAACAAGTCTGATTGACAGAGGCCCCACTGCACAAGCCAGAGTACCCAAAGGATCCACTGCCAATGTCCTGGTTCCAGACCCCATAGGACACCCTGAGAGGTCCTCTTGTCCATGTCCAATGGTTCAGAGCATTTTTAAGCACATGAGGGGGACCAACACAATATTAGGCAGGTGGTCATAATGTTATGACTGATTGGTGTATGCTACATTCACTTTGTGCTGGCATGATAATAAGGGGTTATTTTTAGGCACATAATGTCACAGAGTGCCAGTAAAATCTTGTTTTCTACTCTCACTTGGTATTGTTCCAGTTAAGGTCTTGCCTTTATAACTGCAAAAGACCAACCCAATGGTTTTCTTTGTCCACACAGGAAGAGAGCAGATGAGTGATCTGTTTGATAACGCCATCAGTGGGAACTCTATGGGTACTCTGATCAAACAGCCCTATGGTTGTGGAGAGCAGAACATGATCCGCATGACCCTTCCTGTCATCGCAGCCTTGTATCTGGACAAAACCAACCAGTGGGAAACTGTGGGTTTCAAGAGACGAAATGATGCCCTCCAACACATAAAAACAGGTAGGCTTGCACATAATTATCCTCAAACTGCTGTCAGAGATTCAGTAGACAGTTGAATGGCAGTAAGTAAAATGTTTGTGTGTCCAGGCTACACAACTGAGCTTAAATTTCGTAAAGGCGATGGGTCTTTTACTGTGCATCATGCTTACCAAAGCAGCACCTGGTGAGACATCCAAGACTTAATGAACTCGTTTTTATGTACAAATAGATAAATAACCTAAAGCAAATGCAAAACTATTACACCATCTTCGCTCTCCTCTGTTAGGCTGACAGCCTACGTTGCCAAGGTGTTTTCCATGGCCTATAATCTGGTCGCAGTGCAAAGCAGCGTGATATGTGACGCCATCAAGTATCTTATTCTCAAGGCAAAGCAACCTGACGGCATGTTTGCGGAACTTGGATACGTGTACAGTCGAGGAATGATTGTGAGTGCACTGATTTCAGGAGCGCCAATTCTTAAACCCCTGGCTCTTGACAAAAACAGCAAAATCACACTTTTGTATATATATGTGTGTGTGTGTGTGTTTGTGTGTGTCCTTGTGTAGGGTGACGTGCAGGGTTCAGATTCAGATGCCTCCATGACGGCCTTCTGCCTCATCGCCCTGCAGGAGTCACGCACAATATGTTCCTCCACTGTTAGTGTGAGTACATGTCACTCGTTCAATTTTTAAAACCAAAACAATGCAATTTTCCATTGTGTGCCTATATTGAACAACTCTTTAATACTTGCATTGCTAGAGCCTCTTTTTCTACTGTTTACACAAAATTTTGAAATATACAAACCAAAAAAAACCCCAAAACATACACGTTTGCATATGTAGCATATTGAACCTCCAAAACAGTTTTGTCTATATTGATTTGCCTTGTTCCTTAATTTTTCATTGTCTAACCATGAACCTGCAACCTTATTATCTTATTTCATTTTGGTATTTGTTTTTAAATTCTGGTGTATTGCAGTCACAAGTATCAGATGTTTTTCTCTCTTTCTTTCTTTCTTTCTGTCTTTGTTTGCTCACACTTGCCAATGTTTTGGCATTGAGTTCAAGCATTGAGGGGAGGGACTAAACAGAATCAATATAACCTGCATGTAATTTGCTTACTACAGAGCAAATGTCACTTTTCGTGGTATCAGGATATCTCAAAAATCACAAACGTATGAGCTGGATCTCGACTCTGCATCTCTGTGTCATAAAGCCTTGGGATTTATTGTTATAGTTTCTGATTAACTGTCTTCTGTACAGAGTTTGCCAAGCAGTATAAACCAGGCAGTATCCTATCTGGAGAGACGTCTCCCCAGCATCACTAACCCTTATGCTGCTGCCATGACGTCATATGCCCTGGCCAGTGAAAACAAACTGAACAAGGGGATCCTCTACAAGTTTGCCTCCTCAGGTTTTCTTACACAACATTCCTTAACATGCTTTTGAGATCAAAATCAAAGATGACAAGATAGACCGACATACGTATGTAAACGTGTGTGTGTGTGTGTGTGTGTGTGTGTGTGTGTCTTCCAAAGACCGATCCCACTGGCCTGTTCCTAAGGATAATGTTTTCACACTGGAAGCCACAGCTTACGCTCTACTAGCTCTCGTAAAGGCTGGGGTGAGCTCATACAAGACCTGTAATTCCTGTCACTGCTGTAAAAGAGCAAAGCATGCATTTCCCTATTAGATTTACTAAAAATAGATCAGTGCAAAATAAAGGTTAATATACACCAATCAGGCATAACATCATGACCACCTGCCTAATATTATGTTGGTCCCCCTCATGTGCTCAAAAATGCTCTGAACCATTGGACATGGACAAGAGGACCTCTCAGGGTGTCCTATGGTGTCTGGAACCAGGACGTTGGCACTGGATCCTTTGGGTACTCTGGCTTGTGCAGTGGGGCCTCTGTCAATCAGACTTGTTCCACTGCATCCTGTTGATGCTTGATCAGAATGGGGTGTAAGAAGTTTGGAGGTCAAATCAACATGCTGGGCCATTGTCATGTTCCTCAACATGTTCCTGATTGTTTGATGTTTTTTCCATGTGGTGGGGTGCATTTTCCTGTGGGGGTAGGCCAGTGACATTTGGGATTTCCGTTTCCATGAGAGTGTGTTTGTTGTGGGACCAAGTTTATTTGGGTGTCTAAGTCTCATCAACATGGATGTCAAAATCCAAGGTTATTGAGCAGAACACCACATAGTACCAATATGATCAGTGTTATTCACTTTAGTTGTCAGTGGTCATAATGTTGTGGCTGATTGGTGTATGTTTTTCACATTATGTTTTTAAATTATCATGCATTTTTCTTCTACGTTAGTGTCATTTTCTAAAATAGCAGATCTTGCAGTTTGTACTAGTTGATATTAAAGAATGGACAATAGACTTAGGTTGGCAATGCTAATATGCAAATGTTTAGTAGGTAAAATGTTTACCATGTTCAAGATCTTATAGCTAAACATGTTATGTTAATGTTTCTTATAGATTTTTTTAAAAAAGTAAGCAAAATGAATAAAATACAATCAGAACGCTTTATTCTTTGGGGTCCATGAATACCCATGCAAAACTCCATTTAGAAATACACCTGGTATATCTTAAAATATTTAAGTCATTGCTAGAAAATACTACAGGTTTTATTGGCAGATGTATTACCGGATCTTTTTGAAACTTTTATTTGAAAGATCTTTCTGGGAGGTGTATATAATAAATAAAGGGTTATTCAGTCAAAAAACTCATTCATTCACATGGTTTCTCTTGTGAGTATACATAAACTTTTAAAATGCCTATTAAAGGCATGTTAGGTGGTGAAACATATTCAGACATTCATTAAAATGACTTTAACAAGCTTTTCTTGCTTTCTGCTGTTAAAGGCCTTTGAAGAGGCCAAACCTATTGTGCGATGGCTCAGTAAACAGCAGAAGGTGAGCGGTGGATATGGATCAACTCAGGTAACACAACTTTATCAATTCTGGATACACTTGGGTGTTTTTTCTCAAAGCTTGCCTTGTTTTTCTCAGCAACTTTGGACTGAAGTAGATGTCAACTAGTATGTTTTTTTCAGGGCCAATACCAATTAGTAGTGATCAGTGAGACCGATACCTGATATTTGAACCTGAAAATTTTACTAACTTTACTTTACAAGTAAACTTTTAAAAACCTGATGGATGGATGGATGGATGGATGGATGGATGGATGGATGGATGGATGGATGGATGGATGGATGGATGGATGGATGGATGGATGGATGGATAGATAGATAGATAGATAGATAGATAGATAGATAGATAGATAGATAGATAGATAGATAGATAGATAGATAGATAGATAGATAGATAGATAGATAGATAGATAGATAGATAGATAGATAGATAGACCATTCCCTTGAGGCAATCCAGGGTATCCAGATCCAATGTTCAAAAGAACGTGCAATTAACATGCAAATCATGCAGGTCGAAGAAATAAATTGCCGAAATTATTACTATTTACAAAAAAGGTGTAAAATCACTGATATTTACAGTAAAAAAAAAGAGAATTAAAAAAGTCTAAGTACAATGTAAAAACATAGCTAATAATAATATTTAAACAATTAATTTGTTTATTTAAATACAGACGATAAAAATAGGATATAGTCAGTGTCCTTAAACTCAAGCTCTTGATTATGTCTATTAGGCTACTATCATGGTGTACCAGGCTGTAGCCGAGTACTGGACCAGTGCTAAAGAACCAGAGTATGATCTGAACGTGGACCTTTCGATACCAGGCAGGTCGCTAATTGACCGGTACAACTTCAACACGGACAACCACCATTCCACAAGAACATCTAAGGTAAGAAGACACACATGCAAACCCAGAGTGCCTCATTAAACCTGCATTAATCAACTGTCTGCACATCCTGAGCAGAAAGAAATCAATGTAGGCTTTTAGTATTTCAGGTTTCATCACCCTTGTTCCTCTACACTTAAAGCTATAAATCATCCACCGGTTAAAACTTTGAAATACTATTAAAGCCTATTATATGCAACATGATAAACACTACTTATGAACTTGTTAGTTGTAGTGCAAGTCATGTGATGCAGCGCAGCATCTTTATTTCAGTTTGAACCGTAAGACTTATCGTTTAGTCGTGATTATTGCTTATATGTTCCGTCATCTTTTAGTGATTAGATGCTTTTGTATTCCTGCTTAACTATTGTTTCCAGTATACTGACTATCTTGACTAATGTGTGTGTGCTGAACATCATGAGCGTTACTCAAGGTGTCAAATTAAGTCAAAAATGTATTTGTTTCACAATAAAAAGCTAAATTCATGAGATAGTTACATTTAATCTTTAGTGTCGTATTGAATGCTGGCTAATGGGACTTCGTTTTCTTTGCCTTCTATTCTACCATAAAAAGTTGTGTTCCACCGTTTACCGTCCAGACTTCTGGGGTTTCATATGTAACAAAACTAAGAAGCCAATCCTGTCAATTTGTGGAGTGGGACTTTGTATATTCTTCTTCTTCAGAATCCAACTCCAGTGTTACAACTTGCTACTGTGTAATGTTTGAGCAGAGCAGTAGATGTACTGGTGAGCTGGAGCTGCCCCAGTTGGAAAGGGGTGGATGGAGAAAGAAGTTAGGTACTATATGGGTGGAAATGTGCTTATTAGGGTTTATTTTAGCGGCAAATGAGAGACCAACAACGTCAGTGTTTTGCGTGATATTCAGATTTTTTAAGTGTTACAGGCAGTTTTCCACAACACATCCCTCTCAGTAACCTACATGCTGCTGGTTTTAAGGTCCAAAACAGACAGAGCTTCAGTTCTGGTTTGGTGTCCAGCAACTCCGGAAATATCTGGAAATTTCTTCATGTGACAAACCAGTCCATTTGCTGTGTGTCACTCTCCCCTCTACTCCCATGTTCACTCTGTCTCTCTCTAATAAAATGGAAAAACTCTCCCCCCTGGTCAAAAACAACAACAAAAACAGGCAGGAGGTGGACTGGACAAAGGAAAGTTTTACTCGGAACAACATTTTGACCCAACATCTAGTTGGGTGCACAAGAAAATTCTAGTTGGCACAGCTTTTGTCCAAACTTATTAAACTTAGTAAAATCAACTTTGGAAGTCAAAAGTTGAGAAAACTTAAAAATCTGTTGTATCAAGTTGCCTTGATATTTTAAGTTCTACACTGTAAAAAAAAAGAAAGGCTTATTTTTTTTAACAGTGTAGTAGCAAACCTCACATTAAGTGTCCTATGAGATTAGTGAAACAACAAGTAAAACAGAGCTGCAGAGTTCTTAGCCACATGGATTTGTGACCTTAAGTGACTAACTTGTTATATTATTCCTGTTTTACTTTACTTTGAGGGTTTACAATATAAATTTCTCTGAGTTTTGTGTCTGTGAGTTCCCAGTGTTTTCATATTTCGAGTGATATCTTTATATGTGACTGTAAATGTTTGTTTACCCATATGCCTGTTTTGCCTCTCATCAGTTCAACAGTATAAACAAGGACATAAAAGTGACTGCCACGGGAACAGGAGAAGCAATGTTTAGGGTAAATAAAATGCTCTTTAATTTGATATTTTATTATCTATTGTGTATTTTTGTTCATTTTTTTGAATCATAGATAAGGCAAAAGCAGTTTTCATCATGCAGTGATAATTGCAAAAGCACTGGAAATTTCACAGTATGTGGAGTACAGTACACATTATATTATGTAATATTAAAGTCACCATGTGAACTGAAAAATTCCTCACTTTGTGGTAATAAAACCACCAGGATTGATGAAGTAGCAGACAGTGATGCATGCATGACCATCCACTGAGTTTAAAAGCAGCACAGAGTCTGTGCCAAGTATATATAAATAGTTATATACACACGTGTGTGTGTGTGTGTGTGTGTGTGTGTGTGTGTGTGTGTGTGTGTGTGTGTGTGTGTGGAAATGACCTCTGAGCTTGCGTTGTGATATAGGGAATCTTTTTAAACTTGAAAAAATGTAGAGAAAAAGAGAAAACATACACTAAATGTATGTTATATATATATGTGTGTATATATCGATCACATATAGCTGGTACAAAATCCCACCTACATCAGAGCACAGTGTGATGTGTCACCTCATTTTTTTTCTCCACATTTTGCAAACAGCAGTGGTGCTACAAAGGTACATATTGCCTTATTTCCATTTTTTTTAATAAAAGAGAAGGACAAGAATTACTCACAAATTTAATTTTGAATTCATCATAGTCCCTCACTGAGTCTCCAAATATTCTTTCACCTTTAAGCAGCACTTTTGTCTCTGTGACAGATGGTGTCGCTGTATTACGCTCTGCCAAAAGAGAAGGATAGCGACTGTGAGTCGTTCGACTTGAATGTGCAGCTCCATCCAGGTAATTTTCCCATCTCTCTTTTTCTTTTGCTGTCGGCCTTTGTTGATGCAGTCTTTAGTTTTTATTACGTTTATCTGTATTTTGCTGTTCTGAGAAAAAAGAAACACTGCACTAATACTTTGCTCCCACAGTGAAAATGGGTGAGGAGGAGAGGATATACAAGCTGACAATAGAGGTTATGTAAGTACCATCAAGAACTCTTACTAAGAAGTGTTACAGTAACTTCTATTTTTAAGTTTCTACACACTCTATATTTGATTTGCTGTTTATTTACTGTACTCGGGTAAGGCTGCTCCCCTGTGTGGTCCCATTGTTTAAAATGATTAAATATTTCACAGCGCCATAAAGGCTGTCGGATGTTAAAATTTTTAGGGCTTTACCTTCTTCTCATGCAGGTTTAAGAACAAGGAGCGCAACACAACCATGTCAATCCTGGATGTTGGTTTGCCAACTGGCTTCACTTTCAACAAGGATGACCTGGACAAAGTAAGAGCATATTCAAACCAATACAGAATTACAAAAACATTGCAATTGTACTAACTAGTTATTTTTAAAATGTGTGTGTAGCTGTCTGAAGGACGAGCCCGCACCATTGCAAAATATGAGATGGAGAAAGTTCTGTCAGAAAGAGGCTCGCTCATCATCTACCTGGACAAGGTAAAGGGCTCTTTGTGGCTCCCTTCCTCAAACTGAAATACTTCAGGTTACATTGACACTGAAATTGTATGCATGCTTCATACTGGCTCAGGGGTGCTTCTGATTTATTGAAGACCTGTAATGTACTTCAAGAGAGCTATTATGGAAATCTTTCCTAAAATACAGGGAACTAGTATGTACTGGCTCAGTCCACCCTAATTACAAAAATCATTGTAGATAATTGTGTTTGTGGTGCTTTCAAAAAATGACATATTCAGCAGCAATCTGGCTTAAAGACCTGGTTAACTTTTCGAGTTCACCATAAACTGTTTTAATTGGAACCACAGTGCATTCTTCCAAACAATACCTCTGTGTGTTGTCCATTTCACTCACACACATTACTGTACCTTTGTGCCGCAGATCTCCAATGTACGCTCAGAGGAGATCTCCTTCAGGATCCATCAGCAGATGAAAGTGGGCATCTTGCAACCAGCTGCTGTGTCAGTCTATGAATACAATGACAGTGAGTCTCAGAGACAAGTAATGTGAAAACATATGCAACCTCAAACTAACATGCTCAGCTTTATGGTTGTCCTTGAACACATACAATGCATTAATCCATGTGCATTCTGACTATGGTCATGTCACATATGCTTATGTTTATTCCATTCTATTCTATTCTATTCTATTCTATTCTGTTCTATTCTATTCTATGCAATACATTTAAGATATTCAATGTATATTTCCTGATGAACTATGATCCTCTCATTACAAAATGTTTTTCAACCAGTTTTCTTTTTGTTGTTGTTGCAGAGAGACATTGTATAAAATTCTACCACCCTGGCAGGATCAGTGGAGAGTTACTGAAGCTCTGTACAGATAAAGAATGCGCATGTGCTGAAGGTAAACAAAAATTACAGTTACATTTCAACTGTGTTCAATTTGGGACACATAAAGGAACGCTCAAAGAAAAACAAACACCAATACTTCACCTCCATGATTCAAACCATACCTTGAGTAAGGGCTTGGGTTATTGCAAAGTAATTTATATTTGAAGTATTGTATGTTGCCCCATTTCAGATGATTTACAGATGAGAAACACTTTAACAGATCACATGTATGACCAATAACACAAACTGATGATGTTTAATAATGCAGTGTCCACATCTGTTAGTTTTGCCACCATGAATCTCTAACACAGAACACGCTATACACAAAGGTTATAACAACAGGAAGCAAATGAAGTTGTCTATTCATCTGAGTCATCAGATTCCCACTGTGACCACTGTGTACTTTCAGAGAACTGCAGCATTCAGAAAAAGGAACAAATCAGCAACGATGAACGTTCCGCAAAGGCTTGTGAGATCACAGACACTGGGAAAATAGATTTTGGTAAGAGCGAGTGACTAAATGGCTGAGTGACTGAGCAAGCAAGTGAACTAAAAATCTGTAACCTGTCTCCTCTCAGCTTACAAAGTAGGAGTGGAAAACTTTGAAGACGGTTTGTCCACTGACATTTACACAGTGCGTGTGCTGGAAGTCATTAAGGAAGGTGTGTAGTAATCTGTTCTCTTTATGATCATTTTTCCTTTTGTGTTTCTAGGTAGACAGAAGGATTCTTAGCATTTTATATACTAGTAAGAAAAAAATGATCTCTGCTATTTTACAGAAGTTACAGTATAAAGTATTGCTGCTCAACAGGAGGGTGTCATTTTAGCTGCCTGACTTTTAATTTTCCCTACTATAATGCTTTTTGTTAGGATTAAAAATAGCTATATGATGTAAAACAATTTTGCAGATTATCTTTTTTGCCAGGCAGTAAAAATCTTAACCAGTTATGTATGATTTCAATGTGTTGTTGAGTGCAGCAGTAATACTCTTATACAACGATCAGGCATAACATTATGACCATCTGCCTAATATTGTGTTGGTCCCCCTCATGTGCTCAAAAATACTCTGAACCACTGTGCATGGACAAGAGGACCTCTCAGGGTGTCCTATGGGGTCTGGAACCAGGATGTTGGCAGTGGATCCTTTGGGTACTCTGGCTTGTGCAGTGGGGCCTCTGTCAGTCAAACTTGTTCCACTGCATCCTGTTGATGTTTGATCACAATGGGGTGAAGGAAGTTTGGAGGTTAAATCAACATGTTGGGCCATTGACATGTTCCTCAACATGTTCCTGATTGGTTGATGTTTTGTCCATGTAGTGGGGGGCATTTTCCTGTGGGGTGTAGGCCAGTGATATTTGGGATTTCCATTTGCATGAGGGAGTGTGTTTGTTCTGGTACAATGTTTATTTGGGTGTCTAAGTCTCATCAACATGGATGTTAAATTCAAGGTTTACCAGCAGAACACCACATAGTACCAATATGATCAACGTTACTCACTTCACCTGTCAGTGGTCATAATGTTGTGGCTGATTGATGTAAATATCCCGTTATGTAATTCATCCATTTTTTCTGTATTTTCTTATGCTACCTTGTATTTCACTTACAGGGACCACTGATGTGGGTCCACAAAATCAGCTGCGCACATTCCTCAGTTATCAGCACTGCAGAGAGGCTCTGGATCTGAAACAAAACAAAACCTACCTTATCATGGGCACATCCAAAGATATTAACACAGCAATCATGACAGGATCAGACAACCAGCAACACTCGTGAGTTTGGTTTTACCGTTTCCCTGCTTTCTATTACTGCAGATACTGTACTTCCCTACATTGTCTGATGTGCTTCTGAGTGATATGACCAGTGCAAAGTGGACAGTCTTGCATGCACAGACTGTATAGACTCTACTTTTTCCGGTCATGTACTTTAGGTCCAGCAGAAAGACATGTGAGCGTGGAAGAATAGGATAAATCTATGTGTTGTTAAATAAATACGCTTTTGTGCTTTTATCAAATTGGGTGCTGTAAACCTATTGTTCAAATGGTTGCATCAATTTACCTAACTGATGAGGGGCGTTTTATACATGGAGCAGATGTTAACCCGCTAAACCTCAAAACCCACTGGCAGGTTTGAAAGGCATGTATGTAATTGCCAAAATATTAGCGTTTATCAGCTAGAAACTGTTTAAAAAAAACAGAAAAGATTGTTGGATTTTCAGTTTTTCGACAGTTCTTGAAGTGGTCATTTGTGATGTCCCATTCCACTGGCAAAAATTAGCCAAATCAGAATATTATATCAAAGTCACATTATTATACATATCTTATTCAAAAAATTACAAAAAATATTGTTTGCACTAACCAGATTCTGTAAATAAATACATAAATAAATAAACAAAGAAATAAAAGAAAAACTACAGTTTATGTTGAATTTATTAGTGGTTTAGCTACAACAGACACTCACTTGACAAAGATTCAGGGACTTTTCAGCTGTACTGCAGGCTGTGTATTCACGGAGCAGATATGAGACATGTGTGGAAACGAATAAAAAAAATCTAAATAGTAAATATTATTACTATAATATTATTATCATATGTAGAGTCACTATTTTTTTCCAGTGTTAGTAACACCTGTGGGCACAAAAATGTTGTACATGCTGATTCCATGTTTTATATTTTTTTGTAAAATAAATAAAGAAATTCAACTTTTTTTCCTTTTTTTATTATTTATGTTATTTTAATTGTGTGACACAGCAAAAAATAAAAAACATATTTAAGTTCTTTTAATTTCTGGTCATGGTTGTACCATTTCTATAAAGTTGCAGGACTTTGTATTGCAGTAAAAAAAAAAGATCCAACAGTGAGTAAATATGTGACATGAGCAAAAGTGCTTGTAGTTCATGGGATTAACTGAGCTGTTAAAAACCATATCAAATTATATATCAATGCAGAAAGCTTCACCAGTCTTTCTGCAATAATTACATGAATCATTGTTTGTGATGCTAAACTAAATGCACTGTAAACAATTGTAGTCATAACGTCTACTCTCAGCACAATGTCTAAGTCCAAATGCAGCAACAACAGGTAAGGATGGAAAACACCTCATTGTTTTGCACTGGTCATAGATTATGCAAAATAGTTACAGTAAGTGAGGCAGTAAGACATTTTTACCTAACAAAAAAATATATATTTCCAACATGCAGGCTGTAGAATGCCTCAATGAAGACTCAATGTATTTTTCACTTTGCTCCTCTCAGATTCCAGTATGTGCTTGGTGAGAGGACCTGGATCGAATACTGGCCCACTGTTGCAGAATGCCAGACCGACCAATACCGATCCACCTGTTTAGGCATAGAGGAGCTGGTCTTGCAGTACACAATCTTTGGCTGTCAGCAGAAGTGAAACTGTAGAAAATGAAATGCTGTTGCCTTGAATTGTCTTTATTTTGCATTTTTCTGTGATGTAAATCGCTGATTGCATACTGAGGTGGGATGCATAAGCCATAACATTACAATACATTCTGCTGATTAAAATGTGACTTCCTTTGTTGTTGATTTACTCTCTGTGTCTTGTAATCTATTTCTTTTCACCTTGTTAACTTGTCCATATAGTGTGTTTTATATGCTAGAAGACACATCATGAGTTAAATGGGCAGTCACCACCATGGTAGAGTATTTCCACCTTGAAATAGCTGTGCACCAATGACAAAAACACAGATTCAGACTTCTCGGGTTTAATGCCGAACAAACATAAGGAACCAATCCTGACAGCTAAAGTAGTTTCACTGTGTTTTCAGTAGGACTGCAGGAGAGCTTGTGTGCTCCAGCTGCAGCGAGTGGGGAAGAACAGGTGGAGGGAGAGGTGGCAACTTCAAAGATCTGCACATTCTAGAAAAAGAAACTTCTAAATGTGTCATTTTGATGCACAGAGATGAGTTTTTAACTGTTTATTCAATGACATGAGAGCAGCTTCAAATCTATCGGCCCTGCATCCAGGCAGATTAAATCAGTAAGCAAATATAAGAAACCTGAACCTGCTGAAGGGGAGACTCTGGTAAGCGGGGTTGGACTAGGCCTTCTTTGTAATTCTGGTTTCACACAGTTGGGAGAGGATGATCAGATTAGTTCCTACAATTTTGCTGCAATTGCTAACAGTTCCCTCTACCCAACATGTCAGTCACCCAAAAGAGCAAATAAAAGAGAAAGATAAAACAGATCAAATAACAAACAAGTGGTGTCAAGAATAAATATATATTACAGTCTTTCTGGCTTGTTTACACGTTTTCTGAAAGCATGTGTCATACTCTCAGAGCTCTACACACAAATCAAAACACACACACACACACACAATGGGCAAAACCCCTTAATTCTCCTGTGAAATGAAACTTTACATTCAAAACAATGTTACTTCTTCTCAAAGTAGTATTTTGTTTTCAAATGACACATACAGACCATCATATGAATAGACATTGATAAGAACCAGTTGAACACTGATGTGCTCAGTGTAAAACACTATGATGAATAGAAACACTTCTCCATTCACCATAATAACTTAGGACTTTTTTTGTTCATTGTTACACTTATTACAGACAGTACATACATGACTGCGTTGTAAAATATTTTAGAATATTATTTTTATACTCAGAACACACAATTACATGGTATCAAATATATATTTTTTCCCACAAAAAACAATGTACACAGTGAACATCCCAACCAACACAAAGTTGCCCATATAATGGTCTACATACAAAACAAGAGAAGAATTTATTGTATACAGTTACAGTAAAAAAAACAACTATGCTACATCCTCTCTTCTGTTTCAGTCTGGCCACAGCACCTCATCCACATCACATTCAATGTTTTCCCTGGCCAAGCAGCTGGGAAATATCACCTAGCATGGTGAATCCAGCCATGGAAAGCATCAACTGCAATATTTCCACATGCATCTTCCAAAGCTTGGAGAAAGGGTATACACGTTTGTGGATTTCAGTCATACACTTTCCATCTCCAGGCAGAAAAAAATCCTCAGTAAGATTGAGGAATGGAGAATATGCTAAAGCTCTGATTGCTGATTGTAAAACTGTGTGACAGGTGTTTGTCCATGTGATGAGTCAGTGTGCATAGCAGGACAATTAACTTTAGAATTTTGAATGACAGTGTGTTCCTTGTGAAAACAAAAGAGTTTGTTCATGAAAATTGTTTCAAATGCGGAGAATTGTGTGTAGTGCTTTGAAAAAAGTATGTTTTAGAACTGCAATTTGAGTGTAAAGCAGGAATTGTGCTTGTAGTTTAGTAGAATTGGTTTAGGGGGTTGGTGCATGAGTTACATGTTGTGGTCACTGTGTCTCAAGTACCAGTATTTGTGTGTAAACAATTGAGAAAAGCTGCAATGATGATGATGTAAAATGCATCTGGAAGGTTTCGTCTTTTATTGCATTTCAACACTTAATCATGGTCAATATATTTTGGCTATTTTGACAAGAATTTACAGAAAGGTTCTTTCATGTGAAAGGGTAAAAAAAGACAAAGCATTGTTAGTTAATTGAAAATGTAAAATGTAAAATAAGTGGTTGCATAAGTGTTTACCCCCTTCAAGCCAGTATTTAGTAGATGCACCTTTGACTGCAATTACTGCAATTGAGACTGTGTGGATACATCTTACTCAGATTTGCACATCTGGACACTGCAATTTTACCCTATTCATGTTTGCAAAACTGCTCAAGCTCTGTCAGGTTGCACAGGAATCACGAGTGAACAGACCTTTTAACTGGACTCTGACTCGGCCACTCCAGAACATTCGCCTTGTTGTGTAGCATTGCCTGTTTGCTTAGGATGATTGTCTTGCTGGCAAACAAATCTTCTCCCTATGTTGTAGTTCTCTTGCAGACTGCATCAAGTTGTCCTCCAGGATTTCCCTATACTTTGGTGCATTCATTTTACTCTCTACCTTTACTAGCCTTCCAGGGACCTGCTGCAGAGAAGCATCAAGCCCACAACTTGATGCTGCCACCACCATGCGCCATGGTGGGCATGTTGTGTTTGTGATGATGTGCAGCGTTTGGTGTCACCGAACATAGCATTCAGTCTGATGGTCAAAAGGCTCCGTTCTGGTCTCATCAGACTAAATAACTTTCTTCCAGTTGACTCCAGAGTCTATCCCATAAGGCTTTGACTCTTGCTTTAATGTCCAAAAGCAGCTAAAGGCAAAAACTTTCAAGGGGGGTAAATACCTTTTAATAGGCACTGTATCTGGTTTGCTAGCCACACCTATAAGATAATAAATAAGACTGTGACAATGTAGGCAGGACAAGTAAGAGTGCAGGAGGAGGGAGGTAGGTGCATAAAAGAAGTGTTGCAGAGCAGCATGGGAACAGCAGATATGGGATCAGGCAGGAGGATGTGCGACACTCAGCTTTGGCTGTTGGCCTCACTGACTTTTTTCTCCATAATTTCTCTGACTGACGAATCACCACTGTAAGTAAAGATGCTTTAAAGCACCTTCAGCCCTGAATGTCTGTTGAAAGGAAAAGAATGACAGGGTCCAGACTCTCTGTTGTCTTTAAAATAAAAACATTAACTTCCTGCATTTTTTAACTAATGTCACTAATCCTGTTTTCCAACGTGTTTATTTTGTATCACTTAATATCTACTCTGGCAGTGATGCACGGATTTCTTTTTAGAAATACTGCTTAAATGCCTCAGTGGAGTTTTACACGTAAAACAACAGCTCTTCCTGCATGTTATACCAGCCATGTGCCTAAAGTTTTGAAAATCTTCTACAGCAGTTAAGAAAATCTAAATGAGAGCTCTATTAAGACATGGGATTACTTGCATTTGCGATTAATTTTAAAACTACTGCTAAAACACAGCTCTATTTCCAGTTTGTATCTTACATAAAGAAGAGCTGCAGTTTTGTTTACATAAGTCCAGGTACCATTGCCAGTAAGTTGACTGAAATGTTGTTTTGAGGTCACACATTGATTCTGTGTGGCAGTCACAGTAAACAATGTCGGGAATAATGATGAAATGTTACATTAATGGATAACTCAATGTGTGCGAAGGCCATGCTGAAGCAGAAAAAAAGGTAAATTGGATAAACCAAAACTTTTACACACTCAAACACCCATTAGGAAAGACTGAATAAAACTCAATTTGTATACTTTGTCAGTAGTCAGTGCCGAACTCTCCCCTGCTCTGTAGGAAACTGATGTCGGCCCCCAACTTGTTGCGGGTGGGAACACCAGAAAACATCTTTGTGGAGTGTCAAGACTGCACCGATGGCAACGATTTCATGGTCGATATCAACGTGATGAACTATCCGACCAAGGCCAAAAGGCTCATGACCACATCTGTGAACCTCACCAGTGCAAACAAATATCAGGGCTTTGGACAAATTAAGGTATATAGACACACTATTACTTGGTTTCAATGTCAAACTTTAGTTATTAGTATTCCAAAGCCTTGAAACTGCTTTCCATCAAGACTGCAGAACTTGAAACATCATGCCCCTCATCCTCCTCCATACACACTGTTGGTGTCTCTTCATACTGGTTTCAGATCCCCCCTGCAGGCTTCCATAGGGATCCCAACATGAGGCAGTATGTTTACCTGCAAGCTAACTTCCCTGATGTGAAACTGGAGAAAGTCGTCTTGGTATCCTTTCATTCTGGATACATCTTTATCCAGACAGATAAGACCCTCTACACACCCAGCAGCAAAGGTGAAGTCAATTATATGACACTGCTAAGAAACCACACACACTTAAATAAACACCTATCATGTTTATAGTAAGGTATGGTATAAAACTTGGTTGTCTATGTAGCGGAAAGGTGCAATTACTTTGATAAAGGCATTTCAAGACCAGGCTTGTTGCTCAAAAGAGGAAGAATCAACCAGAATGCTAGGTTTCACCCTGGTACAGTGGTGCATTCCACTACCCATACTACCATATTATATATAGTATAAACTAGCACATCTCAAACAATTAGAATATTGTGAAAAAAATATATATTATTTTCTATCAGTTATTTAAGAAAGTGAAATTTTAATATACTCTAGACTCATTACACATTTTCCTATTTTAATTTTAATCATTATGGCCCTGCAGCTAAAAAGATTTTAATAAAACATATCTCAAAATATTTCAGATATGTTAATTATTATTTATTATAATTATTTCTGCATCGGTAAATCCTTTTCTGATTGATGTTGGGAAATGCAGTATTTGAGATAGTGGATATATAATTTGTATGAGCTATGAGCCATAACCATCACAATTAAAACATAATGAGACAGGAAATATTTCACTCTACAGGTAATGATTATAAAGCTGTCTTTTATGAATAACCAACAAGAAAACCCCCCTTTTTTTTAATCATACTCTAACTGTTTGAGCTGCTCTAATATGCTGTGGTTTCTGTTGTAATATTGTCTCTGTGAGTATTCTCCTTTTCCTGACTTATCTGTAAAGGCAAACTCTGTTTTTAAAAGGTGCTATATAAAAAAGTTATTATTATTATTATGTTCACACAGAACAAATCGCACACACATACAGATACATTTGAAATCTTATTATTACAGAAAGCCTGATTTGGTGAAGTCTAGTTTCTGGAAATGTTATCTTGGACAATATATTCTGCCTTCTGTTTGAAAACCAGGACATCCAGTATTTAAATTACTTCAAAATCCAAGGATATTAACGTCATTAACGCAGTCATGGGGTTAAAGAGGGTGTCTGTGTCGCACATGATATGTAACATCTGTAGTTTGACAGGAACTGTTGATGCATGTCTGTAATAAATGCCAGATTTTGACTTTTGATTGAATTCATCTGTAAGAATCAGGTATTTTTAGAATGAATGACAATACTGCAAAACATGACCCTTCTAATAGATCAGATATATATTAGAGTGATCTCTCTTTCAGTTCATTACAGGGTATTTGGACTGACACCTCGTTTGGAGCCCGTGGACAGGGATGATAAGGCCCAAGCTGATGCTTTTATCAACATTGAGTTTGTGGTATTGTATTTTATCGAGAACAAGACTTGAATGTGATATAAGGAAACAATCTGTGCAGATTATTTCCATCCTTCTGTCTCCACATATCTGATGGTACTGATATTATTAGTCTGCCAGCAGGTCTGTGAGGTTAAATCTGTCACTCCGTATCCAGAAAGCTTGATATGCAAAGTCAAATGTAAAAGTAACATGACTCCCACTGCTCAGTGTAAAGATAAACTGTATGTGGCAACGGCGAAGCAAAGAACAGACAAGTGTCAATCAAGAGTCTGATCAGACTCACAGATGTAGAGAAAAGATAAATATTTTAAGATTTGTTAAAAATGTACAATGAAATTAACGATTGCCTTTCTACAGTACTGAGGTTTATCGTTGAACTGTTTCTTATTTTAGACACCTGAAGGCATCATTTTATCGCAAGATCCAGTCTTTCTGAAGTCAGGCATTTACTCTGGAGATTTCCAACTCGGTGAAATTGTCAGGTGAATATTTAATTTCATTTTTTTTTTAAAATAAATGCATCATACATACTAAAACTAATAAGATATATCTTAAAATTACTGAGAAAATTAATAATTATGTGCTGCTATTTTAACTGGAGCAACAGCAGCACATAATTAAAGTTATAATGTAAAATAAAGATGAAAATATGGACCACTGATGCTAAATACACTCTGCATAATGTTAGTTATGTAAATAGCAACAGTCTCATACATGCCAATCTCAATCCGTGTGTGTGTGTGTGTGTGTGTGTGTGTGTGTTTGTGTGTTTGAGCATTCGTAGTATTGGACTGTGGAAAGTGGTGGCGAGGTTCCACACCAAACCACAGATGAACTTCTCTGCAGAGTTTGAGGTCAAAGACTACGGTGAGTTTGAGCAGAGATCTTCTGATTTTTAAAAACCTAAACTTATACTTTTACTTGCTTCGTACTTGATGCTGGACAATAAAATGTGTTACATTTTTCAGTGTTGCCCAGTTTTGAGGTCAAACTGTTGCATCGATTGCCTTTCTTCTACGTGCACAGTCCAGAACTCACCATCAATATCAAAGCTACGTACGTGAATATCTTTTGCTTTGGAGACTAGCTTTTATTGTTGGACTGATGGGGCTAGTTGTTTTACTTATTCTTTAATCATAACTGTTTTGCCTGCTATGTTTCACTTTATTGAGAAATAAATCAGCCACTCCCTTGTCGTTTCAGGTATCTGTTTGGTGAGGAGGTGGACGGATCAGCCTTCGGTGTATTTGGGGTCATGTATCAGGGTCAAAAGAGGAGTTTTCCCAGCTCACTTCAGAGAGTGATGGTACACACTCACACTATTTCTCCATCGCTGTCAGTCTGCCAGTTGATTAGTCTCAACCTTTGTCTCACAGCTTGGCCTCTCATCAGTGCTGCAAAATAAGTCTCGTAAAGTACCTGCCAACTGAATTTCAAGATGTATTTTTGTATTTTGTCACATTAGATTGAGAACGGAGAAGGAGAGGTCACGCTGAAGAGAGAGCACATCACACAGACCTTCGAAAACATCCTAGACCTGGTGGGCAGCACCATATATGCAGCTGTTAGTGTGCTGACGGACAGCGGTAAGAAAGCCTGAGAACATGTTAAAATGATAATAAGCTACATTTCATTTTACTATACCCCCACATGACTTAAAACACTTGCTTGTACTTCCTTCTGTATTAGGTGCAAAATAAGTCATCTAAATACGAACCTGGTGTTTTATTCAAGTATTCAAATATGACAAATATTTTTTGATTTTATTTAAAATATACTCTCTAATGATTGATTCAAACTCTAAAAGCCCACCTCGTGTATCAACATTATATATTTGAAGCAGCAATGCTCAGTCATGCCGTTGCTCATTTGTTTATGTCTTTATTGGGGAGGGCCTTTAAGTACACTTGACTATTTCATTTTGAAATGCAATCCAGTAACAATTAATGGCATTTAAGTGCACTGTTTTAATACAGATATGAATTAATAAAAATGTACGTGTTTGAAATATAACAATTTTGTCAAATCACAAATCAAAGCAATATTTAAATATTTGAAACATATTAAGGAATTAATCCTGCTATAATTCATGTGTATGAATAAGTACAGTATATAGTGTAAACAAAGCTTTTGTATGGAAATTAAATACACTTGACATTTTGTTATTATGCTTTGATGTTTTATAAGATGTACTTGGGTGTTTTAAGAGGTGCTAAAGAATAAAATGTGTTATTATTATTGGTTAATTACAATGTGTCTCAGAATAAGAAAATTAAGCAGTCCAGTAAATCACCACCACAAACTTTCTATAAACACATAAGTATTCTTGTTAAATGCATATGATGGTCCATTTCGATTTTGCACTTCATGAATAGATCACAGGATACATACTGTACAAATGATACACTAATTGCACATTCATTTGTAAATATTTGTGGTGCATTTAGTGACAAACTGATAGTTTATTTTCTCATTCTGATTTCATGCAAGTGTAAAAAGTTGACTTTCTGGAGGCTTGTCATAAGGTACACATACTAAAATTATAGAAAAATCCACTTTTCATTAGTAGAATACTGAAGATGAACATGGCGACTCAGCAATGAAGTAGTCTTTGTTACTAGCATACTGTAGGCCTATGCCCTGAGGCACTACTAGAAAAATAATGCACCTAAAACTACCACAGTGAAACACAGATTTAAATTTTGGTGGTGAAATGTTTGCATGAATAATTACATGTCTTCATTGTTTTTATACAGATTCATATTATTTAGAACTGATAAAATGTTCTGTAATTACTGGCACAGGCAGTGAAATGGTGGAGGCAGAGTTGCGAAGCATCCAGATCGTCACATCCCCCTACACGATCCACTTCAAGAAAACACCCAAATATTTCAAACCAGGAATGTCCTTTGATGTTGTGGTAATGTATATTGCTTACATTTGCACACACACATAAAGACATGTGGGTAAATTGAACGAAATATGTTGTTTTTAAAAGTCAAAGTAAAAACAATAATCCTGTAACCAAAAAATGCAATACAATGCAAGTGCATTAATTCCGCTGGTAAAACAAAAACTTTGAATACAAGAAGTTTTGGATTGCTCTTTTTTTATCGGGATGTTTTTTTTTTTGTTTTTTTTTGACTGACAGGTTGGAGTTATGAATCCTGATGACACACCAGCAAGAGGCGTTCCGGTGGTGGTCGAACCCGGGGAGGTGCAGGGCGTCACTGGAGCCAACGGCATTGCGAGTCTTACAATCAATACAGAGGAAAATTCTGAACCGCTGACTGTCACTGTAAGTCATGAGACTGGGTAGAACTGTTTAGAATTATTTACCTTTTCCATTACTGGATCCCTTAACTGTTAGATGAACTTACAATGATCAGCCACAACATTATGACCACTGACAGGTGAAGTGAATGACATTGATCATATTGGTGCTATGAGGTGTTCTGCTGGAAAACCTTGGATTTTAACTTGTTGATGAGACTTAGACACCCAAATAAAGATTGTCCCACAACAAGCACACTCCCTCATGCAAATGGAAATCCCAAGTGTCACTGGCCTACACCTGCAGGAAAATGCACGCCACCCCATGGAAAAAAACATCAAAAAATCAGGAACATGTTGAGGAACATGACAATGGCCCAACATGTTGATTTGACCTCCAAACTTCCTACATCCCATTCTGATCAAGCATCAACAGGATGCAGTGGAACAAGTTTGACTGACAGACGCCCCACTGCACAAGCCAGAGTACCCAAAGGATCCACTGACAACGTCCTGGTGCCAGATCCCTTAGGACACCCTGAGAGGTCCTCTTGTCCATGTCATATGGTTCAGAGTATTTTTGAGCACATAACGGGGACCAACACAATATAAGGCAGATGGTCATAATGTTATGCCTGATTGGTGTATCTGGTAGTGTCGGAGTCTCCATATCTCCATGTAGGGGAAACACAGAAACAAGTGTTAAGGCAGAGGTTAGCCTATCTTGAATGGCAGGTGATGTTTTGTCGACCCCTTTTATAGGGATGGCACACTACTTTACCTGTGACTATGTGAATATCATGCCAGCAAGTATTGGCAGCTGTAGTTGTATATGAGTTTCTAACACAACTACATGGATTGTTTGCATGTAAAACAATGTCAAGAATGTCACTTTGCAACGTATGAAGCCAAGCTAATAACTTTCAGGTTGTGTTTATTAAACGCTGACGTAGACTGCAGGTCGTATCCCCTCATGTGCATTGCTTTATGTAACTTTTTGCTTACCTGTACTCGTAGGCAAAGACCACAGACCCTCGTGTTTCACCTGAAAAGCAAGCATCAGCCAACATGACGGCTCACCCATACAGCTCTGGCAGCAAAAATTACATCCACATAGGTACAAAGTGAAATGTGAGATTGCCTTGTCAAATAACACTTCCTTTTAAAGTCTAAGTTTGCTCATTGGAATGTTTCTGTAGGCATCGATGCAACTGAAGTATATCCAGGAGAAAACATGAAAGTCAACCTCAACTTCAACAAGCAGGAAAACTCACAAAATGACATCACATACCTGGTGAGATGCGTTTTGCACTCATGTGTCTCTGCTTGAGTATGCAGTTTGCTTCTTGCAGTCTGTGCAGAACAAAATTATTACTCCCACTATGTAAATTTCATTCTTTTACAAACATTTCCCAAGCAACTATGCATGTGTGTTGGATGATGTTCAATTCTCTGTGTTTAGATCCTGAGCAGAGGTCAGCTGGTGAGTTATGGCCGTTACAGGGCAAAAGGTCAACTTCTGATCTCTCTGATGGTCACCATCACCAAAGAAATGTTGCCATCATTCCGCCTTGTCACCTACTACCATCCAAACGACAACGAAGTGGTGTCAGACTCTGTATGGGTGGACGTAAAAGAATCCTGCATGGGTTCGGTGAGACATATAATATCAATTTATCAGAGTTCAAGTGGGCAAACTAAACACCCACACTAAGTTGTTTTCATCCAGCTGCTTTAACAATTGCAAATTCCTTTATCCTTTAGCTGAAGCTGGAATCATCAAAACCTGCTCCATCCTATGAGCCTCGCAAGATGTTTACTCTGAAAGTCACAGGAGACCCGGAGGCCATAGTGGGACTGGTGGCAGTTGACAAAGGCGTCTACGTCCTAAACAATAAGCATCGCCTCACTCAAAAAAAGGCAATTTAGTTCAGTTATCTCTTACATGGTAAATGTGCTGTATTCATGTGAAGCTTTCATTTAAGCCATTTTGAGAATTTTGCCTCTCATTCAACAGTGAACACATGCTCAAATAACAGTGGACCTCCAATGCTAAAGAACAATTTAATATGAGGACACACAGTTTAGTGGAGTATCAGTATGAGTAAAATTAAGCTTTGTCCGTCTGTATTTCTGTGTGTATGACTTCCATGCTGCAGGTGTGGGACATGGTAGAGAAGTACGACACTGGCTGCACACCAGGCGGAGGAAAGGACAGTATGAGTGTTTTCACCGATGCTGGGCTGCTGTTCCAGACCAACATGGCTTCTGGGACTCCCTACAGACAAGGTGAAATTCCTTGATTCTCTTATTCTTTTTTCCTTGTTCTGCTGACTCATTCTCTCCTGTTGTATAGAGATCAAAAATCTAAAACTTGACCCAGGTTGGAACCTGGGTTAAGCAGAGACCGGGGGATAATGGGGTCATCAAAATTAAGTCTGTCAGACAAGCAAACATTTCCATAAACATTGTACTATTTAGCTGTTGATGCTGTCCCATGAAATATCTGAAATTAGATGTCAATATGCAACTGCACTGCAAACAAAAATATGTAAGAAAACAGATAAACTCTGCCAAAAAATACTTAAAACAGTGGAAAACTGCAACATTCAAAGACTGTAAGAACTGTGAAACTAATGGCAAATATCTGTAAAATTGTTATATTTATAGCTGATTTAAATACACATTATTTGTTCATACATGCAAATATGGACATTATTTACAGTTTTAGTCTTTTCAAATCATTAACTAATACTTTTTTTCAGTGATTTTATCTGTAATTTAGCAAAACAGGAAAAATCTGTAAAATACAATAAACAAAAACATTTATCATTTGTTAGTCCTTAATATACACATTTTTTCTTTAAAATAATGTGAAATATCTGTAAAATAATTCGCATTTTTAATAATTTAAATACAGATTATATGTGTAATTTTTTGGTTGTTTGTAGTGTCTTGCGGTTCCATTTCATTATTGTATTTTTTGCATTCTGTTTCTAAGTACAGCAATCCAAATGATTTTAGCATCACGTCTACAGTTCTTGCTTGTATAAATTGTGTTTTATTTTCAGAACTGAAATGTCCAGCCCCCAGCCGGCAGAGACGAGATGCAGCTTTGATGAATGCCACAACCAGCTTATGTAAGAACCACAGCTCTCAACTACCCAACAGCCTCATTCAGTCATCTTCTGTCACATATATAGATTAACATAACTGGGGAATAGTTTAAAATTATTTACTAAACTTCAGTCCTTAATATGCATACTTTTATTTTGAAATAATTGCAAAATATCTGTAAAATGACAATAATTTTCTTATTTAAAATCAGTAAAAATGGTGTAATTTTACAGTCAAACTTTGGAGGAGAATGCATTTGTAAACATATAGGGTTTTTAAAAAAATTACAGTGCAAAACTTCTAAAAACCAGTCCCTTTCTTAAGTATTTCAAAGGTCTCTGTTGCAGTTGTTATGAGTTCAATGTTTAATGTTGGGTCTTTGCTCCATTTTGGGATCCATCATGGCATCAGAGATGGCGTTTTTTCACTGCTCACCCAAATCCTTGTTATACAGTTCTTGCTGTTGATTGTGAGTTGGCAAACTGTAAATCCTTGCACATGCGAGCGTGTACAAGGTATAGTCTCAGAACTTTTTGATCATCTGCTGCATATGAAGAGTATATATCATTCTATTTTGGAGTGGCACCATCACTGCTTCCTGGGCTTGGTACCACCTAAAACGATTGTGATTGTTTTAAAGAATTATTGCAGTACACTATTGCAGAATGATAATGAAGTGCAGCCAGACCATTCTCAAGCACTATGGGCAAAGGTCTGGCTATGCAAAACTAACTTTCACAGTACTTGTTTTTGCCATGCTGTGTGTCTGTGGAGGGAAAAGTAAAATGAAACTTGCTTCATTTATTCTGTGAAACATTCAATTCAATTCAATTCAATTCAGTTTTATTTATATAGTGCATATTTACAACACAAGTAATCACAAAGCGCTAAACATTGTAAGAAAAAACAGGAAACAGAAAACCCAACAATCCAAAGTTGCTTTTGGATTCCCTATGAGCAAGCAGTCAGCGACGGTGGGAAGGAACCAAAAACCCCCTATGGTAGGGAAGGGGGAAAAAAAAACTCCGACAGAACCAGGCTCAGGGACGGCGGCCATCTGCCTCGACCGGTTGGGTTGGGAGTGGGGAAGAGGAGGGAGGGATAGCAGGAGAGGTTGGGGTGGGGATAAGGCCTTGCTGTTAATTGCTATTTGACATGCTGACAATTATCTCTATCACATGTTACATGCACAGGGGGCACGGTCTCAGAACATTTTGATCACCCTTGTATATGCAGAATATGTAACCTTCTCTTGAAATAAATAGCTGGGGTTTGGATGATCACGCTCTTCCATCAATGCAATCTGGCAATACTGCTCCTCATCTCTTTCTCTCTCCCTCCTGCACAACCTGCTTTTTTTCCAGTGAGTCAATATGATGACGAACTGCAACGTGACTGTTGTTTGGATGGTATGAGGGAAACCCCTGTTCCATACAGCTGTGAGAGGCGCAGTGAGTACATTTTGGACGGCTCAGCCTGTGTCATGGCCTTCTTGAATTGCTGCAGGGAGATGGAACGCCTTCGAGATGAGAAGAGAGAGGGAAGCCTCCAACTGGCTCGCAGTAAGAGATGGGAACAAGGCTGGGGAGAGGGTTATTATACTGGATATCAAACAATCAAAATGCTAACATTTTATTAAACCTTTAGGTGAGGAGGATGACTCCAGTTACATGGACAGTAGAAACATTGTTTCTCGCACAAACTTCCCTGAAAGTTGGCTGTGGTCAGATATCAAACTGCCTGCTTGCCGCCAATCCCACTGGTGAGTCAGCTGAGACCTGTACACATTAAAAACACACTGATCATTTAAAGCATTAACACTTCTTTGTTTCAGTGAGTCCACATCATTTGAGAAAAATGTTCCTTTGCAAGACTCCATCACGACCTGGCAGTTCATTGGCATCAGCCTGTCAAGAACCCACGGTGAGGATTCAGCAACCCAAATCTGTCTTGTGTTTTATTTTTGCATCCAACTTTTAAATCAAGCCTACAGTGCATCAAACTGTTTCTCTGCTTCCTGTAAATCCCTCACCAGTTGCCTCATTTTTCTTTTGCTTTGTTTTATGCTTTTTAAGGTATCTGTGTGGCTGATCCACTGGAGATAATTGTCCGGAAGGACTTCTTTGTTGAGCTCAAACTGCCATTCGCTGCTGTCCGTGGAGAGCAACTGGAAATTAAGGCAGTCATCCACAACTACAGTCCCAATCAACTTACCGTGAGTATGGATCATATTTTCCGTGAAACTATCCAGTGAACTATCTAAATAATGTAAAAATCTGAAACTGAATTTTAGACAGTATTATTATTATTATTATTATTATTATTATTATTATCATTATTATTCTGAAGCTAATTACAGATTGTCTGTAATGTCCCTTTCTCCATCTTTGCCTTGTTTTTAAGGTACGTGTGGAGCTAAAGGAGGAGGCGGACGTGTGCAGTGCAGCTTCTAGACGTGGGAAATATCAGGAGGAGGTCGAAGTTGAGGCTGACAGTGCACGAGCTGTACCCTTTGTCATTATTCCCATGAAGGAGGGACAACACAAAATTGACGTCAAAGCAGCTGTTGAAGACTCAGAAGTCAGTGATGGAATCATGAAGATGCTGCGAGTGGTGGTAAGAGAGGCACATTATCTCATCTCTTTATCTGTTTCTTAAGTCTTTCATTTTAAATATAAGGGCCATTGAACACGACAAACTTCACATCGCACCTTTAACTGAACTGAGAAGTGAACTGCTGTGAACTGACATCTCTGAATAAAATGGAAATCAAGTCCCATCTTGGCATCTCTAAAGATTCCTACTCCTAAACTGATTGAACACCAGACTAAAGAGTTTTGATTTCTGACATTTGTCCTCAATTTTGTTTTTCCAGCCTGAAGGCATACTGATAAAAACTCCTCAGATTATAGCTTTGGACCCTGGAAAAAAAGGTGTAGGTGAGTTTGCTTGTTAAGCAGCTGTGGCAGAAAAAAAACACAATAATTTAACATTTTAATTTACTAGTCAGTAATTACATTGTTAGTACACAACCTAAATATGACTAAAGGACCATTGTAGTTTCAATTCATAAATATTGTTAAAGGATGATGATCTGGAATACCATATGTTTTTTTGTAATGTTGGAAGCTCAGGGATTGTGACAGGAAGCACTGAAGGGATCACTGAGGGCCTTTTGGTTTGGGCTACGTTGTGCACAAATGTCTGGGTTTCTTGGCATTGCTGGGCTTATAGAGTTTAACTCTCTTCTGCCACTTCTGAAGGACAAAAATGTAGCTCGAGCTATGCTAACTATCACTGATGTGGTACAAGGGTACTTAAAAAGTTCTTGGCCTCACCAGAAACAGGGGGCATAACTCCTAGTTTGGGTTATAACTATATTACTATAAAGCCTTGTGTCACTGTCCCAAAAAAATCAAATGTTTGAAGCAAACAGAGAAAAAAGGAGAGGAAAGCATGGCATGTTGTAGACTGATGATGACGTCATGCATGTTGATTAGATTCTGAAGGCTCAAGATGTGACCTGTTGCTGCAAATGGACTGTGAAGCTTGAACAGCGGTGGAACGAGAGCACTGAAGTTAAAGGAGACAGTGCTGAAAAATAATGAAAGAACAAAAACAATTTTCAGAGTAATGATGAGGTCATGCATGCTAATGAGGAGTATTTGGAGGCTCAACATGTGACCTTTTGACGCAAATGGACAGTGAAGCTTAAACATTGGTGGACCAAGTGCACTGAAGTTAAGGGAGACTGTTGAAAAAGAACAACCTTTTTTCTTTAATGTTTTCTGGTCAGAACAAGAACTTTTTGAGGTACCCTTTTGAATGAACCGGGTCCTCAGTTTTCCATATTTAATATGTGATAATTTCTTGTCAAATGGATGCAATTATTGGCCTTGGTAATTAAAAGTTACCGTATCTACATAATATTTATAGGTATTCCCAAAACTAGGCTATCTCTTTCTACATTTTAGATGGCAAACAAGTGGAAGTCCTCAACAGTAAAATTCCTCAGAAGGATTTTGTTCCAAACACACCAACCAGCACACAGATCACTTTGACAGGTGAGAGTGGCTGCAGTACTACCTCTGCATTACTGTTACTGCTGCAAGAGATATGTGTTCTTCCTTGTTCGTAACGATAAACTGTCATACTGGTTGGGCACAGGGAAACAAGAAAGTGTGGTGAAGAACACTATTACTGGAGAATCAATGGGTGTTCTGATGTACGCACCCTCGGGCTGTGGAGAGGAAAACATGATCCACATGACCCGCACTGTCATCGCAACCATATATTTGGACAAAACCAACCAGTGGGAACCTGTGGGGATTGATAGACGTGAAGAAGCCCTCCAACACATCAGCACTGGTGGGTCGCACTAATGCATTTTAGCACAGACATTGGATATTTTGTTTAAAGTCACTGTGTGTCATAAAGGAAGACTTTTGCCGAAATAAGCAGCAGTAGAAAACCACCTAATTTAACAGTACTGCTGACACTTGTTTCAGTGCAAAAAAACAGCAGTCAGTGAAAAGGTGTTGTTTTGTTCAGGTTACCAGAATCAACTTGCATACCGTAAAACGGACGGATCTTTTAGTAGAGATCTTGAACATCAAAGCAGCACCTGGTGAGACCCCCAAATATGCTTAAATTCAAACAGTTTTCACCTCTTCTCACTTCTATTCTGACCGTATGTTGATTTCATGTTTTATGTGCACACAAACTAAGCTACAACACCATCTCCTCTCCTCTACAAGGCTGACAGCCTACGTTGTAAAGGTGTTAATGATGGCCAGCAGCCTGGTGGCAGTGGAAAGCAAAGACATCTGCGACGCTGTCCAGTTTCTGATTGTCAACGCACAGCAACCTGACGGAGTGTTCAGAGAAGTAGGAGGAGTATACCACAGAGAGATGACTGTAAGTGCACTGATTTCATTAACATCTGTCCTTCATTTTGATGCTTAACAAAGGGCTGCATCAAATTAAAAACCAGTACATGTCAGTGGCTGTCATTCTGCACGTATGAACAGATGTTTAATGTGGATGATAGTTATGATAATGACAGTAGTGACATACTTGTTTATTTGTGTATGTGTAGGGTAATGTCTATGGTACCGATTCAGACGCCTCAATGACGGCCTTCTGCGTAATTGCCATGCAGGAGTCCCGCACAGCATGTGCTGCCACTGTTAGTGTAAGTACCTTTCATTGCTTTTGTTTCTCGGTTTTCCTGCCTCCACAGTGCTTCATGAAGTTCATGCTGCACTGGAGATAAGAAAGAGTAGAAACCTGTTTATGTCCCAGGGCCAAGTAAAACTGTAACATTTATTAAGGCATTTTTGTATTGGAAGAGTAATGCAACAAGTCCACATCATAGTCATAAACTGTAAAAAAAAAAAAAAAAAATCTGTTCAAAAACAGCAAGTTAATATGTAAATTAATATGATAAAATGTAATTTTACTAGGTATTAACTGTAATTTAACAAAACAGGGAACATCTGTAAAAAAAAATACCAATTAAAAAAATATTTACCACCTTTTAATCCTTAATACACATATGTTTTTTTAAATATTGACAAATACATGTAAAATAGCAATATTATTTGCTGCTTTAAATACAGTAAAAAAAAAAGTTACAATTACAATCAAATTACAATTACAGCAAACATTGCTTAAAGAAGAAAATTGTTTTTTTTTAAATACGTATTTTTGTATGGACACTATTTGCAGTTTTGGCCTGTTTTTTTCACAGTCTATACATAAATTAATGCTTTTTTCCTGTGATTTTACATGATGTTATCTGTAGTTTAACTGATAGGTAAATAGGTTAAAAAAATCATTTTAAAACTGTTAACATAGTTTTTTTTGTCTGTATGCATCACTGTCTTTGTGATATTAGAGTTATTCAGATGTAGGCAGTACTATTTTCTCACCTTAAAGAACTGGTCATTCTAAATTTACCACCAATATGTAAGTTAATGTGTTTGTTTGTCCTTTGATAGACTGGTGGCCTGTCCATTTTTTACCCTGCCTCTTGCTTAATGCATGTTTAGATATGCTACAGCAGCTCTAATAAACCCTCCTCTCATCATCCAGGGACTCTCAGCCAGCATTAACAAAGCAGCGACCTACCTGAGGAAGCGTCAGCACAGTTTAATCAACCCTTATGCTATTGCCATGACATCATACGCTCTGGCCAGTGAGGACAGACTGAACCGGGAGATACTCTACAAGTTTTCTTCCCCAGGTGTCCCCACTCGACAATACAGTCTATAGCATAGGATTAAAAACATTGCACATCTACATATGATATTGTTTGCATATTTTAGCTTATCACAGGTTGTGCTACAAGTGAACATCACTTACCATTTATGAAGTACCAGTTTATCATTTAAGGAAACAATCGTATGAACATCATGGAAGTTTGCTGCCTGTTGTAATGCAGAAATGTGCTTTATCAGATTTTTCCCACTGGCCTACACCCACTGGACGCCAGCACACTCTGGAGGCCACAGCTTACGCTCTTCTGGCTCTGGTGAAGGTCAAGGTGAGCATGTTCTACCTAGTGTACCTGCGTGTTGCAGAGTCAAGATCCACTAGCAGAAACTTGTATGAATAAAGTAATATATTGTAGAGAAAATCCTTTTTGCTGTTTTTATAAGGGACATGACTTTATGTTACTGTTATAAAACAGCTTTGATAAAATTTCAGTTTTCTACACTGTAAACAACACCCCTAACATTACAGAAAATAACTAAAATTTTTACAGTACTTTATGTATTTTTAAAATTGTATAGAAAATGCTGTGCAATTATAGACAGTCAATTAACAACCCAACAGTTATTTGAAGTGTTACACCTACACGAAAATGCCATATTACTTTTATTTTAATTTATGTATATATTACTTTTTTGACATAGAATTTTTATTATATATATACGTATTTTCCTGCTTTCTTCAATTACATTAATTCAAAATTTTTAATCTAAATTTAGAATTATAATAAATTTATTAAAGATCAATAAAGTATTTCTATTCTATTCTATTCATAGAAAATTACACAATATGATAAGAATTATGTCATTAAATACGCAGCTTTTTATAAAAGCTTATGCCAAAGTAAAGGTTGTTCCTCGTAATTTTATATAATTTTTGTTAGTGGTTTAATATTTACGTGCAATTTTGCATTCAAACTTTGTAATTCTGCATACAAATTAAGCCAAAATAAAACTCTTATTTTGGTAAACTCGGGTGTCAGTATCCACTAATGTGCAGCCAAAAATCTCGACCATAACACAGAGAGGCTATTGTTTGTTTTTCGGCTATGCAGAATTATTTCTGAATAACTGGTTGATGTTGTAAATTTTCATCTGAATAAATTAAACCAATGAAATTAATAGTGGTGTGTACTTAGTTTGTCTTCCAGAATAAGATTATTTTTGCACTTTATTTGAGTTAGGGAATATTTTAACCATTGCCGCCAGTATTTTGACCTTCTGTTAATTGATTTTTTTTTACAGTGTATCTCCTGCAGAATCAGCCCCTAAAAGCTGTATTTTAACCTTTGTCTTCTTAATAAAAGGCCTTTGAAGATGCAAGACCTCTTGTCAGATGGTTCAACCATCAGCTGAGAGAGCGCGGAGGCTATGGATCAACGCAGGTAACTCTTACAGTTTTTGTCGATTGTTTACACACATTTTCTGAAAGCATGCCTCATAGTCTCAGAACTCTACACACATGTCAAAAAAACACACACACACAATGGGAAAAAACCCCTCAATTCTCCTGCAAAATGAAACTTTACATTCAAAACAATGTTACTTCTTCTCAGAATGCTATTTTGTTTTCAAATGACACACACAAACCATCATATGAATAGACATTTATAAGCACCAGTTGAACACTGATGTGTTCAATGTAAAACACTATGATAAAAGGAAAACACTTCTCTCTATTCACCATAATGACTGAGGACTTTTTTTTGTTCAGTGTTACACTCACTACAGACAGTACATACATGAGTGTGTTGTAAAATATTTTAGAATATTGTTTTTTTTTTTTACTCAGAACACACAATTAGATGGAAAAAATATATATTTAATTTGTCCCACAGAAACAATGTACACAGTGAACATCCCAACCAACACAAAGTTGCACATACAGTGGTCTACATACAAACAACAGAAGAATTTACTGTATACAGTTACAGTAAAAAAACCCAACTATGCTACATCCTCTCTTCTGTTTGGCCTGACCACAGCACCTCATCCACATCACATTCAATGTTTTCCCTGGCCAAACAGCGGGGAAATATCGTCTAGCATGGCGAATCCAGCCATGAAAACCATCAACTGCTACATGCATCTTCCATAGCTTGGAGAAAGGGTATACGTGGTCATACACATATATTCGGTCATACGCTTTCCATCTCCAGGCAGACAAAAATTCCTCAATAGGATTGAGGAATGGAGAATATGCTAAAGCTCTGATTGCTAACTGTAAAACTGTGTGACAGGTGTTTGTCCATGTGATGAGTCACTGTGCTTAGCAGGACAATTAACATTAGAATTTTGAATGATAGTGTGTTCTTTGAAAAACCAAGAGATTTTCTTCATGAAAATTGTTTCAAATGCGGAGAATTGTGTGTCGTGTTTTGAAAAAAAGTGTGTTTTAGAACTGCAATTTGAGTGTAAAGCAGGAATTGTGCTTGTAGTTTAGTAGAACTAGTTCAGGGGGTCGTGCATGAGTTACATGTTGTGGTCATTGTGTCTCAAGTACCAGTATTTATGTGTAAACAATTGAGAAAAATTGTAAAACTCTTATTCTCTCTCTCTCTCTGCGTTGATGCGTTACGTTTCTCGCGTTCTCTGGTAATCTCTGCTCAAACTTTGGATCTAATTTTTCCCCAGGCCACCATGACAGTGTATCAGGCTGTAACAGAGTACTGGTCCAGTGACAAAGAATCCGACTATTTTCTGAATGTGGACATCTTGTTGCCTGGCAGAACAAGGCCTGAGAAGTACAACTTTAACTGGGAAAACCACTATGCCACAAGAACATCTAAAGTGAGAGCACACTCTCTTTTTCACACAAACTCTCAGTGACTCAGCATTATTACCACCGCTGTTGCTTTCTGCCTGCACTGATCCCTGTGTGTATGCATATTTCAATCCCCACAGATTAATGATATAAACCAGGATGTGAAGGTGACTGCAATAGGAAAAGGAGAAGCAACACTGACAGTAAGTAAAATGCACTTTTGCTCTGAATTTTTCACTGTTTTGTGATTAGTTGTGCATTAACGAGCCCCCTTTGAATCCCTGGCGAGGCCGCAGAGCTCTATTACCATGTGTGATCAGTTTTATTGGTACTGATGCTTATTTGCTCATCACATGCAAATTAAAAGTGCACATGTATCGCTCTGACAGATGGTGTCGCTGTATTACGCTCTGCCAAAAGAAAACGACAGCGACTGTAAGAAGTTTAACCTCTCAGTGCAGTTTATTCCAGGTAATTTGACGCTCTCTGTCTGTTGTATCTATTTGTCTTCATAGGCTATAACACTTGTCTGCTTCTTTTTTTCTTTTGTTTATTGTTTTCTATTCATGCCGAGGTTTTAATTGAATCTCTCGTTTTATTTCTCCAGAGAAGATTGATAAGGATGAGAGCATATACAAGCTGAAAATCAACGTTTTGTAAGTACAAGTGAAAAAATTATGCGAAGCATCCCTGTAAACAAACCTTTACAATCAGGATGTGGATTTTACTGATTTCTTTTAACTGCGGGCATAGGGATTTGAAAGGTTCAGTCTTTACTGTAGAGCAAAAGCTACCCTGTTATCATTTATTTATACACTAATTATCTATTTATTCGTTTTATATTTGTGCATTTGTGTTTCTATGTTAGCTGTGTCGTGTCAGTGTGATGACTTTCAACTAGCTCAGCATGTTTGTGTGCAGGTTGGATTAGATTCCAAGAACAGGGCTCGGAGGAAAAGGCTTCAGGTCTATCTAAAGAGATAGTTTTGTCTTTGGAAAGTTGGGCTCAGCATTTCTTCTATGGCATGGAAAACGATGAGGTTAAACTTGCAAAGCTATTTATGAACACCAACATAAAGGGCGTCTCCTCTAAGAATCTGGAAAAACTCTGTTATTTTCCGTGTTGTATACAATATTAAATTCATCAATCAAAATATTTTTAAAGCTCAACACTAATTGCAATTTTCCACTTCTAAATAATGAAAGGGAACAAAAGAATTATAACAATGTGTCATTGACAGCAATGTTATAAAAAAAACTGCACAACATTGTATTCATTTTATTCATAGTAGTACTAGATGGTCCCCCTCAGTAAATGTGCCACACTTCTCAGCCTTTGAAAAACTGTAGCAGTACAGGGTTCTCTAGGGTGGAAGAGGTCAAATGCCTTCCCCTCCATGATTTACTAATTACTCCAGCTCACCAGTAAATAAGAAATCATTTGGTAGCTTTTCTGGATCTTTTGATTATCATGTAATCTTCCTCAGCAAGTAGAAGAGGTCAGTTTCCTCAAACAGTGATTTTTTTTTGTCAACTAAATTAAAATATATTGAAACATTTCCTTGTAGTGACCTAATAGTAAACTTGCCAATTCATTCCTTATTTACTTTCATTATTTCTTCCCATTCTGTGTACAGATATAAGGACAAGGAGCGCGATGCAGCCATGACAGTGTTGGATATCGGTTTGCTGACTGGCTTTGTTGTGAACACAAAAGACTTGAACTTAGTAAGACACACACATAAATATGCTGAAATGTGGTTAGAGAAGTCAGAATATGCTTTGAATGTTTGACTTGAACATATAAACATGATGGATGTATGTGTTTGTGTGTAGATGTCCAAAGGACATGCCCGCACTATTGCAAAATATAGGATGGACTCGGTCCAGTCAGAAAGAGGCTCACTCATCATCTACATGGATAAGGTAAGAAGTCAGTGTTCCATCCCCACTAGTGCTTTCCTTTCATCATTTGTTCATTTTCTTTACATCTGCCCACAGGTTTCTCACACACGACCAGAGGAGATTATTTTTAGGATGCATCAGAAGCTGAAAGTGGGCGTCTTACAACCAGCAGCTGTGTCTGTCTATGAATACACCAGCAGTCTGTACAGAAGTGGTGAGTTTCAAAGATATCCAAAGATGTGCTGCCCTGTCCTCTAATACACATATACCAGCAAATTTGGCACTTCTAAGCTTCCAGTCATGCAAACAGCTCAAAACATTTCTACCCCTCATTTGCAGAAGCACACTGTAGGAAATTCTACCATCCAGAGAGGCGAGATGGAGAACTGCTGCGTCTCTGTAAAAATGATGAATGTAAATGTGCTGAAGGTAAACAAGATGATTTCTAATTGTCCAAATTTGTCTATTATATAGATCAGGTCACTGGGGACAACACATAGGCTGATACACTGATCAGGCATAACATCATGACCACCTGCCTAGTATTGTGTTGGCCCCCCTTATGTGCTCAAAAATCCTCTGAACCATTGACATGGACCAGAGGACCTCTCAGGGTGTCCTCTGGGGTCTGGAACCAGGACGTTGGCAGTGGATCCTTTGGGTACTCTGGCTTGTGCAGTGGAGCCTCTGTCAATCAAACCTGTTCCACTGCATCCTGTTGATGCTTGATCACAATGGGGTGTAGGAAGTTTGGAGGTCAAATCAACATGTTGGGCCATTGTCATGTTCCTCAACATGTTCCTGATTGTTTGATGTTTTTTTTCCATGTGGTGGGGTGCATTTTCCTGTGGGGGTAGGCCAGTGACATTTAGGATTTCCATTTGCAGGAGGGAGTGTACTTGTTGTGGGACAATGTTTATTTGGGTGTCTAAGTCTCATCAACATGGATGTTAAAATCCAAGGTTTTCCATCAGAACACCACATAGTACCAATATGATCAATGTTATTCACCTCACCTGTCACGTCATGATGTTGCGGCTGATCGGTGTACATAATATGGGTGGGTTTACTTAATCTTAAGACTTGTCTTTGTCCGCTGGGAAAATCTGTTTATTCTTCAATCTAAAAACATGCATGCAGAGATTTTCCTGAGTCAATTTACACAGATAGTTTAGAATCAAAGGTCAAGATTGCTATCTACAGGTAAACTACATCTTCCAAAGTATTACACCTTCTTTTCTTTTGCGCACTTTTCATATCTTCTCTTTCTTTCCACCAGCTTCCTGTATTTTACCATCTCCATCTCAAGTTGCGTCTTAATGTCGAGTGGCATCTCCTCGCTGAAAATTGCTCTCTTTGCAAATAAATCTCAAGAGGAAACAGTTTATCGGAAACTTTTAGTGGTATTTAGGAAAACTCCTTTTGGTCATATACGATCGTTTGTGAATACAGCCTCGAAACTGCAGTGAAAACTTATATTAACTTTTTATTATATTTATAAGTGACTCAGATACAGCTACATCCAGCCATACACTCATCAACATGAGCTCATTTAACTGCATCATGACTTTTGTCTGTTCCAGAGAACTGTAGCATGCAGAAGAAGGGCAAAGTGGACAATGACGAACGCACAGAAAAGATTTGTGAGACTACATTGACTGGCAGAATCGATTTTGGTAAGAGTTTGGGCATATTTTTGTGTAAGTGGGGAATAAATGCTTTAAGAAAAGGTGAAAAAGTGAGCTAACATTCTTCAACTTGTCTGTCCTCAGTATACAAAGTGAGACTAGAGACGTTTACAGACAGTTTGTCAACTGACATTTACACAGTGCGGGTGCTGGAAGTCATCAAAGAAGGTGGGTTTTTTTTTTCCCAATAAGTCTTTTGCTTTTTGAGGTTTGCAGATAAGATGCAAAATTTCACACCTAAATCTGAAATGAAAGGACACCCAAAGAAATAACATTAGATAAGAGATAAGAATGAACTTTACTAATCCTCAAGGGAATTCTTGTGCCGGATATTGCTCAGAAAAAATTGCAATAACATAAGAATAAACCAATATATTGAAGTATAGTTTAGCAATTTTCCTGATTTTTCGAGAGAGGATGAATGAATTATCCATCTGTTTCTATCTATCTATAAGCCGACAGCAGTGCCTAATAGAATAACGATTAGTACAACACATTTGCTAAAACTAAGTAAGCTCAGAATAGAGAAGTAAGAAGTCATACTGGTAATGATACTGATGTAATAAAGTAATACTGCACTTTTCAATGAAATATTAGACTGGAATATTGCACGTTAGTGAGACTGATACTGCACATCATGTGTTTTCCAGATTTGACTGAGAATTTTTCAAAATTCAAGTTATGTTTCTGAATTGTACTTATTTCTCTGAATGTAGTATCTTTAAAAAAAAGTGCAGTTTTATACCACTGAAATGTTATTTTATTTCATTATTTCTCTCAGTTATGGTTGTATTAACTAAAATAATGACTGAGGTATCAGAGTGCTGTTGATTGTTTAAGATGGGTCCAATTACTGAAGAAACAGAAAGGCTGCTCGTGTTTTTTTACCCAGTTGGATCTCTGTCTACTTATAAATACAGTGTTCTATAACATCTCCTCTCTGTTCTACTATATTTTGCTTTCCAGGAAGCTATGATGTGGGTCCTCGGGGTAAACTGCGCCCGTTCATGAGTTATCGACACTGCAGAGGGACTTTAAATCTCTGGAGAGGCAAAACCTACCTCATCATGGGCATGGCCAAAGATATTTACAAAGACGAACAGAGTCAATCGTAAGTTTACGGGGTCTCATCTGACGTGTTTCCTCTCTCTGTAATATCGTCAGCATTTACACATTTTAATGTGCTTCCCTGCTTTCCCTGTTAAACTCAGGTATCAGTACGTGCTCGGTGAGAGAACCTGGATCGAGTACTGGCCCAGAGATGCAGAGTGTAAAACCCCGATGTACAATTCTACCTGTTTGGGCATGGAGGAGATGGTGCAGCAGTACACACTTCATGGATGTCGACAATAGTACAGCTGAAGTGAAAAAAAAGTTCTGTTTGGATGCCACTCTGCAAATTACAGTGTGGAAGTTCAGTACATTAGAAATAAACCTCAGATCTGTGTTGTTAGTAACAAAACAAAACAGAAATAAATGAGTAACAGGTTGAAATAAACTGATCTGAACCTGACATGTTGTTCTTTTTTTTTTTTATTAAGTTCCATCACAAATTGATTTGTGTTTTCTGGCCACAGTAATTGACAAAGAGGACAGAATAAACTATGATCTGCATATCAATCGTAAGTGCTTTTCAAAGCATTTTTATATTTACTCTTTTTTAACTCTTTTTTAGGTTTCTAAAATTCATGTCAGCACTCATTTTCCGCACATTTTTGTGTATGTTAAATATTTAACTTTCATGTACAACACGTCGATGTAAGTTGCAATATTTAATTTTTCAGGTGCAACATTTAAATTTCATGAGTGACATTTCAATTTCCCCTGCAGTTATTATCATATGTGATATAACTTTACTACCTCAGGATCATTGCCAATATTCCTTTTTCTATTCTAGTCTTAGCTTCATTATTTTTATTTTCACCTGTATATCGTACCTAGATCCTATTGCTTTTCTTATATTATGTAGTTGTTGTGTTTTCTTAGTAGTATCAGGGAAAATCATTTCCTTAGGCGTCAATAAAGTTCAAGCCCATTTTATATCAATGTAGCTCCACCACTGACCTGTGGAGGGCAGCAACGCGTCTCTGCTGCGGCCAGTCTGCTACAAATCCGACGAAGAAGAAGACGAAAGGCACAAGCTTCCTCTCACCGAGCCGCCGCCGGGTCATGTTGGTGTTGTTGGAGAATAAGCGAGTCAAAGTTTAACCTACATCATCGGAGACAGGCAGGACCCGAAGCGTGCGAGCCAGTCCGGGAACACGACGGCAGAACCGCGCCGAGCGACTTGTTTAACTTGGTTCACGTAAGAAATTACTTTTCCAGGTCGCCTCTGAAGACTCTGCTATGGCCAAGGTCCAGGTGTTAAATGTCGCTGTTCTGGATAACCCGAGTCCGTTTGGAAACCCGTTCCAGTTTGAAATAACGTTTGAATGCATGGAGGACTTGCCTGAAGGTGGGTATTTTATCCAGCTAGCATGTAATGCCGACTAAACTACTCTTGTCATGTGCTAGCTAGTTAACAGCAGCTACGTCTGCTTAAATGTTGGCTTCACTGCAGGTAAATGTGGTGCACCGAAAATAACTGACCAGCACGTTGTTTTGTTCGATAATATTCTAATATTAGCTGTCGTTTGGCCTTTACGGTGATATTTCATTTGTTAAGTTGTTGAAAATTGGCGCTGGCGCGTTTAGGCAGTAAGCCCCGCCTCTCGCCTGCAGTGATTGGCTGGAAGGGATTACCGTAGCTTTTTCCGAGAAGCTGATTGGCTGATCTCGCTGCGTTACTGTAGCAACAAACAAGCACTACGAGTTGCCGCGAACGGCGGGGAGAGACCACAGGGAAGCACTAGCATGTGTACAATGAAAATATTTAGTGCCATCCACGTAAAATACATGGAGAGTAAAGCAATGACAATCTAAAGCATGCTTTTTCTTGGACATATCTGTTTGTATTGTTGATTTAGGACGCCAATTTCTATCGAGGTATCTAATGATTTGATAACACAGTAAATTCTGTCCGCAAAGACTCCTGAGCTTTAAGAAATCTGTTCCTTGTCATTTTACTGTTAATGTTTGGCACCTGTAGAACTGGAGTTTTTATTAACCATTTTTAGATTCTGTTTTTTGACTTCTTTGACTGTCAAATTGAGTATCTTGTTCTTATATTTCTCACATCTCCACTGACAGAATCCAAAAGTGCATTTGTACTTGCCTTTGACTTAGTGTTAGAAAGCATAATGAAGTGTATAACCATTCAGGAAAATTAAACCTTGCGTTTACACATGTTTAATATGCATGTTGAGGTATATGATCACATAGTATCATTTCGAATCGTCAAATTTATGAAACCATTTCTGCTTTAATATCTCTGATTTGCCAGATCAGATTTTTTTGTAGCATAAAATGGATATTTTTGAAAATATTTGATACATTTTAGCTTGATTTGTCATACACTGTCTGAGATATTTTTGTCTTTCAGCATGTTTTTTTGGCAATTAAAATTTGAGACTATTATCTCAGGCAGTATTAAAGATAAAAGTCCAAATTTGCCCCTGTTATTTATACCATTGATTAAGATTTGCAATATTGTGCATTTCTATCAAATAGTCACTGATTGTGGGTGAATGGAAGAATGAAAAAATGAAAGCAGTCATTAAAAGTCCCTATTTTGAGCACACATTAACAATAAAATGGATAATGCAGAAGTCAGCTAGTGATGTTTTCTGAACCACATGTAGTTGCATTTCACAATATTACAAAATGAAAAATGGAATACTTTTTGAAATGAGATGCTTCAGAACAAAAATGAAAAAAGTTATTTTTGCTGAACTTTTCAAGCTGGTTGAGCAGGTAGGGCAAGATGTGCCACAAATACAAAAATATTGGTAGATGACCTAATCCAAGCACACCGGAGTTCTGAAATTTCCAAGTAGTTCCTCAGTTGTACCTAAGACATATTTTGGACATATTTTTGTGTTCATTTTGATTTTGACTGATTCTTTAGTTTGCAGAGGTGTGAGAGCAGCAGTCAAGCATTAGAACAACACCAAAGATGATGTTGTGTTGTAGATAGTTGAAACAAAGTGTTATGGTTCAAAATATCCATATTCAGTTTTTAAGTTCCATGTAACAACCACCATGCATGCTTTAAAATCTCCAACACAGTACCTATGTGTGTGACTGCAATTCACAAAACTGAATTGTACCTTTTTTAAGAAAAGTCTTCCTGTGTGTGCCGTCAGATCTGGAATGGAAGATCATCTATGTGGGTTCAGCTGAGAGCGAGGAATATGACCAAGTCCTGGACTCTGTTTTAGTTGGCCCGGTACCAGCTGGCAGGCACATGTTTGTGTTTCAGGTGAGTTCTCTCTGTAAGCTTTTTATATTACAGGTGGAATACAAAATGGAATTCAGAGAGATGACCAGTAGTGTGCCACTTGAATAAAGGCTGGGGACTTATAACCCCAGATGAGCGGCTCTGATGAGCGAGCCTTATGATCCAAGAAGTGAAACACCCCAGGACCCCGAATTCATCACTGATGATGGATCGAAACAAGAGAAATACACTGTATTTATTTTAAATCCTTCGTTTCTTTTATCATTGTGTTTGCATTAATAGCATGATTGCTGTGGTTTGATCTGATTCCGTCATCTTTGTGTGTTTATTTACGTAAATAGGCCGATGCTCCTAACACAGGGCTAATCCCAGAGAGTGATGCTGTAGGAGTGACTGTCGTCCTTATAACCTGCACCTACCGCGGACAGGAGTTCATCCGCATCGGTTACTACGTCAACAATGAATACACAGACCCAGAACTCCGGGAAAACCCACCTCTAAAACCAGATTACACGCAGGTAACACACAGAAGTACACAGGTGATAGTTCCTGGTTTGATGGACAGGAATGAGTTGAATAGATAGAAATGAAGGGGAGCTCTTCTCAGCTATCTGCTGAAACTAAGTAACAAAAGTGATTTTATTGTTTGTTCGTTTTTGTTTTTTTTTTTAAATGCAGACAGTGCAACATAAAGTGCAATACATGAGCCATATTTGTAAAAAAAAAAAAAAAAAAAAGGAGCCTGTTACATAAATATACAGTTTTCTGCTGCCCTCTGGTGCTCTAAAATATACACTTCAAGGCAGCAGCAGCATAAAGAAGGAAGAATGAATTGAACCATTAGGAGTTTATATGACATATTGTTTTGTCTTTACTTGAAAGGTTATCACTTTATGCCCAATGAAGGTACATTTTATCATCTTAAGGATTGTAACAAGATTTTAATTAAATGTGTATTAATCAATGATGAATGTGCTTCCTAGTAACATTAGTTGTAATGTTAGTATTTATTGCGTCATTGTGTTTACTCAGTTTAAATTGTACTCGAAATGCAATCATACAACATAAAATCAACTCTAGTGTATTTTCACAAAAAAGCTGACAGACAACACAAGGGTTTTTAGTTTATCTCTTAAGTTAACTGAGTGTATGCCACTGTGGTGGAGAGTAAACTGAATTTAGTTTGCACCTTTCAGCAACACTGTAAACTTTCAAAAGCTTGAAGGCGAGCTGAAGACGCTGGATACTAACAAAAATAGTTTTTCTTATTTTGTTAAAATACCATACTGTTCTTCAGTTGGTTTGCTCATTTATTTGTCACCACATTTCAAGAGGAACTCTGTCAACCAGATGTTTGGGGGTTTAGTAAACAATAGCATGACATTGCTAGTTTCCAAGTCTCCACTTTGGCTAATGCCCCCTATGACCAGAGGGCAGAATACACTCTCATGAGTACTTTACTGTACATGAATGTCCACAAGGGGGAAATGAGCCAGTATATCACACTTTGATAAGCAAAGTAGAATAGAGATTGTCCTTAATCATAAGTGTTTTCAACCTTGCAAAGAGATAATACTTGGAACTACACAGCCCAGTGCCAGGCTACATTCTAAAGTGCCATGCAAAAGCATAAACACTTCAATAACATCTTATTTTAAGACATAAAATTTATGGAGTGGACATAAGACATTCAGTCTTACACTTAATGTAAAATGTTTATTTATTTACTAATAATCAAACTAGGCCTGCAAAACATGTAGAAGTCGACCCCAATTCTAGTGTTTCACTGGTTTAACCTGCATCCCTGCAGCTCCAGAGGAATATTTTGGCTTCCAACCCCCGTGTTACCCGCTTCCATATCAACTGGGAGGGCTCAGCAGACAAGATGGAAGACAGTGAGAACGTCGACCCGTCCCCCAACATCAGTGGCATGCTCCCTCCGTCCTGTATACCAGGAAAGATGCCACCTCTCGGACTGATGCCGGACAACTCCATGGACTGCATGTAAGCGTCATCAGATTAATATAAAAGGACGAGCAACTCTTCTTATCTAAATACTCAGTCATATAGCAAACGCACATTTGGACAAGGAGACCATGGATGTATATAACAGGAAGCACGGACACGGCACGGGGACATTATTTTTATACAGCCAACAAAGGTGGTACGGGTCTATAATTGTTACCAACTTTCTCTTACTCTTTCTTTCAACACCCTCATAGATCTGCACAGCCAGAATTGCCTTAATTTATCACATCTCTGTTTAAGATAATGTTCAAACTGAGCTAGAGAAAGTTCGAGTCATCTGGGTGGGACAGGATCACCATATCCCTCAGCCCTGAGACTTGCAAGTCATACTCATGCACTGATTTTGGTAGCCATGCTGTGCTGTTCATTTTGTCCTCTTCAGCACAGATCAAAGCCTTGGGCAGTGCTCTGTATGTCGGAATACATGTAGCAGTAGCCTCTTATTGTAAAGCATTTCATTGTTCTTTGTCTCATCTGATGCCTACCTGTGGATGCAGATCTTGAGTTGAACATATGGGCAATGTTCAGGAGCCTGTTGCAAGAAGTGGCTTTATTCACTGTTATCGTAAAGCTTATTCAGAGTACAACCATGCAGTCACAAGTTTAGCCCGTGCGGTTATCCAGATTATTCAGTAAACTTGCTTCTTTGAACATTCCCCAATTCAGAAACTCTCATATGTTCCATAAAATGCCTGTCTGTAAGTAGCATACAACATGTAGGTAAAAGAGAAATAGATGCCATTTTGCCATCATGTTGTGCGCATGGTTTACTGTAAATAATGTTTTCCCAGCGCTTATTTTGTCCTCAAAACAGGAGGACAAATTTTCATTTTGTACTTGCTATATATTATCTGCCTCAGTATTTGTAACAACAATGTTGGGGTCAATAAAGTTTGTTTTGTTGATATGCTGCTTTTTGGTAATCACTGCATTTTACTTAGGGCTGCTTTTAGCCTGACTGGTGAGGAAGCAGCAGCAGCAGCAGGGAGACTAAGCACGTGTGTGTACGCATCAGCCCACTCTTCACCCTCCCTTCTCTTGCTCTTTCTTTTTTCCAATTTCATTCATAAAATGCAGCAGCATCACTCCACCATTTTCACTCTAGCCTCACGTTGCTAGGCAACTGCAGCACAAAGAGGAGGAGGAAAGGGAGCTTGTCTGCTCTCACCCATTTTATCTTAGTTGGAGGGACTAACTCCCCCATCCATCCGTCCATCCGTTACCTCTGTCTGCTTCTCACATGTCTGCACTGTGCAGGAGTCTGTTGTGCATATCTTCATATTTGGCAATAAAATCTATATGTAGCATGAGCTATCCACTCGTAGCAGCATGTAGCAGTGCTCCAGTCAGTAGTCTATTAGTTGTCAACTGATTATTTGACTCTTACAAGTAAAAACGGTAAATATTTGTTTGCTTCTCAAATCTCTTGTTTTACATCACCATGAGCAAAAGAAGCCACCACTCTGTGTTTCTGGAAACTGATGAGCATTTTGTTTACTATTTTCTGTTTCTGTTTAATAGTATAAGAATAACTGTGACAATAGCTGACAATTGCCACAAGTTGGTTGCAGCCCAAGACTAATTTCAAAGGTCAGATGTACCAAAGAAATACGACTAACTTGACATCCCACTACATAGGCCTGGCAACAACTGCAAAGCTTAAATTATATCAGAATGGACTGAGATGTCACATAAACCAACAGTCCTAATTTGGTTATTTGGGCCCCTTTGGTGGCTGCAGAGTTCTAATATGATGGTGTTAGAACCTGCATAAGCTGAGGGATCTTCTATTTATAGAATGAGTGTTGGTTCACACCTTAGGTCCTTTATAAAATGTGTGTTTTTTACCAGCTCAAATTGTTAATGAAATTAAATATACAGATGCCAATCCATGTGAAAATGTGGCTTTTGAGGATCCAGATAATAAAGGGCTCTTGGTCATCTGCTAGGCTGGCCCCATAAGTGATCCAGGTGCAGGTGCAGAGGATGCAGAGAGAAGGAGCTGTAAGATTGAGACTGACGGACAGACACAATCGGCACGTTTTCATCCTGTACCGATTGTTTAAAAAAATCTTTAATGTTCCTGAGATGAATTTCCTACTAAATATTCTTCAGATGCACGACAGTCTGCGAAATGTTTAGAAGTCCTGCCAGCCAGACCGCGCCGCGCGTGCGTTAAATTCTGACCAACATTTCTAAAAATAGCTCGCAGTTGACGTCACTTAGCCAAACGCGTATCAGTCGCTTGGCGGCGGTGGGGGGGCTTTTTTGTTTTTTTGCTTCTGGAGGGGGGGCAATTCCTGTCAATCGCCACTGACCGCCAATGGACGTCCTCCCCTTCACCGAGGTTCCCACGGTTCGCCCGCATCAAGCCAATGGAGGACAGAAACCGGAGAAAGTGGGCGCGTACGTCGTCGGGAGGAAAATAATCAGTGACGCTCGCTTTGTGCAGGGCGGTAGGACGCTGCCGCCGTTGATGGAACGCGATGAACCAATCGGAGCGCTCCGTGGGCCACCGCCGTACAGAGGTAGCCAATCAACAGGCGAGCTCTGTCTGTCAGTCAGCCCGAGATCTGGCAAATGGGCGGGACGTTCACTCGGCTGTAGTTCCGTCATCTCGCTCGTCTCCGAGGCTACGGGGGGCCAATGTTGATTTGGGTGAATTCCAGTCGTTGTCGGACCCCGCCGAGGTTGAATTTTTAACAGCTGGGTTCGATAACGAAACGTGGAAAGCTTCCGACTGAGATTATTGCATCCCCGCCTCTGGTATCGTTGTTTTTTTGGGGCTGGGGAGAGGTGGGGAGCTGGGGTGGGGGGGCTCGTTCGGCGGGGGCTGCAAGGAGGGACAGGCGAAGACTGGATCCTCCGTGTCCAGGCCAACTGCGCCGAGCTCGGCCTGACGGTGCAGTGAAGCCCCAGTGTCCGAGATACCTCAACGGTAGCTCCCCGTGGATTTAACCTCGATATCGGTCGCAGGTTGCTGGTGACCGTGGAGTGAGTTCGCCCCGCTCCACTATCCCGTCTCTCGCCGTGGCACCGCAGCAGCAGCAGCAGCTGTCAGGCTATTAAAGACCAAGACCTCGGAGTTAACGGTCGGTGCTGCTGGATTTAGGAAATACCGTCCAGAACTAATCGAGATTAGACCGGCTTGAGAAGGCTGCGGGGCGGCCAGAAAGCCACGGATCGACCGTTGACAGGTTGTCATCATGGGCAACGCGCCCACGGCCAGGAAGGGCAGCGAGATGGAAAGCGGTGGGTACCGTCGCCTGAACACATCCCTCCCCATCGGTACCTGCTCTGTTACAGCTTCGTGTAATGACCTGAAACGGTGTGGCACAGCAGGTTCTGCTAGCTTCACACAACACACCACACAGCGGCCTGTTCCTTCTGTCTAATTTAAGCCAAGTCCTTGTTGTAAACGAATTAGCTTGTGCCATGCAGGCTCCCAAGAACTCGGATCACGCAGTTACATTTCAGCTCAGGAGCATAACACAGACATAGAAATAAAGATCTCTTAAAATGAGGCTCTGTAGTGGTGATCACTATGGGACAGGACGTTATTCAGTCCATCCAGGACATGCAAAGGTAGGATGAAGCAGGAGGTAGCGCTGATTTCCACATCCAAATCACTTTACAAGCTACAAAATAGCCAACAGCAATTGTAAGCTGCAAGGATCTTGGCATCTTCACATCCTCTTGTACTCAAATCTTGGCGAGATCACAACAAGCTATGTGTCAGATATTTTCCCAAACACTGTGTGCCTGTTGCTCTTTGGAAAGAGATGCTGTTGAAACTGTGTGTGCAAACGTGGGAACTATTTTGGTTGGTGGACCCGTGAAGGTCTGCAGGTTTGGCTGAGCCTCTCAGATTGTGTCTGCTGGTCTGTACGTCCAAAGATGCCAGTATGTTGATATCTGTGGCTGATATCTGTATTTTATTTTATTTTGGAGTAGTCATGTATTAAGGCTTTTGTTTTTACCATGAGAACTAATATTTAAACTGAATGATTTTATTTCCAACATAAGTGAGGCACAAAAATGGCCATGCATATACCTCATACAGAAGAGAGCCTGGGTACTGGCCAACCGGGCTGGATGTTGTACACATATTATCAGTGTGTGTATAGTCCACTGCTACAACAGATGTGCCTTTCAAACCAAAATAACAAAGAGACGAAACATGGTTCAAGAAAGTCTGGTTGTATCTGTTTACTGTAAACACACCACGGTCACTGAGCAGCTCTACTTGTGTGGATGAGGGTTTGATGCCTTGCTCAAGAGTGTGTGCTTGCTGAGAAGGGAAATTTTAAAAGGTAATAGGTAGTGTTTCCTCATCTGCGTTTTCCCAGTGTATCTTGGAATTAAAATTCTTGATCTGTCAGAGGAAAGTGAACTAAGTTTAAATTAATATCTTTTGTTCATCATATTTTAAGTTTGCTTCAGTTATTTTGCCCTCCTGTCCTCTTAAGATTATTCTGCATGCAATCTGTTACATATCAGCACATTTGGCAATATCAGGACAAGAAACCATTTTCTGCCATTTATTCTTATTTTAGCTTGAAAACAACCTAAATTGACATACACATTAACAAGATGATCAGGATATTCCTTCTAAACTTTGACACAGAATGTATGTGTACGTTTCTTTGAGGTGTCTGTGTTTGTCGTATGTAGTTGATTTTACCACAGATCTGACACGGTTTTTAAACTGGTTTTGTTCTGGTGGACTGAGGTGTACATCATTTAGCGATGTGTGCTTGAAACAAACTTGCTCTCCATTTTGCACGCTCTCTATCTAACAAAGTCCAGAAATGATAACAAAAGTTAAAACATCCATTTGATCAAAAATATTCTAGAGCAAAGCAAGTTTTCGACAATAGCTGGCCCTCAACTCAACTCTGTGCTCTTGAGTTAAAAATAAAGAAGGATCTCTACTCTTTGTTTTGTAGTTTCTTTCACTCTCTGTACACACACATCACTGAAAGCGTTTTTCTCTAGTAAACACTTGTGGTTTTGTCTTCTACAGTCAAGGAGTTCCTTGCTAAAGCCAAAGAGGACTTCCTCAAAAAGTGGGAGAATCCTGCACAGGTTAGTGTGTGCTTCTGCGTGTGTTCGTCCCACACCACAGGAATAGACTACACAAAACATATTCTTTCTGTTGTAATCAGCCTTTTTGCATATATTCGTATGCATACAAAGCAGTTTTTCAGTGCAGCTCTGTGTGATCTAAAGATAACAATAATAATAATAATAATACATTCATAAGACATGTAGCTTATGTGTGGGCTGCTATCTTCAGTTTCTCATCCCCACTGAAATTTTTAAAAAATATATATTTATTATTCACTCCTATTTTTTGTTCTACCAGCTACCACTGTATGGAAAAATCAGCCATTTCTTTAGAGTTTTAACATTAATGAATGGTGCAATACAATAAAGTCCTTGCGATCTATACCAGTTTAGTTGTTTAATGGCTTAAACTGAAATATTGTGGTAATGAAATAGTCATGTTGTCTAATTGTTTCTACTGTCAGTGTTATTGATTTCAAGCTAAATGTAACAGCAACACAGGGGGTTACTAAATATTTTGTTTTATGTGAAGATTTTATTTGCAAATTTTAGTGTACCTTTGCATATCATATGCAGTATGAGTAATGTGTAGATATTTCAGGTTTTAGAACACCTAATAGTAGAAGAAACTTTACATAGACAAAAATATTAAAGGATCTGTACAAGTATTCCTTGATTTATACGACGTATCATTTTATCTGTATCATACAACATTATACACTTAAATGTACACATTTGTAGTTTGAATATAAATATTTTAAGCATTTTTTTCCTGACTGGGTGAAGTGTGTACATTGTGTAGCAACTACTGTTCTAAATGGATATTTTCATGGCTATACCTTTTAGTAGGAGACGACTTCTCTTACATGGTGCAGTAAAGAAGTTTATTACGAGAGAGATAAAGATAGCGCATTTGCAAAGTTTTAATTGAACTGTGTATTGGCTGCAAATTTGAGTAAAAGTTATATTTTGTTTAGAAGAAAAAAGTGTGAAAAAACAGGACATTTAATTCTGACCAAAGTTATTATGAAAAAAGAAACTCTTGGCATGTGACAATCTGGCTATATCTTTAAAATGTAAATATTGTCTAGATGTCTGGCTAGATTTTTATAAACTTACATGACCTAATGTATATTATATGAATATATGTTATAATATGAATGGGATCTATGATAATATTTTGTATGGTGTATGCACAATATGTCCATATGTCCACACACGTGTTGCATACTATAACCAAATTATCACCATGTTTTTGTCAACATTACATACTCTGGTTACAATATATAGTAGATGCGTGGAGTATGACATAGACATACACTTACTTTCAACACAAACAGGACAGCATGTATTATAATTGCAAGCATAGGTTGGGTTAAAAAAATACCCTCCAACAACACAAGCCCTCACTATCCCATTTTCACAAAAATCAGCTTACCATGTTTGTTTTGTCTGTTCAGAACACTGCTTGCTTGGAGCAGTTTGAGAGGTTGAAAACCCTGGGCACAGGCTCATTTGGCCGTGTTATGCTGGTGAAGCACAGAGAAACGGGACAGCATTATGCCATGAAGATCCTCAACAAGCAGAAGGTCAGTCTGGGTCAGCAGGTCACAGGAGGATGGGGGGAGGGGTTAAAAGTGTCTGTCAATTAAGGACACTCAGTTCAGGTTCCAACAGGTTGGCCGTAGGGAACATGGAAATATCATTGATGTGAAAACTGCAATTACAAGACTTATACCTGTTCTGGTTGTTGTGAAATTGGAACCAAAGTACTTTTGCAGACTTAAATACAGGTGCAAGCTTTGTCTGAATCCACTTGTGCTGTAGCAGTCGTCAACTGGAGTGGGAGAGCTGAGGTTGTCCTTATGCAAATGTTACTAAGTAGAGTAATTTTAGAGTAAAATTGTGCTTTTGACATTTACAACATTTATTAATATTTTTATAGATCCAATACTCAGATGGGAATGTCTGTTTTTTTTTTTTTGTTTTTGTTTTTTTTTCAGCAATTTCTCTAATTCAAGGAAATGAATACCTCTCATACCGTTCTTATTTGATTAATGCAAAAAAAAATCATGTAAAAAAATATTGTCGTAAAGCTGCTCTGCTTACAGATTTGCAACACAGGCCGCAGACCTGCAGGTTAGCTTAAATAATAACTAAAAACTAAACTATTGACCATCAATACCTGCTGGTGAATGGGCTAATGCATGCTGGGATAGGCTTCAGCCCCTACAACCCTGAAAGAAGAATAAACAGGTATAGAAACGGTTACACCAATGAATCATCTGACAGATATCTGTTATTTGTTTGTAGATCTGTGTAGGTGTTAGCAATTTAGTGCTATATATTACAATAGAAGAAAATATTAGAGCGGTATACTGGCGTTGTTGTAACACAAAAGGGGTACAATTTAAGGTTTTAGAGCATCTCATAACAATAGTGTTATATCAGATATAAACTTTTATTTTTTGTCTATAATGACTATAATTTAATTATCATACATGCCTTTATAGAATTGCATATATTTTTGTATTTGATTGTATAGAAACAGCAAAAATAGCTCAAAGAATTAACCAAAATTCACACATTTTAGAATTGACATGCACAGAGGTGTTTATTTCTCGCAACATTTTTTTTTGAGGGCCTAGTCTTTCTAAGCAATTTTTTGTGCTTAGACCAAAACTACTAAATGCACATAGCACATAACACAGTGGCCTACAGTGTTGATACTGGATGGAAAGTTTTAATTCAAAGTTTCAGGAACTGTTGACTGTTAATGTGCATGTCACACAGAGCAAAACAGTACTTTATTTTTTGTAAAAAACCTGAATTAACTCACTTTCTTTTCTTTTCATGTGATAAAATATAACGTCTCTCTCTCTCTCTCTCTCTCTCTCTCTCTCTCTCTCCTTCCTTTGTATGTCTCTTGGCCTTTCAGGTGGTAAAGCTCAAGCAGATAGAGCACACTCTAAATGAGAAGAGGATTCTCCAGGCTGTCAGCTTTCCTTTTCTTGTCCGGTTAGAGTACTCATTCAAGGTACGGAGTATTTTAGAAAGGTGTATGTGTGTTTGTTTGTGTGCATACAAGCCAATGTGTGGCTGTGCGATAACTAGTTCGATTTATTTCATTAACTCACACCTTTATCCATCAGGCAACCTTTTAAACTGTTATTAGATTTTCTTTTACATGTTTATGAAGGTGGTCCATTGAAAAAATACATGTTTTACTTCCAGTGCACCCACACAGCTGTCTGATGGCAAGTAAGCAGTTAAGTATCTCCCTGCCACAAGTGTGCAGTAATGTAAACTGCTGTTATTCACTAAAACAAGTGCCACAAACAACTGCTGGCTTACTAAACTGCTCATAAATTGACAATTTTCAAACTATGTCTTATCTAAATATGCATTAGCTGTGATTGATTTGAGCTGTACTGTGCTGTGTGGACAGTTATATGTCACTCTTTTTTTGTAAGATAACAAAACAACATACTAACAGTTACAGTCACTGTCATAACAGATAAGCTGTTCAACTGTGTAATATAATCTTAAAGCTATTTCTTTGTGTAGAGCCCCCTTGACTCATCCTGCCTTTATATTATGTCTGTCCGACATATACAGGACATATGAATGAGTCACATGGAATGTCATACTGATAAGACCATTTGTCTGCAAGTTTACATATTAATTGTTTTAAACTGAAAGTAATATATAATTTAGTTTTCTTAGAAACAACACGAACACTGCACGAAAACCTGTGAGGCAAAAACAAAAAAGGCAGAGGCTGCTTTCAGCTACATTCAGCTTTTACATATCACAAAATTAAGCAGAAACTGCTTGCACCCTCCTCAGACACAGATGATATAAATATACTCACACCAGAACATGTAAATCATATTGAAAGACAGCAATAAAAAAGTAAAGTAACACATTTTAAAATGTCCATATTTCTGCCATTTGTACTGACCTCTCCATTTCCATTCTATTACTATGAAGAGAGAATGCTGGGTAGTCTGAGTGCTGGCATGTTATACAGTTAACATAGGAAACTTGTTAATGAACAGTTTCTTGTTTGTACATCCAGCAGACACAGCATTATCATTCATTTACAGTTGTGTTTCTAACCACCTGATGGGGCAGTGGTGGCGCAACAGGTTAAGCCCCTGGGCTACTGATCAGAATGTCAGAGGATCGAACCCCCACTGTGGCCACTGTTGGGCCCTTGAGCAGGGCCCTTAACCCCTGACTGCTCCCTGGGCTCCATTGCTCCTAGTATGTATAGTCAGTTATGAATAGGATGGGTCAAATGCAGAGAAGGAATTTCCCCAAGAGGATCACTAAAGGTTAGGTTAGGTTATTATTAAGTCCAGCTTTGGTCTCCACCAACTCCTGAAATACATATTTCTAATGCTCCACTACGTACACTAGTTGGTTGCTAACTTTGTCGTCTGTTTCACACCGAGCTGGTAGTGTCCAGTGGCATTACTTAAGAGCTCTTTTGCTAACTGCTGCTCCTCAAATTTGCACTGATGAGAGTCAAAACAGTAAAACTATGGGCTTTAAATTCAAGTGAATGAATTTGCATTTACATTTGCATTTAGCATCTTCACTGTATGCAGTGAAGATGCTAAAATGATCTGTAGAGCTGAGGAAAGAGCTGCAGAGTCGTTGAAAATATGTGCAAGTTTGACACAACAAGCAACACCTCACAATAAACACACTGAATTGACACATGCATGTAATTTGATCTATTGTTAATCTAAAATACTGACTAGTGCAGTTTTATTTGCAGAATAGAATTCCTTTATTGCTATTGCACAATGTACAACAAAAGTAAGTAGCAATACTGTCAAGGCATTCACAAAATCAGCCAAAATTTTTAAAAAGTGCACTAATAAATGTGTAAATGTAAAATATAAATATGTAGCAGAAATATTGTATGCATAAGTGTATCTATGAAAACAGTGATATATCTTGTTCAGTACACAAATATAAGGTGCATATAAGAAGAATGCGACAGGAATTACCGAAAATAAAATGTTAACATGTCCCATCTCATCCTTCATTCAACATTGACCAGCCCAGATAGAGTGAGTTTAGCTTTTGTTTGCCACATGAGCAGCAGTCCTCACTTGTACCCCTGCACAAACTGACTCAACTGATGGCCCTACTCCAGTTATGGCCCTATTCAGGTTAAGCTGTTTAGATGCACCTGGATGCCCGGGGATTGAATATCCTTGACGCCTCAAATAAACCAATTAACAGCATTTTCCTGTCCATGTGTGTCGTCCTGCAGACAGATGGAAGAGTCAACAACAAACCAAATCAAGTCAGCTTGGTTGGAGTTAGTTGCTTAGTTACCTAGCCCAATTAAATTGTCTAAAGAACAGACAACGTACAAGCCATGTTTAGGAAATAGCATTCCTCTTTGAAAGTACAATACACACATTTATGATCGCATTATCAAGTTCTTTTAATGGTAATAATTAAAACATGGTCAATGAATGCTGATTAACAAAATCAGTTGGATTGGAGCTTTTGTTAATTGCTGGAATTGCATTTTGTTTTTTCACTCTAATCTACGCACATTCAGCTGTGCATCCTGTGTGTGTTTGTGTATGTATCACTAACCTGTGTCCTCCCTTCCTCAGGACAACACTAACCTCTACATGGTGATGGAGTATGTACCAGGTGGAGAGATGTTCTCCCATCTACGGAGAATTGGCAGATTTAGGTCAGTGTCTGTATGCAGTGAAGTTTACAGCCAGAAGCATTTTGTTGTAGATGCCTACAGAAGTAAATAATAGACTTTCAAAGCATATTCTATTCTCTTGTGTTCTGCTCGTTCTATGCAGCTCTGTTTATCTCAGTTGTCTCCAGTACACTCCACTAAGCTGCTCTCGTCCTGTCTCCCTGTGTTTGTGTACATACAGTGAGCCTCATGCTCGGTTCTACGCTGCTCAGATCGTTCTGACCTTTGAGTACCTGCATGCTTTGGACCTGATCTACAGAGACCTGAAACCTGAAAACCTGCTCATAGACCAACAGGGCTACATACAGGTAAATAACCCCAGGAAGATACAGTGATACAAAAAAGCTCAGAAAAGACCTTCTCAGGAAGTAGATACTTACTACAATTTACTTCTTTAACCCTCTGAAACTCTCTGAGAAGTTTTTCCTCCCATCCCATTTTTACTCACTGTAGGCTCATTTTTCACTGCAATATGCACATCTGCACATCTATGGTGCTATAGATAGAAGGAGAGGGAACTGAGATGTCTTCTGTGTAGCATGACACAGCTATATATCCCATAAATCATTGAAAAAGAAAATGTCGAGGTTAAATCAGTTTTATTATTTATTTTCCAAACATTGAAAGAACCTTGAATCAACATGTACAATATTTTTCCAGGTGCCCAAAGGATAATGATCATAGTAAAATAAATGGTGACTGTACATACTGCAGATATTTTACTATTTGGGGATTACATATTTTTAGTTGTTTCCATAATTATGTCCTATCTGGTCAATGTAAGCACAGTCTAGACTTCAGTCAAAAAGTCTCTGAATTTTTGTCACATGAGTGTTGGTCATAGCTAAGTAAATGATAGCTTCACAGTTGCAATGATGAGCACCAAATTTGTTGTTTTTTGCAGAATGTGGTTAAAGCAAACAGTTTATTTTTGGCAAATTTTTAAATGAGACGTGTAGAATAAAATGAGTTTGATGAAATACCATGTTTATGTCTTCTGAGTAGTTCAAGGACCATTGTAAAGTTGAAAACTGGACGAGTCTTTCCATTTTCCAGTTTCTGGCTCTGATAAATGGTGTCATTTTTGCACACGCACGGTGATCAAACTACCTCTTGCGTTGTCTTCATGGATGTAATGATTTCCAGCTCTTTTAACATGTACATGGGCTGAGTTGCTTGTAAGACCATGGGTACCTAAAGTGGAGAGAAACAGGGCACTTTTAAAGGTTTTATGAAAGTTAGCAACTTGTGGCAACCGTGCAATAGGCACCAGCACTTTCTTTCTCTTCCAGAATCTTCAGGAATCAGGAATCAATCTCATCTTTGACATTTTTGCTTCAAATTGGATCATCTTAATAGTTGACATCTAATTTTCTGTCTATTAGCTAATTGATTGACTGGCAAATTGTTGTGGCTTTTATTTGCTGCAATATTACATTATAATATAAAATAGTAAGCATTATCCTCATAAGCCAGCTAGCTAATATTTGCATAGATGCAACATAGCATAAAATTTGGTTTACCACAGCATCACATTTGCAGAATTAGACACAGTCTTTAAGCAGTTTATGGTATTGTGAGCTACACATTGAAAACTTTTCATGTAAGACATGTTAACCTTATCATTCGCTGCTAGCGTCATCTCAGTGGTACCAGCCTGCCTGATGGAGCTTCTACTTGATCTGTATCTGCCAAGTTTAACATGTAGTAACTCAGCACGCATTAGCTGTTGTGCTACATTTGAGATTTTAAAAGCATTGTTATGATGTGTTGTCTTAGGGGTTGTCTGTGATCACTTCCACAGAGTAACAAGTGAAACGGTTAAAAGTTCTGTTTAAAATCTCATGAAGAACTTATTTAAAAATCCTTAGAAGAAAATTGAACATCTGCAGAGTTTTTTTTTTGTAATTTTAGCTTTTAATACAGCTGGTTGTTTTAAGATTCAGTTATATATTTATGAGGATGCAAGACAAACCTTCACAGTATAGCCTGTTGACTTTAAAAACACATTTTCAGCTCTGTCTGTATAGATGACAAGGGACAGTTTGATTATGTGTTCTTACTTTCAGGTATTTTGCAAAATGATTTAAAGGATACATTTTTAATACCCGTTCAGTCTCCTCCAAGCTGTTTGTCCCGACTGTGCTGTGTCTCTGAGTAGAATTTGGTGAACGCATTACGATCACAGCTGAAATGTTGGCTAAAAACACTAAAAATTCAAGACAGCATATGAATATTCAGGAAGATTCGTATCCCAGAAATACAAGCAACATAGAGGTGGCCCCTTTGTACATACTCGTAATGTTACACAGACATGAAGGGAATTTCCAATCATCTGTATGTACTGAACAGTGTGTGATCTTGTAGTGCAGAGTCTGCCACCCTCTTGTGGCGAACTGTGAAATAACAACTGGTGGCAAATTTTCCTTCTCCGCCTCTCTGTCTCTCCTCCCTGCTGCCTTTCTCATTGTTAAACTCAGCAAAGCACTGTAAGGTTTTCTCTACTTACTTGCCTTCTGTTTGTTTTCTCACTTACCATCTCGTTGTCTTTGCTCTTTGTCGTCATTGCTCAGGTTACAGATTTTGGCTTTGCCAAACGTGTAAAGGGCCGGACCTGGACACTGTGTGGCACCCCAGAATATCTGGCTCCAGAGATTATTCTCAGCAAGGTGAGCCACCCTTGTTCATCTTTTACACCTGTGTAAATACAGAACTGGTCAGCTGTGTGCCATCGGCTTTGTCAAATGATTGGTTCCAAAGAAGTATAAACGCAGTACAACGCTTTCTACAAAACAGTTCTGAATTATTCTGTTCTAATTACTTTAAAACATTGATTCAAAACTTTAATATGGACAATTCTGAAGACAGATTATTGATATTTAACCAATTAATTCTCTTATGTAGACAGTTAGCATGTGCCAGAGCTACCATTTCTATCACTTACTGCGGCCTTTCTCCTCCATGTGCACAAACTCAAACGTGAACGAGTCATGCTATAATTTTGTTGTGTGCATCAGTCTGAGTCACTTGGTTTCACATTTGCAGATTTATGGATGTGTTTAAGCAGCAGATTTTTTCAGCATCACACAGTAGATAACGGGGCTGCACAACTGAACAAATTCAATGAACATGAAAGCAGTGAAAGCAATGTTCTATTTATTCAGTGTTCTGTTTATTCAAGTGTTGAATTCAGTTCAGTTTTATTTACACAGTTCCAAATCATCTCAAGTGTCTCATGTGTCATCTTGAGGGACTTAACGCAGAAAGATTAAGAGCTTACAGTATTGTTAGCTCGTGGACACACTTTTATGGATATTGATTTTGGTTCCTCCAGTCTTTCAAACTCCTCCGAGTATGTCGGTTAAAAGGGTATCAATAGAACATACACAACTCAGATGTTTCTCAAAACAAGAATTAAGCAGTAAAACTCGTACCACTATTAACTGCTTGCACTGTAAGAAATATTTTACTGCTAGTGATATGTTATATACGACTACATTGGAATATGTTGGAAAACGAACGTGTAGTTACATTGGGGTATAGAAGGAGGGAAGTTTAAATTATTTCAAAAGCAAAAATCTGAAATATTTTAATTTGTATCTTTACTGTCCTTTTCCCTCCACCCTTGTTGTATCCATTGTTAAATCCACCAGGGGTACAACAAGGCAGTAGACTGGTGGGCACTGGGTGTGCTCGTCTATGAGATGGCAGCAGGGTATCCTCCGTTCTTTGCTGATCAGCCAATTCAGATCTATGAAAAGATCGTATCAGGGAAGGTGAGTTTGACCGTTTTAATGAACATCTGCAACATTTGGTGCTTTATGTGAGAGTTCCTAATCCCTACCCAACTGATTCTTTTTTATTATAAGAAATGTATTACATTTATTTAGTTTATATTTACAGTGTACTTCAGTTTTGGGAGTAATGTTTTCTTCTAGGTAGAGTTTCAGTTTTGAGTCAAGCATGTCTCTGCACATGCTCTATTTTGGTTAGTTTTGTTAGATTTCATTTTAGGTTTTTTGTTGTTGAAGAAATGTGCCTTCACCACTGAAATTCAGATGCCAGGCAGATGCATTGCTTTCCTTTCCTTAAAATAGTTTTGAATACATGGAAAGATTTTCTGTGTGTCAGAGGTACACACACACACAATAATCTACATGTTGTTCAAGTTTTTTTTCCATGATAAGCATTGATTAAGTATTTGTTTTTTGAGTATATAGGGGTCAGTTTGTTGTAGAGTTTGTGCCTTGATGTGTGCGGCCAAAGAATTTTCTGCTAGTCAAGTTTTGGCTCTTTAAGTTTGTTCAGCCATGTTTTTTATCTTCTTGTCATTGTAGAGAAAAAGTTCTTACCGCATTAATTCCTAACACACTGTTGCTGCTGATGCCAGAATTGTAAAACATCACTTCACGTTAGAAAACCGTGTTTGGTCGCTCTTTAGTTCATTAAGGCAGAATAAATCTGGGCGGGGGAAGTGAATCAGGAGCGCTTGTTTTCCCTTATTACCAGTACCGAAGTGCCCTTAAACAGAATTGTATGTATCCAAGTGCAGCCACATTATTACATCTGAAAACTACCAGCGTTCATTCCTCTTCTTGTTGTTTGTCCTTAGGTGCGTTTCCCATCTCACTTCAGTTCAGACCTGAAAGACCTCCTGAGGAATCTGTTACAGGTAAAAGCAAACATCTGAGTTGTTCTTATATCAGGGCTTCATTTTACTTTGTTTTAATGTAAAAGTGAGGAGAATGTGTTGTTGTCATTCCCAGGTGGATCTCACAAAACGTTACGGCAACCTCAAGAACGGAGTCAATGACATTAAGGGACACAAGTGGTTTGCAACAACTGACTGGATTGCCATCTACCAGAAAAAGGTATGTATGTGTGTGTATGATATGTACATGTGCAACTTCCTTTCTGTTAAGTTTGATTTTCAATGGGTGCCTTTATTCATCTTTAGGTGGAAGCTCCCTTCGTCCCCAAGTTCAAAGGACCAGGCGACACCAGCAACTTTGACGACTACGAGGAGGAGGAGATTCGCATCTCCTTCACTGAGAAATGTGCCAAGGAGTTTGCTGAGTTCTAGAGTTAGAGAGCGAGAGAGGAAGAAAGAAGGAAGTAGGGAGAGTCAAAGGTAGGCTGGTCAAGTGGGAGACAAAAGGAGAGAGTACTGTCTCCTGTCCAATCACAAGCACCAGCTACAAAAAAGAGGAAAAATGGTATAGTGAAGGGGAAAAATAGCAAGGAGACTGATAACCAGCAGTGTTGCCTTTTCTGTTGTGTTTCTGTTGTATTTTATTTATTATTCTGTCTTATTTATGGATCCCTTTATAATGAAGGTGTGCTTCCTGGGTGTCGGGAACCCCACTAATTTAGAGTTGCCTCTGCTCATTTTCACCCAGCATCTTTCCCTTTCTTTTATAGTTTCACTCATCTTTTATTCATTTTTTCTGCAACAGCATAGAGAAATCAGTCAGTCTGTTGATCTGATCTGACTTTCTAGCCATTCCATGAAGCCCAGTGAGTCTTGTACAAGTTTAGATCTCAGTCCGCACGAAGGTTTCTTAAATTTAAACAGGCTAACTTGCTCTTTGCTGGTGATCAAGAAGAGCATGTAAGTGAAAAGACAAATGAATCACACACATACGTATGTCATTTCAAGTTACGGGACTTTTTGTTTTGCAGTTTTATCTCAATTTTTCCTCAAATATTCAGACATTTTCCCTCTAATATCATAAATGACGTTCTTCAAGGCATTATGGGCCAAAAGAAAAACAAGAAACAGGCACTTTGTGAACTTAAATTTCAGTCAGAGACAGATGCCGCTTAAAGGAAAAAAAGTCAATTACGTTTACTGTGTAGCTCCATCTATCGCTCTTATCATTGTTAGGTATAGCCAGACTTAGAGCATATCTGCAGTACTCCATTTTTAGATGTTATTAGATACTAGTGGCTCCAATGATATCATGTCACGCTAACAAAACAAAAAAAAGGAAATATGAATAAGGGAATTGAATAATCTCAGTTTTATTGTTGTTGTGAGGAAACACCATAACATAATGGTATCTCAGGTTTGAACATATCACTTAACAGACATTTTATCAACATAAAGGATCAGCAGGTAATTCTGTGATGAAGATTTGGGAATTTAAAGTTCTAGATAAAATTAAGTGGAACAAAAAGGGAATATTTAAGATTTTTGGTTAGTGTCTTCCACAGTTTGCCCTTACAGAAGATTTCATTTTCCTACTGGACTACTCTGTTTTCATAGAAGTACTTACTGACTCCGCTCAGAGATCATGTACTAGTCGAGGTGATTCTGATTGTTGAATCAAGTATTTGGCCCTGCAGCTGAAAGAGACCATCTGAGGCCGACAACCTCAAACTGGTCATTACATCACTTTGACCAGTCTCTGTTTGGGGTGTTGATCGTGTGCTTTATGGTCTTTTATAGAAACTTGTTTATGCTCATCTTCCCCATCACCCTTTTCCTCTTTTCATTTGCAAAGCAAGACCACACTCCATGTGACAGTCTTACAGCAGCTCTGTTACATTTATGTTTAAAACATGCACAGTTTTTGTTTAGTTTGTGGTTTGTCGTGTGGTGGTGGTGATGTAAAGATGACTGGCACTTCATTGAACAAGTTAGGAAAAGATAGAGGACCTGGAGGTGAACAGAGCTATTACTGAGACAAAAATGTTCTCAGTGCACGATATACAACCTGCCGATTTAAAGAAATAGCACTTCAGGTGTTTGGTGTTTCCTTTGGTTCCTGAGCTGTGATGGCAGAGTACTCAAACAATGCCCAAAATGGTGGTCATTGTAATATTTGTTCATTTCAGAATTTATAAAAATAAAACCAAGTGACACATGTCTTTTTCAGACATTAAAATGCCTTCTTTATAGCTGTAGTTTAAAGTGCCACCATAATGAAGATATTCTGATTTGGTTAATGCAGGCGCCTTGGTTTGTCCTCATCATTTGAAACTCTGGATATTTTTAATTCATGAGTCCTTCCTGTCTAAAATGGTTCAGTGACAGAAATATATCACAAGCCTTTTCTCAGAATTACACATTTGCTATGTGTGATTGATTGTGCGTCATGTGTGATATGGAATGTCCAGTCACCATCAACCCAAATGGCCTAATGTGTAGGAACCTATAGGATGAACTGTTACTGATTATTTTTAGTCCAGTGCGGCTCAATGTCCGTGTACCTGCTACAGTGGCCTCAGGCCTCGATTAAAACTCCATTCTCGCTCTCTGTACGTGGCCCCAGATTTACAGCGTGGTGATGTGGTTTAATTAGAGTACGAATTTGGGAATTTGCACCGCAGACGCTCAGTATCTGCTGAAGTGAAGAAGGTCTGAAAGTGCCCCTCCTGGAACTGGGTATTACACTTTTGGAAGACACTTGCAGCATGGGCTGAGATATTGTGTCTGTTATGCCTTGTGTGGATCAAGCTCAAAAAAATACTGAAACTTGCATCTTCCACATCCTTTAAAGTCTGTGTAGCTAAGTGTGAAAAGTTTATAATGCAGGCTGTGGACTCTTCAAGCCCTGTCTTAGATGCACAAGTGATGTGGCATTATTTTTCTTAGTTTTCAACGGGAGCAGTGCTCACTGATAAACGCAAACCAAACTGTAAATGAGCCAGAGTTAGCCTAGAAGGCTAGTTTTCAGATTAAAATTTCATATCTTATAAAATCTGTATAAAATGGGACACTGCACATCTAGTAGTAAATAATACCACATTTGGGCGTGTGGTGGATTGTTCATTAAGGGGACCCCTCTATGAAAGATCCACCTTAAACACCCTCATGTTGTGACTTGATATTGTGCTTCAGTGTGGCATATTCCCAAACAAGGTTACAGTTCAGTCGCTGCAAACCATTTTCCGCACTAAACCTGGGGTTTCTTGAAGAAAATCACGCACGGCAACCGATTCGGGACCAAAACGGTCCAACCTCTCCCCGTTTTTCAGATTCGGTGCTCATACTGAGCAGTGTCTGTGTAGATTCTCTGTCAGCCAGATCTTTGTTTTCCTCAGAACCTCAGTAGAACACAACTGGACTTGTGGGGTTTTTTTGGTTCTTGAAGCCTTTTCACCTCCCATATAAGGGGCTTCATCTTTTTTTCCTCTCTTCAAGAACCAAAAAAAATACAAGTCCAGTTACCTTCTGCTGAACCTCTGAGGAAAGCTAGGTAACTTTTCCCACATCTTTCTCACTGAGAACATTTTATTGATGAATCTGAGGTCAAAATCATACTGGACGATAAAAGGTGGCAAGAGCTGCATGTCTACTTGTAGTCATCAGCTGGCTTATTGGTTATTATGGACTAATTTACAAACGTTTATTATTATTATGATTATTATTACATTGTTTACATCACTTGTTGAGAATTCACATTGGCTGTATGTCCTCCATGTCAGGTTTAATGTTGAGGTATATCATCATGGACAAAATGTTTGAAGTTATGAAACAATATTATTATGTGTCTCCTCGATGTTTTTTGCAGTGATACGACTTCCTCTCAATGCAGGCACAATGCTGGTACATACTGTCGCACTTTTTAGGGAAACGAGACCCCAATGTAAACCATGTTAACCCCTGCCACAGACACACACACACACACGCACACACACACACCGCAAAGGGAAGCGTCTAAAGTCACGGGAACAGTGACATTAAAAAAAACCCGAAGTGTAATATTTTGCAAACATGAGTATCATTCCAATAAAGTTTTACTGGTAAAATTCTACTGAACTCTTGTGTCCTTTCTGGATGCTGTTCGGTGGTTGCAGGTTAATGGAAAAGTGATTAAACGATGAGGTTTTCTGCATGTTCTCAGTGGTTTTTATCCTTGAGGTCAGGCATCAATCTCTGCCGCCTGATGCGTAATGGAGCCACCCATCTGTTGACCGCCCGGTTCAATCTGATTTCGCCATAACGCTGGGAAAAAAAACACACCCAAAAACTCGGAGTGCGCACCGCTGCGTCCTTGTGCTCAGATCGAATCGGCTGTTAACAAGCCGTGGGCTCATCAGATTAAGACTGCGAACAAAGAAATTCAGCTCTGAAGGCTCCAAAAGGCGAGTCAATTCCACCTTAAATGCAATTTGCGTCTGTGGCGGAGACCCAGGCGCCATCTTCGGTCCACCTTAAGCGCACAATGTGGCCAACGAACGCAAGCGTACCAGCCAGGCTTCCGTCCTCATTCTCCAGCCGGGGATCGCACTTTGGCTTCCCAGCTTTGACACAGCGTCACTTGTGAAACAAACAAGGGGAGCAGGAAAAAAAACGCGCTCGGACCAAAACCTCCATCAGCAGGAGAAAGATGTCCGAACCCAATAAGTACCGAGAGTGGATCCTGGAAACAATCGACTCTCTCCGCTCGAGGAAAGCCCGTCCGGATTTGGAGAGGATCTGTCGAATGGTCCGGAGACGACACGGGTCAGACCCGGACCGAACCAGGACAGAACTGGAAAAACTGATCCAAGAGCAGACGGTGCTTAAAGTTAGCTACAAGGGGTCCATATCGTACCGGAACGCGGCGAAGGTGCAGAGGAAAAGCCGAAAGAAGAGTGAGTTTACGGCCGCTGGCAGCAGCAGCAGCGGCGGCGGCGGCGCGGAGGCAACGAGGGAGCGAACCAAACACGATCCTGGGAACAACAACGGCGACAGTGCGCACAGCTTCACCGACCAGGAGGAGGGAGAGGAGGACTCGGAGCCCAGCCCAGATCCCCGCACTCAAACATCAGCCAAGAAGCTCAAGCCTGCCTCCAGCCCGAGTAGCGGAAACGGTTGTGGCGCAACAACGGGCTGCGCTGTCGGGAGCGGCTGTAAAGAGGAGAAAGCAAGTGCATCGAGAGACAAGGGATTAGCGGGGGGGAGTCCGTCGCCCGGTTTCGGCCACGGAACAGGCGCACACGACGGCGGGGATGCCGGCAGGACAGCGAGGAGCGGAGCCGGTGCGGTTGGCGCGGGGAAGGAGCCCGGTGTGTCCGGAGCTGACAGCCAGAGCAAAACTTGCTCCGGGAGCGTCAACAGCCTCCAGCAGCACCAGAGACAGAAGCAGACTGTGCCGCTCAAACCTAAACTTAGGCTTGCGGGAGGCAGCACCAAAACCGCGGGGAACCACGCCAACTCCGACCTGGGCGACAGACTGGTGGCTTCTGTTCGCAGCCTGTCCGAGAGGAGCCTCCGAGGGGGCTCCGCCGCCGCCGCCGCCGCCGCCGCCGCCACCGCCGCGAACAGAGGCCACATGAAGCCGCTCGGGCTGAAGGAGATTCTGGGTTATCTGAGCAGCCAGGAGCGGCTGTCGGAGGAGAAGCTGACCCGAGGCAAAGTCAAAGTGGTCATGGAGAGAGAGGTGGCGAGGGGCCGGCTGCGCAGGACCCGCTGCGGGAACATCACTCTCCCTCTGAGGGGGATGGTGGTGGAGGAGCCGAAAAATGCGTCCGCGGACAGACTTGCGAGGAGCGCACTGCAGGACAGACACACAGTGGTAAAGGTGGGCAACGCTAACTTAATATTTCCAACACGTCCCGCCTTGAGCAGGACACAGCGAGCAGCTTGCTGATAAATGAACGATCACCGGGACGCGCTCGGCGTCCGTCGCCAAATCTATTTCCCCTCTCTTGTTAAACCTCGATGTTTTATGTGCCAAAGTGTTTGCGGGGGGGGATCCCGCACATTTAGGGGCAGATTTCATTTTGTTTCACGGTAACTGTCGCGACTGTGCTTGTGCTTGTCCGCTGTGGCAGATGTGCATGTGTGTCTGTGCGTTGTGTAGCTCGGCTTCCTGCACAAAAGGTGCGGGTTTACACGGAGCGGCTTCCCCCGGCTCCTCGGGTGCGCGCACCATAAAGAGCGTCTCTGCATGGCGCGAGCACGAGCACCTCCCCGATTCCGTCGCCACATCACTGTTTTGGAGTCAATAACAAAACGGATTCGGTTCTCGGGAACTTTAGTCAAACCGGAGTGTCTGGGCCTGCTGCGCGCAAGTAGGCGGTGTTTGTCTAAACTTGAGACGTGCCACTGCCGCGCTCCTGTGAGCGCAAGGCCGGAGGAGGACTCAGCCCCCTCCAATAAATATGAAATACTATTTTAAATAAAAACAGCTGTGCATCATGTTTATCTGTGAATACTGCATTTCTAAGCCGCCGTACTTTTGTGTCTCCTCTCCTCGCGTCCCTCCCGTTTCGTGCCTCATTAAATCCTTTGTAGACTATCGCTCCTGACAGCGCTCTCTCCTCCTCCTCCTCCTCCTCCTCCTCCTCCCCTGTGGGCGCAAACTTGAGTAGGCTACAGTAGCGGGCTTTTCTGACATTCTCCTCTCTCCGAGTGGGAAAAGGGAGTTGCAGCCAGACCAAACGATCAGTTTAAACCTCAAATCACAACCCCCCCTCCCCCGAATAAGAACTTGTACACGATTTTTCAACTTTCTGTCATTTTTTTTCAGCCTCCGTCGCCGCCTTCTCTCCAGGAGAATGAGCCGATGGAAGCAGCCAGGGAAGAAGAGGAGCAGAGAGAGAATGAGGAAGAGATGGAGGAGGAGGAACATCCCCGGAGTTCTGATGCGGAGGGAGGACTATCCCCGGTAGCTATGACAACCGAACCAGGGCTCATTGAGAAAACCACAGAAGATGCTGAGATCCAGGCAGCATCGGAGCAGGAGACGATGGGTGGCAAAGGTGTGTGTGCATGGATGTACAGTGCTGTGAAAACATATTTGCCCTCTTCTACTTTTGCATATTTTTCACACTTAATCAGAATCAGAAATTATCCAAACCATCAAACTAATAGTTATATTTATTCAAAATTAGGCAGCAATAACCCACAAAACACAAAATGCAGTTTTTAATTGACCAGTATCACTCCTGTGAATAAGTAATTGCCCCTTAAATCTAATTGGTCCACCCTTGACAGCAACAACTGCAGTAAAACGTTTGCAAGAGCTTGTGATCAGTCTTTTACATCGCCATGGTGGAATTTTGTCCCACTCTTCTGTGTAGAATAGTTTTAATTCGGTCACATTAGATGGTTTTCGTGCATGAACTGCCCTTTTAAGGTCTTGCCACAGCATCTCAATTGGATTGAAGTCTGAGCTTTGACTCGGCCACTCCAAAACCTTAATTTAGTTCTTTCTGAGCCACTCAGAGGTGGACTTGTTTGGTGCTTTGGGTGTTTGTCATGCTGCATAAACCATTTGTGTTGAGCTTTAGGTCATGAACTGATGGGTGGATATTCTCCAGGAGGATTTTCTGATAGAGAGCAGAATTCATGGCTTCATCAGTGATGACAAGTCGTCCAGGTCCTGTGGAAGCAAAGCAGCCCCAAACCATCACAGTACCACCACCATGTTTCACTGTTGGTGTGATGTTCTACTGGTGGAATGCAGTATTAGCTTTACCCCAGATATAATGGGACCCATGTCTTCCCAAAGTTCCACCTTTGACTCGTCAGTCCACAGGATGTTATCACAAAAGTCTTGTGGCTCATCCAGATATATATATATATATATATATATTTTTTTTTTTTGGTAAATGCCAGATGAGCCTTTATGTTCTTTTTGGTCAGGTGTGGTTTGGGCTTTGCAACTTTCCCATGATGCCATTTTCACCCAGTGGAATCATGTAGACAGACCTTAGTTGATGTCTGCAGATCTTTTGATGTTTGTCTGGCAGTTGTCAGACAAACGTGGGCGTGGCTGGAGAAATTGAACTCAATTGCCAAAGAAGTTTGGACATTTGGTTGACTGGTAGCTAAGGGGGTAATTACTTTTTCACATAGGCAAGATGGGCTGGACAGCCTTTTTTCCTTCAATAAAGGAAATCATCATTTAAAAACTGGATTGTGTGTCTTCTTGGGTTGTCTTTGCCTTATATTCAAATTAGTTTGATGATCTGAAGCATTTACATGTGACAAATACACAAAAATAGAAGACATCCGTATGGGGGCAAATACTTTCTACAGCACTGTATGAACCAGCGAGAAGCTTATACTATTATCATCACCACAAGGCTACTATTAGTCCTCCTTGTTAATAAGCTTCCATTGGCATCACCACAACTATTGCTTCAAGAACCTGAATTATTCCATTTTTGACTTTTCTATGTTTAAATTTTGCTTTTATAAGTTTTTAATTTCAGTTTTGGCAATTGTTTTGGATTTTTACCCTACTATTCCTACTTTACTGTAATTTAAATGTTGTTGTCAATGTTATTTTCTGCCTCTTCCTCCTCTTTGCGTCTTGCTTTGGTTTCTCAGGGGTGTCCGGGCTTGATCTCCTCCCCAAAACGCCTCCACCTGTTCGGGGAGCCTTGCAGTGTAATGGTGCATGCTTGGAGGAGAGAACTGTTGCCCCTGATCAGCTGCATGTGCAGGCAGAAGTGAGTGTAAGCATCTGTGCTGTTAGTTTTTACTGCTGGATGATGTGTTTTTTTCCTCCCAAACAAGTCAGTATAGTAGCCTTGAGTATTGAAAGTAAAAGTGCCCCTTAAAGTACCTTTAATTCATAGTGACAAGAATGGGACTCAAACATGAATAAAGTTCAAACAAGTTAAAGTTATTATGGATTAAAGATGAAATCATGGTTGCTGCAGTATGTTCAAGATTTCTCCAAAAAAATCAAGTTTTTTTCACCTTGTTAACATGGTGTTTTTTATATGCTAGTTGAGATATTATGAGTAGTGATGCACGATAATATCGGTGTCCAATAATTATCGGTTAATTTAGGCAAATATGACGTCATTCCGATAATTCCGATAATTAAAAATCAGCCGATAAAATGACCCGATAATAATAAAGACTTGGAATCTTGGTTTTTGCCGTTGGTCTGTGTGTTGTGGTTTGTGCTCATGCCTGGCTCCTTAACCCCTCCCCTCCCCGATGGTACTGTCATATGTGCGTGATGTCATAAGACTGCGCGGCCAGAGAAAAACGAGCAGCATGGTGTGGCACTGACCACTTTAGACTTTCTTTACTGTAACAGAAGAAGTCATTTCACTAGGACTGGCCCCGAATATTAGAATATCCGAATATTTGTTCGTTGTGGTGGTATTCGGATGATAATTTTGCTACTCAAAAAGTCGTGCACGCCGCTGTACGCCACGGAGCGTTGCCAAGGCTGTAGTACGCCGCCGGGTGCAGCTGAGCGTCGCCAAGGTTGTAGTCCGCCGCTGATGCTCTAGAAGGCCGCGGTGGTTGCAGTAGGGGACCTGACAACTCTGGTGTCACGTTCAGGTGCGCCGCTGGGCACAGCCGAGCGTCGCCAGGGTTCCAGTACGCCGCTGAGGCTATAGAATGCTGCGGTGGTTGTAGTAGCACACTTGCCAACTCCAGTGTTATGCTCCGGTGCGTCGCCGGGCGCAGCAGAGCATCGCCAAGGCTCTAGTACGCTGCTGAGGCTCTAGAACACCGCGGTGGTTGTAGTAGCAGACCTGACAACTCCGGTGTCACGCTCCGTTGCGCAATCGGTTGATTTTGTCAGTTATCGGCTGCAAGAAGTATAAAATTATCGGTTATCGGAATCGGTTGAAATTGGCATTATCGTGCATCCCTAATTATGAGCAATATAAGCAGTCTGCTGCATGGCTGGGCAGTCTCAAAAACCCACAGCCAGGGTCTCATACATAACTAGAAAAGCACTCAGAGAGACCAGACCTCTGCCAAGCACCTTCAGTCCACCCCCAACACCATCTCCCAATGACGAGCATCCTTAAATTTAAAAAAGAGAAATCCTGGATCCAGACGGTGATCCGGATCACTCCCAAAAATTGAATCATTTGTTCATTGTCCCATTTCACACATTTCCTGAAAGTTTCATCCAAATCCACCCATTAATTTTCAAGTTATTTTGAACACAGACAAACAAAGAAACAAACAAACCAACGCTGGCAAAAACATAACGTCCTTGGCGAAGGTAACAAACATAACAAACCAATCCTGTCAACTTGCAAGGTGGCTCCTTCTGTATCATGATCCTTCTTCAGAATCCGTTACTGGTTCCAACATGCACGTCTGAACCACTCCAATAATACAACTTGACATTGTGTAATGTAGGATTCAAATGGTTCAAAGGCTTTAATTTCATATGCAGTAATAAGTTATCAGTGCAATTAAATTCTTAGTTCTCTGTGTCCATACCTAGTGCTGTGGTTAACCTATTTACAGAATACAGTCATTCAGACACACGCTTCATTACTGTTACATACTGAGGTTAAGAAAAACACAACATTAACATACATGAACAGTGCAAAATGGCCTATATAGGCAAAAACAGGGTGTGCAATGTTCATGTTGCAGACAGTAGTTTTGCAGAGCTGTAGGTGAGCTGGTGTGCTTAAACTGCAGTGAGTGACAGAGAGGTGGGTAGAGAAAGAGGCAGGGACTTTACTGATGCATTAACATGTTAGCATTTGTGTGAGTTTGTAGCTGGTTGGTGCAATATTAATTTCAAGTACTGTGTATTCTGGAGTTAGTCTGTATCCACAATATTGATTTTTTTTCTGATATTGAATATTTGTCAAGTAATTCGGCCGATTTCAATCCATTATATGCACATATTTTTTCCACGTAATGAAATGAAATGGTTTCAAATACATATGTAGCATGTTCAGATACAACTGTAATCTTTCGGCCTGTCAGTGTTCCTTTTTGAGCTGATGCAGATATTTTGTTTTAAAGCCTTTATGAGCTAAGGCATGCTGATCGTGCATCCCTAATAACAATGCAACTTAATGCAGGTTCTGTAACCTGCAGAATTACCAGTGACTGTCACCATAAAATGAAATCCTGATCTGAACACAGACAGTTTCTACATCATTATATTTTCTACCATTGTTTGCGTCACACTTGCAGTAGCTGCATCCACAGTCTGTTTCCCTTGCCATGAGAGCAAACACTGATATCACTTCTGAACCTCGTTCATATGCAAACTCTAAACTGAATTTATAAGCACAGAATCAGTTGTAAATGTTTGAACTGTCTTCCAGCGAGATAATAGCAGGTGGAAACTGTGTCTCCGGTGTTTATCAGAGGAGCCTTTTAAATTTAGTCAACAACATAATTAGATATGTTCATTTAAACATTTACTCCAAAGTAAATGAAGAATAAAGAAACATGGAAACTCCAACTTGAAGAAAAACTGTATTGTGTTTGCTGCATGTCATGTTTTTTGACATGCAGGTGACTGAAAACTTTACTTTAATATTGGGGTTGACAATTATCAGCCTGGTTGATTATTTGATGTGATTGTCAGCATTTTTCTGATTATTGACATCGTTTTCAGTTGAATTCATTTAAAGAGTTTAATTGAAATAAACACGTGTAAAACAAATAATCTAGATATTTCAACACAGTTTGAGTTATTCAAAATTCTGACACAATTTGTCCCTGCATATACCAGTTCTAAATATGGGTTGATCAGTTACTAATAATAATAATAATCATTATTATCATCCCTGAAAAAATCTTGCTGGTCAACCCCTGGTATCTCAGAAGTACACGTGGGACATGCTGTATCTTGTGCCATGTTTTGTGGTATAGAATGCGTTTCAGAATGAGAGCAAGATGCATATTATGTACAATATGATCCAACTCATCTATGCACATTTTATGACACAGCTGCCAAATAGACACCGATGAATCTGAGGGTAGCTGACAGCTCGCTGGGGCTTCATCTGATTGGCCAAATGGTGTGAATGCATGGCCCATCTGATAGGTCAGATGTTCACATGCTGCGTGTGAATGCATGGTTCATGTGAATTAAATAACTTTTTTTTATACTTGTTGCAATTCAGGTTGTCCTTTGTGATGTGTTTGTTGCACATGCGATTTATGGTCAGTGCTGTTTCTCAGACAGGTCGAGACCTAACGCTGCCTCTAGTGATGTCCATAGGATGCATGATATTTTTCATTTAAAATTCTATAAAAAATGCCTAACTTTTGATGTGAATATTATGGGCATTCAACACTACACCTGCTAGTTACTTTAACATCTTTCTTTTTATTATGAGTCAATTCCTAAGTGTCCAAAATCTGCATTTCCTCCTCACTGTAAAGTAAACTATTGAGTATCTACAGTGCATCTAAGTATATTATAGACAATACACAATATGCAACAGAGGTGAGTGCATCCATGTGTGATATCACCTAAATGTTAATAATTTTAAATAATCATTTACTCCTAGCTTGAACAGAAGGGCAATTGCTCTTATGTGAAATTAAAAACTAACAGTGTAAATGTACTATATTGCAAATACAGGGCCAACAGTAGGAACTCTGCAACAAAAATCTTCACATTACTGAGATTAAAATCTTTTATTTTCTCCGTTCTTGGAGGATACCAGTAGAGATGTTCCGCCTTTTTTTCAGACATTCTTTTCAACTGCTCTTTGCTGAAGGGGTTGTGTTGCTCTATCTTTATCTTTAAAACACCTCAATGGTTCAGACAGATTAAAGTCAGACAAAGACTTGGCCGAGTCATAGTCTTCACTTGTTTCTTTTTTATAAACTCCTGTTTGATTTTGGCAGTGTGTTTTGGATCGTATTATGCTGGAGCATGCCTTCTCTGGCAGGCTTCTGCAGACTGGGAGTCATCTTCAGCCAGTGATTTGGTGTATTCACAGGCATTCATGGTGCTAAAAATGTGATCTCCACAACACATTTTGCACTCATGCAGCCCTGTCTTAATACAGTCCAACCTCAGTACTTTACTGTTGGGACTGTGCATTCACTGTGGTAGTCGTGGATATGATCACCGTAAACATGCAGGACCATACCTGAGCCAAACACATTTATTGTGGTCTCATCTGACTGAAAAATGGGCTCCCAATTTTTATTAGG